>OZ018375.1:70565061-71165061 GCA_963969555.1 Polydrusus pterygomalis
TGAATTTCTTAATATTAATAGTAGTAAAATAATAAGGAGGCTATGAAGACCGCGTCACCATCGCAATATTTAATATTTATTTGGCATCTGGAAGAATTTTTTGCCATTGGTATCTTAACTTCTCTCGCCAAAATGTAAATAATTTTCGTTATATTTTATGGACAGATGAATCCAATTTCTCAAATTCTGGAATGTTACAATAGAAAAAATCATCATTACTGGTCACCGGAAAATCTTTTCTTAGTACATCCACGAGCTTGACAAGTCCGTTTTAGTTTTAACGTTTGGTGCGGTTTAATTGGTTCAAGAATTGTTGGTCTGTGTTTTTATGAGGGCACCCTAACTGGTGAAAGATACCTGGAATTTATGACTGAAATTTTGAATAATTTCTTAGACGAACTGGATCTTATAAGTAGACAGAATCTTCATTTTCAACAAGATGGTGCACCTGTCCATAACTACAGAGGTACTTATCAACTTCTAAGTACTATTTTTGAAAATCAACGGATAGGAACAAATGGCCCTATGCAGTGGCCTCCCCGATCACCAGACCTAACCCCTCTGGATTTTTTTGCAGGATATTTTAAAGAACCAAGTTTACAAGCAAAGATACAATAACGTTGACGATTTAAAGACTACAATAATAAGGGAAACGATAAACGAAATAGATGGTAGGACCTAAGACAGTTCGAGCAGTTTAAAAACGTGCACAAAAATGTATCGAAGAACGGGGTGGTATTTTTGAGCATATTGTAAGAAAAAATTAGTGATTTTATTTTGTTTTGTTATATGTTCATCTGTATAATAAAGTTGGTAAATCTATAGTCATTGTTTCAATTTGGGCTTTATAACTTATTTACTTTTTGATCTTGAAAAAATTCATTATAAGCTTTTTTGTTTAAAATTTAATGCTTTAACAGATAAAAATATAATATATAGGGGTTTCCATTTAAAAAAAATGGCATTTTACTTCTAACCTCAAAAACACGATGCTCTACTGTTTTTTTTATTCTTGTATCTTAATGAGCTGTAAAAATACTACTAGTTTGCTAATTTAAACAATTTTGTATCTTTAATAATAACAAAGTTACCAATGGTGGACACTTAATTTGGATAACCCTGTATATCATATAAAATTGAAAATGATATCACAGCATCCAGTGGCGGATCCAGTCCGGGGGGGCCCGTATGCAAAAAATCAAAATAAATCAGTATATTTATATTTTATATTGTGAAAAACGTAACACAAATTTTTGTAACAGGTAAACAAAAAAAAAATTTCAACGTTTCAACGGGCTTTAGGGGGGGCCCGGGCCCCATTGCTTCCCCCCTCCCCTGGATCTGCCACTAGCATCGGTAGAAAATTGAACAAACATTTACCAGATGAGGTAAGTAAACATACAGCTAATGGATAGGTGATGCTAATTACAGATGAACGTTTCAAGCCGTTTGTTAACTGCTCTAGCTCTTATGCCAATTTCTTAGTTCTTCTGTTTTGAAGATTAAGATTATTACTAAGTCAAATTAAATTGATTTCTCAAAATGAATATTTACTGTTGATAATTTAAACATAGTCTCAATATGCGCATTGATGTTATGGAAACAAAGGCAGTAGAATTTCGTTTCTCACTAAAAAGGAAGTACCTCATGATAAGTAGTAGTAGTTGTTGAGAAGTAGGGTGGCCTAGCGCTAAGCAAGTTGTTCAGTTTCACCCTTTTTGCAAAACCGATTTCAATTAATTAAAATCAGTATCCGAAGTGCCCTCCACTTACACGTGTGTGATGAACTTCTTTAAAATTTATATATTATAAAGACAGCAAACTAGTCGAAAACATCAACACAGTTACAATATAAAACTAATACACACCTCCTGGAAAGTAATGAAAAACTCTTTGTTAACTACTAGCTATTCCTGGATTACTCAGGTCTCGGGTAAAGACTGTATTGGTTCATCAGACACTCCACCCTACGTAGATGAAAATTCTACCGATTTTCGCCAACAATCGTCATCCATACTTTGGAATACAAAAAACTCCTCATATTGAAAAGTAGAGTTTTGGAACACATGTTTTCTACCTGGTCAAATTTCGAGCACATTTTTACAGCCGGTTCAGTTATAAATAATAGGGCAGGATATGCTTTATTGCTTGCTTTCGATCACGCAAACAAAGACATCGCAAAATCATTTAGGATACGAAACAAAGCAAAATATTTACAGAAGAACATGGGCTATTTGGGAATCACTTAAGTATTGTGGGTAATAACAATATATTTTTTTTATATTGACTGATAGTAGAAGTTCTTTACAGACACTTCTGAATGCATACCAAAAAGTTCCTGAGGATTATAATATTTCTCACATTTTAAATATCTATACAAAAAAAATTAAGAATCCTAATAAAAATGTTTAGTTTATTTGGATTAAATATCACATAGGAATTAATGGAAATGAAATTGCAGATAATTTGGCAAAAATGCAACAAGAGCTTAACGTATATAAATAGTTTTTTATATACAGGGTGTTCGGAAAATACGTGTACAACGTTTGACGACAGACTCCTGACGTCAAAATAGGTCGATCTAAGCCGACTTAGTTATATCCAAAATTGTCTCGTTTAGCCGGTAGAGGGCGTCAAAAATTTGTTAAAATATCGGCTTTTCCTAAATTACGTGAAAACCTGCTAATCGATTTTAATGATTTTTTGTATGTAGACTAATACTATAAAATGACGTTTTCTAGTAGAATAGTCACCGGCTGTAAATAAGTGGAAGTGTTATAAAAGTGATATAATACGTCAACATTTCTCCTCATTTTTTATATGAACGGCGTTATGACAACCCAGATATTTTTGTAAAGTGACTGGATGTATTTGGAAGCTCTTTTACCTCTTTAATATTTTTCGTTGAATGAGCTGTTTTGCCAGAAGAAAATATTTACAATATTTAGTGTTATTAGTAATAATATTAAAATCAAATTACCTGTAACAATAATTTTTTAAGTGACCTTGTTGCTATGGCATTTAATAATTTGACAATTATTGACAAATTGTCACCAGTCTATGAAATTTACTCAAGTATACGATCAACATTCTTGAATTACAAGTTCATTTTACCATTAAAAATGAAAAATTATACGAACTCTAAGAAGGTTGACATGCTCCTGGTATACGGGTTTTGCAAGATGGCGGTCATTTTACACATTTGCTTAAGTAATGTTTTTGTTTTACTTAGTTTCTTACAATACATACTTTCAACTTTGTTGTACTTTGTTTTATTTTTATTGTTAATAATTTATGTATGCAGGTAATTGTAAATATTTTCTTCTGGCAAAACAGCTCATTCAACGAAAAATATTAAAGAGGTAAAATAGCTTCCAAATACATCCAGTCACTCTACAAAAATATCTGGGTTGTCATTACGCCGTTCATATAAAAAAATTGTGTGTGCTTAAGCAATCATAAAAATAACATAAACTTGGAATACGGGATAATTTTACTGCATACGAAAAAAGATATTTCCTAAAATTGAACAACCCTTGAATTTTTACATCTTCAACAGAAGTCAGAAATCATAATAAATTAGGTCCACGGAATAAGCAATTACGGTAAACCTTACTTCACCCTACGTAAATATATAATTTAAAAAATGCCAGAACATACCTGAGACCCAGACAAGTGTCTATACAATGCACACTGTTTGCGGCATGCTCTTGCATATAACTTTCATTCGGGTCAGGGTCAGTTCGGATTGAATATAGCAGTTGAATTCAAGCGTTACACAGCCGAGTGTGACGCGTGACGGCTCAGTTTAATTCAGTGCCCACAAAAAGTGCTAAACGCGCCTAAAGAAGTTTTCACTTCAAAAATTGTGTGTGCTTAAGACCACATGACAGAAGTGAAAACTTCAACAAGGTGAAATTAATAATATCGAACAAATATATTTCCTAAAATTGAACAACCCTTGAAAAAATGCCAGAACATACCTGAGACGCAACAAGTGTCTATCTTGTGATCTTAAACACACAAACAACGCGAGTCGAATTCGAGCGTAACATAGCCGAGCGTTACGCGTGACAGACACGCGTGACGGCTCAGTTTAATTCAGTGCCCACAAAAAGTGCTAAACGCGCCCAAAGAAGTTTTCACTTCAAAAATGAGGAGAAATGTTGACGTATTATATCACTTTTATAACACTTCCACTTATTTACAGCCGGTGACTATACTACTAGAAAACGTCATTTTATAGTATTAGTGTACATACTAAAAATCATTAAAATCGATTGGCAGGTTTTCACGTAATTTAGGAAAAACCAATATTTTTACAAATTTTTGACGCCCTCTACCGGCTAAACGAGACAATTTTTGATATAACTAAGTCGGCTTAGATCGACCTATTTTGACGTCAGGAGTCTGTCGTTAAACGTTGTACACGTATTTTCCGGACACCCTGTATATCTAGGTATCTAGTTAAAAATAATTTTTTTATTAATTGGCAGAAACTATATAATTTATTATAATTATTAATAGGTACCTAAATATTTAAAAAAAAATGGAACGCTTCAAATCATTTTGTCATTTGAACTTGGCTTTTAAACAAATTTATTGTTTATAATAGTTTGTAGGTAAATCAATTGTAAAAACAAATATGTCAGTAAATTCTCTAAAAAAAAATAAGGAAACATAGAGATAATGCTGGCCATTTGGTTTAACCAATGCCATGAAACCCAATTACACACACACCGAATGTATGAGAACTTAGGAAATATAATATGATGCCCATAAATAGTTTTGCCTCTAAAGTCTGAGTGTCTGAGGCTATGCCCCTAGAGGTCGGGCGGGTTCAGTAAGGAATCAGGTGGTTAATGTGGTTGCGAGAAGATTCGGGGGTAGGCAAGAAGCATCGCATTAGTTTACTTGCCAGGTTGCTGAGCACTCACTACTATCACCACGCACTACTACTAAGGATTAAGTATATCTTTTGAACAATATTAATTAGTATTTTTTAAGAATAATATTTTATGTACGAATTTATGGCTTATTAAAGTACACAATGATTACATCAGTTACAGGTTATGACCTTATTACCAGTCTTACAATCGGTTGCTTACCTTAATGAACAGTGTTTTTAATTGATTTGGCTTGTCATTGTTAACAACACAGTTTACTTATTTGAATAATTACTGCTTAGTCATATAAATAAATACATGCTTATAAATCATTAACACTAATTGCAAAAAGTGTAAGAAAGTCACGGTTACTGTTTTTTTGTGCAAAATGAGGGAGGTTGAACCAATATATTATATACAATTTTTAAAAAAATGAGCGAATTTGAGGCGATTGGTGCAATTTCTTATACAGGACTGGAAGGGCATTGTCCATCTCCTGGTAATATATTGGAAGAGTAAGAATATTAAATATCGCAAGGCAAACAGAAATAGGTCGAATATGTTTCCCCCACATCGTATCATATCATCTCGCCCATCGTTCTCCTGTTGTCAAGTCACGCCTCCAGCTTCCACTGAATTTTAAATTTTAGTTTTAGTCACCCCGCTGAAACTGAAATGGGCGATCTTGCATCACAAGGTCATAATTATCTCAAGTTGTGGCCATCTGGCCAGCAGAGTCAAATTGGCGCTGTTGCCGCTTGATGATTCTCCAGCTGGCCGAGTAACCGGGTTCTGTCGCATATTTTTGACGTATAGAAGAGAAGGACAGACATATTCTGACCTACTATATAACGCTTCCAAAACTGCGCCAGGTGCTAATTGGAACAAACCAGCCAGCCCTCCATGTCAATTTTTCTTGTCCACGTATTTTTATCAGGAAATTAAATCCATTTTTTATTATCATTTTACGATTCTATTAGTCTCTATTCTAGAAAACTTCGCCGATGTGTGTAATTTTTCAGTGATTATTTCAGCCTACCATGCAGGTAATTATTTTTTATTGTTTATCAAATTGATTTTACACTTATACCAATTTTTTAAATTGAAAATGTAAGTTTACAATAAATAAATTAACAGAAAATGTTTCACATACGTAATAGGTATTGGTTTACAAGCCAATCTTAACAAAATATCACTGGGCAGCCTGCAGATAACTGCAACACATTTGTGCCCGAGGTCACAGAAAATATAGCTAACGCAACAGAACGATGGAGACGTGGCAACAAATCGCCCCCGAAAAAAGAAGCCGGCTGCCGGCAGCGGGCTTCCCTACAAGATTCAGGCGGTTTCTATGGGAAGATTTCCTAAGAGATGTCGTGCGTGCAAGTCCCACGTTGCCAAACGTACCGTTGTGTATTTAAATGTGAGGAAAAGTATTTTAATAAATCAAAGTACATCTTATAGAAAATGTAGAATTATAAAATTTAAAGGGCTTATTTTAAAGAGTGTATTAAATTTATGTATTACCAACATTAAAGTCTTGATATAACATATTTTATTATCATGGAAAAGATTTAGGCGATAATTAATGCCAACACAGACTAAGTAGTGGCGCAGCGAGTAATTCCACCTAGGGGGGTTTTTACCACAAAAAATGTTCTTATTATATAAAGTAGGTGTACCGCAGGCAATGCGGTGTAGGCGACATATGTGTTTGTCTATTATTAATGGGTACCTACTTCAATAATACCTATTAGGAAATATTTTTTAATAAGTCTTTGGAGGGGTTGGTTGTGATGAAAACGAATTTCTTGGTTCACTAAGTTTACCAATTATAAGTGAAACAAAACAAATATATTATAATATAGTACTTCCAAAATGTTTGTTTTTAAAAATATATCGAAAATGTAAGTAGGTACAGGGCCAGTTAAAGGATGGGGATGTTCCAATGGAATTATTTAGATCATTAACGATAGGTAAGTAAAGTCAACTTTTTTATTTCTACGTTAAATATTTATACTTACATATAACTTTTGTCAGTTTTGTTGAAATATAAGTATATAGGTAGGTGTACTTTAGGATTATTATGCTAATTTTTATTCTTTTAACGTCAAACTTACTGACAATTTTAAGTTTGTAAAAGCAAGCTAATTTTTTGCAGAATTTCCTACCAAATTGAATTACATAAACATCGATTTGTTAGTGCCTAAATTGTGTACAGGATAAAATTATGCAGTTTCTACATTTACTTTTTGCTTATAATATGATTTTCGAATTCGCGATCCGGCACTTTCCCTACTAAGCAGCTATATTTTAAATCGTAGACAAAAAGTTGAAGTAAAACAAGAATTTAGTAGTTTACAGGAAATTAAGTATGGTGTACCGCAAAAGGGACAGTATTGGGTCCAATACTGTTCAACATTTATATAAATAATTTGTTAATTCAGAATTATACTGGTGAAGTAATATCTTTTGCGGATGACACAGTTTTGTTTGTTGAAAGTAACACATGGAAAGGAGTCGAACAAAAAATTAATTGTAATTTACAAAAAATTGTGCGGTGGTTGGATGATAATTGGTTAACCATCAATTTAAGTAAAACCAAGTATTTACCCTTTGCAAGTAATATCTCAGGCCTTCCGCAAAATGAGCAAATAAATGTCGACTTACCATTTAGAAAAGAAAAGATTTGGAACTTAGAAAAATCTGACTCTGTTAATTATTTAGGAATATTATTTGATAATCATTTAAAATGGAACAATCATATATAGCAACCTACTAAGAAACTTCGGTCCTTATTTTATCTGTTCAAACATATCAAAAAAATATCTGACATAAGTTGTATGCGAACAGTATATTTTGCTTTAGTTCAGTCTCAAGAGGAAGTAACCCCTTTACCACAATGAAAATTGCCGAACGTTTTGCTGGTCAAACGAAAATAAAAAATAAAAATTGGTATTTAGAAAATAAATTCTACTTTAAATACCCCATCCAAAAAAGTAAATGACGATCGAAAATATTCCCAAAATTTTTTTTAGAAATTTTTTTTTATTTTTAGTAATTTTGTAATATCTTAAACAATTCTTTATTGGTCAAAAGCAAAAAGACTTTCCCGGGTGTAGAATGTTGTACCAAACAATTTTTCTTAAAGCCATTTTTCAATATCGGCCTTACTTTTTTCTCAAAAAGTTTGAGCGCGTAAAGTGAATTTAAGCGTGTAAAGTGGGTTTACGCGCCCAAACTTTTTGAGAAAAAAGTAAGGCCGATATTGAAAAATGGCTTTAAGAAAAATTGTTTGGTACAACATTCTACACCCGGGAAACTCATTTTGCTTTTGACCAATAAAGAATTGTTTAAGATATTACAAAATTACTAAAAATAAAAAAAAATTCTAAAAAAAATTTTGGGAATATTTTCGATCGTCATTTACTTTTCTGGATGGGGTATTTAAAGTAGAATTTATTTTCTAAATATCAATTTTTATTTTTTCTTTTCGTTTGACCAACAAAACATTCGGCAATTTTCATTGTGGTAAAGGGGGTTACTGCTCTTAAGCTACATAATAACTGCATCGGGAGGAGCTTACGAAAATACCCTTAAACCTTTGGAAGTTGCGCAAAAAAGAAATATTAAAACTATTTATGGTCTAACTATGAGATTCCCCACTGATCAGCTGTTCGAATTTACAAATTTTTTAGACGTTAGAAATATTTATTACAAAAATTCCCTACCATATTTAATTAGAACTAATTATTTTGACTTGCCACATACACCAAGCTATCAAACTAGGTTTCACCTTGATAATAAAAAATTGCCTAAGATGTCCACGTCGTTGGGACAAAGAAGTTTTTTTTTATATGTGGGATCCAGGTTATTTAACATTATTCCACAAAATCTTAAAAGTATAATTCGTCAAGTAAGATTTAAAACTGAATGAATGAAATGGCTTATTGCTAATTCTCCAATAATTATCTAGAAAACAAAATTGCTCTAAGATTCTTTGCTCCTGTGCGTGCAATATTGATTTCGCTTATTTGCTTACTTTGCAATTTTTATATTTTTTAAATTAACGAAGTTAAAAAATAACATACTTAAAGTAAATAGATAGTTCCTTATCACAATTAAAGATATTAGTAAATAACTCATCATTATTATATTAAATTCTGTAGTATCTAAAAATATATCTATACATTTTTTGATAAATTGATACTCAAAATCTTATGTATTAGATTTGGAGTACGTGCATTAACTTAACACAAACACACACAGATTAGCAGTCAAGCATTATGCTTTGCAAATCTGCTGATGTGTGCTCTTACTTTTCACACATTTTTTTTATTGATGATCGCAATTTTCAATATATTTGTTTATGTTATTTACTTATTGTTATTCATGTATTTATTGTTTAATGAAAATAAATATATTTTTGAATTGAATTTAAGGAGTGCCTATATAATATGGAGATTTCATTTATTATAAGTGTTAAATAGTTTTCACTATGTTTCACAGTGTTTTACTAGAAACATATTTCTAGTTTGTGGTGTTTACGTTTATGTTGTTTAGGAGCAAATCGTAAACATATAGAGAACTATATAATATGTTATATATCTGATGATACAAATGTGTATTTTACTTTTATATTAAAAAAATGTATTATACATATATATTTTACTTAATTGTTTACATTCCTCCTCGTCAGTAAGGCTGAACAGGTACTATATTTTTACATGGGAAAAACTAATTTCAATTATTCTGACCAATATAATAATTACTAAGGTAAGAGATTAACAAGGTTATATGGTAGTTTTATTATTTTAACAATGTATGAAATGGGACGGCTTAAGTTAACAAAATATTTAAAAGCCATATTTTTGTATATACTTAGTAATTATCGAATGTAATATCTACCACAAGATGTTTCGGGATTACCGAGTAATACTTTTGGAGGAGTGGTGTTGCTGATGGTAACTCGTTGAGTGCCAGGTAAAAGTATTAGGTAATCCCAAAACATCGAGTGGTATTCAAAAGATTATATAACGAACCATAATTTGAATAATTATTCATTTTTATTATTATTGATAACAAAGTTACAATTATTATAATAAATATTATTTACTCCAGTGCGATTTTTCTCTATTTTTTGGCCTCAAATTCACTTCGGACAACGAAACACTTCCAAATCTCGTTTGGTTTGACATTTTTTTTTTAATTTTGTCACAATTAAATATTTGATAATGTGTTACCAAGACAGTAACAATCGTTCCACCAAAAGCGATAATCCCAAAGGCTTATCACTTATCATAAGCCTTTCGAGCTATATGGGAATTATGTACCGGGTGGTCAAATAAGCGAGGACGTCAGCTTTATCTCGGAAACCATTAATCGTACAACTTTCGGAAAGATTTTTTTATGAGTAAAGTGGTCAAGAGAAATTGCTGGAAATTACTTTTAAGTTCCTCATTTCGCCGCAAGGGGGCACAATCAAAAATTGTTTTTTTAAATTCTACATTTCTCCAAAAATTCCCGTATTAAGGTAGAACTCTGATTACATTATTTGAAAGCCTAGACAATTCTGCATCATTTTGGTTTAAGGCTCATTGGCGTACCGACCTTGATAAGAGTGGGAGAAGCTTTTGAAAGTGTAAACATTAAAATCGCTGTAACTTCTAAACGACTTATCCGATTTTACTAAATTTAAGCTTGTTTGGAAGGGGAAAATAAGTATCTTCAATTGCCGTATCCAACAGTACAATGTTCTATATATTCTTCTATAAAATTGCTAGAGGGCGCAATTTGTAATAATAACAGTTTTTTCGATTTTATCCCGAAAATTCAAATCATACAGTATAACTATGACATCATAATCGAAAAGTAGATGAAATTTGCAAAAAAGATGTGAAGACCGCAGTTCAATATCTTTATTCGTTTCAGAGTTATTGCCAAAACAATAATGTTTAATACAAATTGCGCCCTATAACAATTTTATTAGAAACTATCGTGTACCATTAGATACGGCAATTGAAGGTACTTCCAAACAAGCTTAAATTTAGTAAAATCGGATAAGTCGTTTAGAAGTTACAGCGATTTTAATCTTTACACTTTCAATAGCTTCTCCCACTCTTATCAAGTAAAATTGTAAACATTAAAATAGCTGTAACTTCTAAACGATTTAACCGATTTTAGTAAATTTAAGCTTGTTTGGAAGAAAAAGGTAAGTATCTTCAATTGTCGTATCCAATGGTACAAGATAGTTTCTAATAAACTAATAAAATTGCTAGAGGGCGCAATTTGTATTGAAAATTATTGTTTTGGCAATAACTCTGAAACGAACAAAGATATCGAACTGCGGTCTTTACATCTTTGGTTGCAAATTTCATCTACTTTTCGATTATGATGTCATAGTTATACCGTATGATTTGAATTTTCGGGATAAAATCGAAAAAACTGTTATTATTACAAATTGCGCCCTCTAGCAATTTTATTAAACAATATCGTGTACTGTTGGATACGACAATTGAAGATACTTGTTTTCCCCTTCCAAACAAGCTTAAATCTAGTAAAATCGGATAAGTCGTTTAGAAGTTACAGCGATTTAAATGTTTACACTTTCAATAGCTTCTCCCACTCTTATCAAGGTCGATACGCCAATGAGCCTTAAACCAAAATGATGCAGAATTGTCTAAGCTTTCCAAAGATGTAATCAGAGTTATACCGTAATATGGGAATTTTCGGAGAAATTTAGAATTTAAAAAAACAATTTTTAATTGTGCCCCCTTGCGGCGAAATGAGGAACTTAAAAGTAATTTCCAGCAATTTCTCTTGACCACTTTACTTATAAAAAATATTTCCGAAAGTTGTGCGAATAATGGTTTCCGAGATAAAGCCTACTTCCTCGCTTATTTCACCACCTGGTTCATTGAGTTGTATAATCAGTAAAATAATTAAACTACAATTTAAAGTTGCGTTCTAGAACAAGCAAGTTCATTATTTTGGAAAATTAATGTTCATTGAAAGTAAATATAAAATAAAAAACCTACTGGAACTGCATAAAACGGAAAGTTTGTGTGTGTCAAACTATTATATAAATTTTAGACTTTTCACCGATAACGATTGAACGTTGCATTTGTGAGAATTTTAATATTTTATATAGGTACCTATAAAGCTGACTGCATTATTTCCATGTTCACTAAATAGATCCAATCTCTTATAATCACAATCCTTAAAGTTGCCACATTAGTGAAAAAATGTCGGACATTAATGTAACAGTATAAGGCCACCTAATTTCAAGAGCCAAAATATTCTCATTACGGATCTCCTTTAAATTTGTGGTATTTTAATAATGATATTAGGAAAGCCTTAAATTGAATATTCCTCCAAGTTTAAAATAAATACATGTTATGGGTATTTTGAAAGGTAGTTATTTACAGTTTAACTGACTATTTTAAAAATCTTATCTAGGTATAATGTCTCTTTGCCCTTAAAAAATAACATTTTATTTTAGAGATTGCAGGTTTTAAATTAAGATTTTTTAAATCTTAGTTTTTAAGTCTTAGTTACCGCTTTACTTGAATTGCGAATCCGAACGCATAAAAAGTGCTGGTGATATTTTATTTCTGGGTATTTATCTATATTATAGATATACAGGGTGTCCGCTAATTAATGGTATACCGAAAAACCACAGACTCATTACGTAAAAATATTATCATTTAATCAAACTTAATTATCTACATCCGAAAGTTGATATTGACTGAGATACAGGGTTACAAGTTAAAACTTAATTTTTGATTGTGTCCAATAGCTTTGAGAAAAACGTTTTTTCACAAAATTTTGCAATTAAGTTTTTTTTAGAACGAGAAGTTTATTTGAGTGTGAAATTTTAATGTACAAAGTAGGTGGCGCTGTTTGCGGTATTTTTCGCACATTTATTAGGTCATAACTTTTTTGTGCCTCAGTGTATTTAAGTTTTTAACGAAAATAATACTTTACAGAGTTACCGTTTCAGAGATATTTGCATTTAAATTATTCAGTGTACTAGCTCAGGCAAGTAAAATATAATGTTTTTATTATCTTCATTAAAAACTTAAATACACTGAGACACAAAAAAGTTATGACCTAATAAATGTGCGAAAAATACCGCAGAGAGCGCCCCCTACATTGTACATTAAAATTTCATAAAAAAATTAATTTCTCGACCTAAAAAAACCCTTAATGCAAAATTTTTGAAAAAACGTCAGTTTTTCTTAAAGTTATTGGAGAAAAACGAAAATAAAGTTTTCTTTAACCTACCTCAGTTAAAATCAACTTTCGGATATATGTATGTATGAATAAATCCTAATATTTTTACATAAGGAGTCTGTGGTTTTTCTATGTACCATTAATTAGCAGACACGTATATAATAATAACTTAATAATTTTTGGTAGTAGGTAATTTCGCAGTCTGTAAGATCAAGGAGCCTTAATTGATTTGGTTGATTTTAATTTATAGAGGTGGCTTTCGCATAAAATGTATGTTTTTGTTGTAGCGGGGGCGAACCTTGGTTTGTCTAAAAGAGGGTAAAAGGTAAACCTCTCTGATCTACCACTTTAGCCGCCGGAAAAAACGTCGATAGGAAGCGGCATTCCGGCAAAACGTTTGAAGTCTCTCCGACATTATTAGCGGCAAGGTTTTAAACTCTCATTATGAAGCAATGCCAAAATTATAGACCAACCGAAGGTTCGGTTTCGGCTAGTTTCGGCCAAAAAATCTAGTTTCGGTGACAGTTTCGGTTTCGGCCACAAATCGGCCGAACCTTCGGCCGCGCCGAAACTCAGTGTTCCTGAATTGTCGCGAACCGTTCGCCTAAATTAGGGTGAGTTCGTAGGCAGTGTTGTCTATATAAATAATGTTTTTTCGCTGTTGACCTTTTTTTTTTTAGGTGGGAAGAGTTCAATCCGTTCCTAAGATCGATCTCGTCCTATATAAAATAAATTAGATTTTAGTATACAATAAAATTTTTAACATGTATAAAAGTTTCGGTTTCAGTCGAAACTGAGACCAAGGCTGAAGGTTCGGTTTCGGTTTGGGCTGAAAATCTTGTTTCGGTCGGACACTAGCCAAAATATAAAAAATTATTTATTTTTACATGGACAAAATAAAATGCTGTGATTTTAAATAACTAAATTCATAAATTAGAAAACTCGTCATTAAAATCTTTCAAATAAACCACTGTTTTTCGTAATTAAAAAAGAACTTCTACAAAATATTTTATGTTGGTTAACATAACTTTTTACACTATATACAGGGTCTGTTGAGATTAAGTGGTGGTACTAAGAGAAATAATTATAAAACTCAGGTAAAATGTAAAATACTTTATTACGAACAAAAACGAATGGTTACAAAGACCGGGCTTGTGAATTATTGTGATAGACAATAATTGAACTCTAACTTACTGTTCTTTCTTAAAACAAACAGAAAGAACCCTTGACAAATATTACGTCTCGAATTACGCCATGAAAATGGAAAATGGAACCGCCATCGTCGAAACATAAACAAATCGGTTCGACATTCAGATAAACCATAAACAGAATAAGCTCTTAGTCAGCGTTACTTTTATATTTCAACAGGGTCGCTAATAATCGATGTCGATTATTTTTTAAAGATAGTTAAAACGAAAAGTGTAAAAAACAAAAGTTTGATCGGTTTTTAGTCTATTAAAATAACAAAAATAAAATAAAAAAGTTATTCCAATTAAAAAAATTGCCAAATACCCACCTTTGCCCAGCACTTTATTTGTCGCTCGATAGTCGATATACATTTTTAGTTGTTTACCCTGAATCTACTAGACTCTGATCACAGAATACCCATATAACGCGCTGGTATAGCACAATCAAATTACTTATAACAGGTCTGAAGCAGTGTTAATTCTTAATCCATATACAAAATTTTATCATTCTTCGTCATCTAGGGACCCCCAAAACATCGACATCTCATAATGTAAAAAAAAAATTGCGACCTTTATTATTATTATTATTATTATTATTATTATTATTATTATTATTATTATTATTATTATTATTATTATTATTATTATTATTATTATTATTATTATATTATGTGACCCTTTCTGTTATATTATATGTAAGTACATTTTTATTTTTATTTTGATAGGTCTGTCATTCAATAAACCGCATTATGATATAAAATAATAAATAAACTTGCGAAAATCCAAGTAAGTGTAAATCGAATGGCAAGAGTGTATCTGAACGGCAACATCACCAAATAAATTCTTTCTCAGAACAGCGCGAAATCGGCGAAATACGATAAATGCTTGTACTGTTACTCGCAGCGCCACCTCGAACCTTTCGAGTAACCATTCGCGGCCGTTTTCGTTTGTCGCCTGTCTTCCTATTCTCATCAGCGTTCTGTTGCGTAGCTATATTTTCTGTGCCGAGGTATTACCTAACAATCTATCAGTTACGAACAGATAGCTTAGGCTCTTGAAATGATAATTTTTAATATTTTTGTTTTACTGAGTAGATTAGAAGTATAACATGATAGCACAAAGATGATGGTTTGAGCTAACTTGATAAGTAGATACTTGGCCATTGGCCATATTTTACAGAGAAAATTTAATGTCAACCCGATACTGTTTCTATTGTTTCAGAGAATGCTGTAAGAATCACCTTATAGCTTATGGATGTTTTAGTACGTGTCTCGTTGCAACCTAGTGCTTGTGTTGTATACAGTATTTGTGATAATAATATATTATATGAATTGCGACAATACCTGATGAGTGAGACCTGTGATACGTAACCTAAAGACAAGTTTGTTCTAAACAGTTATTTTGTTCAGTTGTGCGTGGTTGTTCATGCAGTTTTTATTTATAAATAAACATAAATAGAAAAAAGTATTTAAAATAAATTGAATCCTTGTTTATTTTTCAAATCTTGGTTAATATAAAACTGTGCTTTTATTCCATAAAAAAAACTTTGGTGCCGTCTTTTTATTGATTTAATTTATGATTTAATAATATTTATATTGAATCACAAATTAACTCAATAAAAACTCGTTCAAAAGTTAATAATAAAATTGAAAAGTTCTAAAACCGCCGTCCAAATTGCCCGTCATTGCGCTACTGGTGGCCAGCAGGCATACTAAGACCCCTCTTTCTCGCTCTGTCGTCTTTCTATCTATTTTGTAGCGATTGTTTAACATGTAGTTAACATTTTCTAAGCCTATAAATTTTCTTTAGTTTTAGTGTTATTTACGTTGTCAAAGTGAGATGTACTGTATTGGATACAGTTGCCATACAAATTGGGTACTCGGTTTATATTTTTAGTTTGTTCATCAGTATATTTTTTGCCTGGTGAGACTTCATATTTAGCCCCTTCTAACTTATTACTAGTATATGGGCATTTGCAACTGCAGACAAACCATTTTCTTTTTAGCCGTAACATAACCTCAGAAAATGTTTTATTTATTATCTGACAAATTTGTCAATTTGTAAAATTTACTTCTAACCTCACTTTTTCTACTACAAGTTTAAATGAATAGGTTATAGGGCCAACACTTTTGACGTTGTACGAAATGCATAATATGTGACGTTTTATTAATAGGGTATTTTCTACATCCAAATCCAGAAAATCAAATGTATTCGATGAGGAAAGTGATTTGGATCGATCTGATCTTAAAAATCAATTCAGTAATCCAAGGGTTTTTATGTCAGTTATTCGTTTTTGTTTCGATTTTGACTTAACCTCATTTCATGTTCAAAAATTGGTCGAGAGTAGCATAGTAGTATTTTATAAAGCGGTTAACTAAAGTTAAACAACTTTAACATATTTTATTGTCACTCTTCTCATTCACGCACAGGAAATATTATTTACCTAGATGGGTTCAAAAAGACGTAATTCATCCATTTCTACTTCTGCATCACAGTTAATTCTCTTCTAAAAAGACATAATCAACTTCACTTGGGATCACTTTGACGGTAGTGGGGTAACATTCATCATTTGCCAATCGAATACAGATCAGATCAATTAGAATCATTTAGATCGAACACGCCTCTTGATAAGGATAAGGATAGGACAAAATTTGAACAAGATCTTTTGACGAGCTAGAGGATGCAAACAAGATATAATTATATTGCGTATTATATTTTTATTTTCCAACAGTTTATTAATTTCCTAACAACTTCCTTCAACATTATCCTATACCTATCTCTTACCGTTTCTAAAATAAGAATTAAATTCCAATTTTTTTGACGGAAAACGTTAACTTAAAAAATCTAATATTTTTTAATTCTGAAATATTAAGACCCTTAAATTTGGTGGTCAGTCAAATAATACCAGGGGGTTCTTAAACCTGCACGGAAATCTTAGTTGCGATATACAAGCTGGTTTAAAAATGCAGTTAATTTGGTTTCTTGAAAAGGTGACCATAAGTAGGTATATTATTTTATAACTGATTTAAAAAGCTATACTTAAATTGGCTCTTTGTTTTTGTATATCATATATATACCTAGCTAGTCAAGTTTTGACTTATAACAAATTATTTGTAAAATTTTCTCGATAATTTAATTTGCATTCGGTTTTTAGTACTTATGCCATGATAAACTCTTGTTCGACAGAAAAATGATATCACTTTCGTTATTCTTGTGGTATTTTGTTAATTATTTATTATCGATGCAGTTGCTAAATAGTGTTAAAAATCATGGGAGAAAACGATTAAAATGCAGTTCTTATGGATTTATTTATTTTATTTGGACAGTGTTATTAAATTATCGCTAGAACGTGTATAAATTTTAATGAAATGTACCCAAATTTACTGCCAATCCAGAAAAATTTTACTGAGTTTGGTTCAACAGAAACTTGCAGTGTTCAGCACCTCTATATCGGTAATAATTAACAAAATACCACAACAATAACGATAGTGACATAATTTTTATGCCGAATAAGAGTTTTTCATGGAATACTTACTAAAAACCGAATGGACACTAAATTGTCGAGAAAATTTTACAAGCATTCGCTTATAAGTCAAAAACTTGACTAGTTAGGTTTTGATATTATACAAAAATAAAGAGCCAAATGAAGTAGCTTTTTTAAGCAGTAATATAATAATATAGTGTGTTACATTTAGTACATACCTACATGTTATTAATTATTAGTTACCTGTCCACCAAATTTCATGGTATTTTTATTTATTTATTTATTTATTTATTCATTTATTTATGTATTCATATAAGTATCGACAGTACTGGTTCCAATTACAGGTACATCTTAAAGCTAGTAAGTAGAACAAAAAAAAAAAAAAAAAAAAAAAAAGACAATGAGGCAAACAAGTATCAAAACCATAAAAGTGGGTTCTCAACTGAGCATCACAAAATTACTGCCTCTGCAACCTAAGCCAAATATACAGTGTGTCCCCGGATGGAGTTGACAAGAGGAAAACGATCTTTATTATTGATTTTACGACAAAAAGTTATTCTTTATAAAAACTTCTGCTTGCTGAGAAAATTAATTTACCATATACAAATTTTGGATCAGATGTACAGGGTGTTGATAAATTAAGAAAACATGAAAATGCTTTAAGAGAGAAGTAACATTATTTATTATTTTGTACAAAATGTTTATGAAACAAACTTGTTTTTAATCCAAAATAAAGCCTAAATACAATATTTAAAATCTGAATTATAAATTCTGTTTTTCATTTTTTACAATAGAATTTATAAACATTTAAAATGAAAACCTGAGAGTGCTGACCTATTTATCCAATTTATCTCTAATTTGGAGAAATGTGTGCAGGTTATTGTACATTTTGAATGTTTATAAATTCTATTGTAAAAAATAAAAAACAAAAATTAGAATTCAGATTTAAAATTTTTGTATTTAGGTTTTATTTTGGATTATAAACAATTTTGTTTCATAAGCATTTTGTCGGAAATAATAAATAATGGTACTTTTCTATTAAAGCATTTTCATGTTTTCTTAATTTATTAACCCCGTACATCTGATCTAAAATTTTTATATGGGAAAATCATTTTCACGACAAGCAGAATTTTTTTATAAAGAATAACTTTTCATCGTAAAATCAATAATAATAAGATCTTCTTCCTCTTGTCAACTCCATCACACACTGTATACTAGTCAATAGACATACTTAATAAAACTATACTATGATCACAATTAAGCATAGATTTACTTAGCAATTAAATCTTACTTTTTTTAAGTTAACGTTTTCCGTCAAAAAAATTGGAATTTAATTATTATTTTAGAAACGGTAAGAGATAGGTGTAGGATAATGTTAAAAAAAGTGGTCAGGAAATTAATCGGGAGTTCGAAAATATACGGTGTTCCATTTAAATCATCGAGTTGCTACTAATCTTTGGTAGTCAAGTGTCAAAAATATTTTATATAAATATAGCATGTCCGTTTATGTAAATGACCAAATTTTTAGAACGATTTGTTATCTAGCTCGTCATATACTTCTAACAAACCATTCACCGTGAGTTGCCCTGTATAAAACTTTATAAGAAATATAGGAAAGACAGAAAAACACAAAGTCTTCGTCCACAAAATTTAATAGAAATAGATTCTTTAGGGGTTTCTACATGTTTCGAACACAGAAAAGTTTATCTTCAGGAGACAGAATTATTTTTATATAGTGCTGATGGTATTAGCAGAAGAGAAAATGGTATAAAACCCTAATGGAGCTTTCGTAGTATTGAAATGACGTATATAAAAAAGCTGAGGAGCGTTAAAACATGCTGAGCATGTGAAGATAGTTAGTAAAGGAAGTCTAAACAACCAAACTTAAAGTGGAAGAAAAAAAATGGGCCTTCCAGAAAGAAGGTGTCGATGATTTTTTAAATCATTTCTATAAAAAAATTTAAAAACATTGATGTCAGCGAGACAATATAAAGATCGAAATCTTCAGTCGAGGTCATAGTGTCAGAGTATTTGAGCGTTTGATTTTTGGGGTATTGGGGGTTAAAACCCAATAACCCCTCGAAAGGTTAATCATCGACACCTTCTTTCTGGAAGGCCCCTTTTTTTCTTTCACTTTTAGTTTGGTTGTTTAGACTTCCTTCACTAACTATCTTCATATGCTCAGCATGTTTTAACTCTCCTCAATTTTCTTATCTACAGGGTGGCCCTTTAGTGTGGCAAAGTACAATAGCTCCGTTACTATTTCAAATACATTAAAAATATTAATACAAAAGTTGAAGGGCAGTAAGTGACTTATAACGTAAAATTATTTTTAACTCTATAGGGTGGCTCAAAAAAGCGGAACAATAAAAAATGTACTTTTTTCAAATGGAACACCCTGTATATTTTTTCATTTTTAAATTCCACATAAAATTATAATTATTTTTTATTAAATACATTATTAGTCTATACTTTATAGTTTCCGAGATATTGACTCTTGAAAAGTGACATTTTTGAACTTTGACAGCTTCTAGCTTTCTAACAGTACGTCTTAGAGCAAAACGGCTTACATGTCCCTATCTTTAATTTTTATTATCTTCCAAAAAAAATCAACTTCCGGTTAAACCGGATGTTACTCGAAAGCAGGAAATATAGTTGTTCCGGTTTAACTGGAAGTTGATTTTTTTGGGAAGATAATAAAAATTGAAGATAGGGACATGTAAGCCGTTTTGCTCTAAGACGTACTGTTAGAAAGTTAGAAGCTGTCAAAGTTCAAAAATGTCACTTTTCAAGAGTCAATATCTCGGAAACTATAAAGTATAGACTAATAATGTATTTAATAAAAAATAATTATAATTTTATGTAGAATTTAAAAATGAAAAAATATACAGGGTGTTCCATTTGAAAAAAGTACATTTTTTCTTGTTCCGCTTTTTTGAGCCACCCTATAGAGTTAAAAATAATTTTACGTTATAAGTCACTTACTGCCCTTCAACTTTTGTATTAATATTTTTAATGTATTTGAAATAGTAACGGAGCTATTGTACTTTGCCACACTAAAGGGCCACCCTGTAGATACGTCATTTCAATACCATGAAAGCTCCATTAAGGTTTTATACCATTTTCTCTTCTGGTAATACCATCAGCACTATATAAAAAATTTTCTGTCTCCTGAAGATGTACGTTTCTGCGTTCGAAACATGTAGAAACCCCTAAAGAATCTATTTCTATTAAATTTTGTGGACGAAGACTTTGTGTTTTTCTTTCTTTCTTTCCTGCATTTTCAACTCCTCTTTAAGTATGGACTACTTCTTCAAATTTATAATACCATAACACAAAAGCCTATTGTCGATAAATCTTGTCTTCAAGGCGGCATAAAAATTACCCCACGCAATCATTGACTCACTCGGTACTGGTGCCAAAACTTTTGACTTGGTATGGGTATATTAAAGACAACAATAAGTAAATCGTTGTTGGGATAATTATTAGAAAATTGGCCCAAAAAACATTTTTCGGCTGCTTTTTATTGTTTACTATTGTGGAAATCAACTGGCTTTCATTGTATAGCCTTTCTTTCTATGAAAGCATTTAGGGAACAATGCGGAATAATATCTTTCTTATAATAACCTTAGTTATTATTTTATTATATCGCTTTAAATTTTTTTGTCTAACAAAAACTTGTTCGCACAGATATTATATTCTCTTTAAGGAATGTTAATTAGATTCCGATTTAATATTGTAAGTGCAAGGTAGAATTCAGATTTTTTTTTAATTACCAATACTATTTTTACGGAATCTCTAATAGTTAGTTAAATACTTTTAGTATTGATATTTTCGACGCATGATTGGTCAATTTGATATCGATTATCTTATATCTTTGATCAAGTTTAATTGTTATTGACCGAGCAAGAGATTGGAATAGTGCTGACATGTTTAAAATAATATCTGAATAAAACAATCTTACACAGGGTGAATTTTTTAACTGGAATGAATTCGGTAACAATTGATCCATTCATTCCGTGAAAAAATCCACAAACGATGTTATAGTGTTTCTCAGGTTAATTTAATGACATAAAAAAGTATTAAACTCCTAACCATAGGCGTCGCCAACCAAATAATTAAAATGCGTAGGGTATTGTTTTAATTTTTTAAGATGATAATAATATAAATAAAGCAACTTTACCATAAAAAAGCATTAAACTCCTAATCCTAGGTATCGTATCTCCAAATAATTGAAACGCATAGGGTATACATTGTTTTAAGTTTTTAAAATGATAATACAATATAAATAAAACAATTTTAATAGGTAACATGTTGTAAACGAACATTATTGATTTAAAATGCAGTAACAATTGAATTGATGGAATCATCATAATTTTCATAAGTAGAATCGTTTCCAGGTTGGATCACTATTGGTGCTATAGCCGATAAAACATGGATATTCCATTCCTACAATAACATGAGCTTCGCAATTTTTGCATACATCGCTACTCATATCGTTAATTACCTGCCTAGTATTATCAAGGACAGCTGCGCTTAAAATTAAAATAATACGTTTACATTGAACATGTAAATCTTTGTTTCTCAATTCCGGACTTGTTGCGCTTTGGCCGACTCCACCGAGCATGTTAACACCAATATAATTCACCTTGATCTGCTGTTTAAAATGATCGCTAAAAAGCCATTGCTGATAATAAAATGTACCAAGTAGAAACGTATATGTCCAAAACCACACAGTTATAAACCAAAATTAAATACGTAAATAATAGCAAATATGTTAAACCACCTACTCCACTGTTATTTTTCTTAAAAAACTATTAATACATGACAGTGATGATGGCTCAATTATCTTTTAGCAGGTATATAAGAAATATCGTGACTCGCTGAAAATATTCCGACTTTCTTGTCTAGAACATATAAATTTCCAATTGCATTTGTCTTAGTATCATTCACATATTGGGAGACAGTGTTCGAGACGTGTATAAATTATGCACGATTGCCAGTTCCATCAAATTTTCGGGTTTGTTAATATAATATACATATAAGTATACGAGAAACAATTGTTTGTTAATAATTACTTAGTTGTTTTTAACAATGAAAACCCTTTTTATTTTTATTTTAATTCTTCTTTTCTAAATAGTATTTCTTAAGGAGTAAAAAAACCTATAATAATATTAATGTTCTTCTTTATTTCACACTCAAAACTTCTTAGTTTAAAGTATATTTGTAAACTAGCTTTCAAAGACTGACAAACAATTGAATACCGATATAAAAAGAACATTTTTAATAAAAAGAAATTAAAGAATTTAAAAAAATAGATCTGACAACCCTGGTTGTAAGGTCGGTCTCTTTGAAGCCTGTTAGACGCTTTTTTATGTCATCAAACTGAGTTCGGATTAATTATACCAACCTTTGCTCAATCTCCATTTTTGCATTTTTGCAAATTTTACCCTTCATCCAGTGACAGAAACGAACTCAACTATTTTTTTTTCAAATGCTAACGGATTTATTGTAAAAGAACAAAAGGGCCCTAAGAATTCATTATCCCACTATTAAATTTCTGTGATTACTTTAAAAAAAGTGATTTCTTAAATTAATATTATCATTTATTATGATAGAATAGTCTTGGATTTGCATTGTCATTATTTGTTTAAAATCACAACGTTTCAATTGGTATATATCTTCAGTGTTCTTCAGGTGAATACTAACTAAGGAAAGTAATTACAGCTCTGAACTAAAGCATAACTGAGAAGATGCAGTCATGCGTCGGATTATTCTAAGATTACATCGATATAAAAACGGTTTCCATATGTTTCTTATCACTAATGATGGCTTACTGAAACAACCTGGGTTCTGAGTAATATATTCCTGACTAAAACCCTTTTAACTTAAAAATTGTATATATAATACAAAGCTATTTATTTTCGTTTTTCAAAATATTTTCACCACAAGAAAGGGGTGAGTGCATACTGCCATGCACACCCGCCAGTACAAACTCATTTAATTTTTTCTGGCGCCGCCACTGTACCCTGAGGCAGTGATTGTATGTTAAGTCTGTAGAATTAGAAGTGATAATATTTCCCTATTTGTAAAAAATACTTCCAGGATGCGCCATTATACGACACGGCGATCGTCGCCCTTACAGCATTGGAACGATTGCCCCATATCCCGTATCTCGTACCTCGTATCCCGTATGCCGTACTTCGTATCTTGTATTTCGAATTTTGTATTTCGTATTTCGTATTTCGTATTTTGTATTTCGTATTTCGTATTTCGTATTTCGTTTTTCGTATTTCGTTTTTGTATTTCGTATTTCGTATTTCGTATCTCGTATCTCGTATCTCGTATCTCGTATCCTGTATCTCGTATCTCGTATCTCGTATCTCTTATTTCGTATTTCGTATTTCGTATTTCGTATCTCGTATTTCGTATTTCGTATTTCGTATTTCGTATTTCGTATTTCGTATTTCGTATTTCGTATTTCGTATTTCGTATTTCGTATTTCGTATTTCGTATTTCGTATTTCGTATTTCGTATTTCGTATTTCGTATTTCGTATTTCGTATTTCGTATTTCGTATTTCGTATTTCGTATTTCGTATTTCGTATCTCGTATCTCGTATCTCGTATCTCGTATCTCGTATCTCGTATCTCGTATCTCGTATCTCGTATCTCGTATCTCGTATCTCGTATCTCGTATCTCGTATCTCGTATCTCGTATCTCGTATCTCGTATCTCGTATCTCGTATCTCGTATCGCGTATCTCGTCTCGTATCTCGTATCTCGTATCTCGTATCTCGTATCTCATATCTCGTATCTTCGGGTTTGTTCGTTCGAATGATCTAAAATTACTTTTAATATCATACACTAATTTTTCTACAAACACCATTAAAAGTACAAATCAACGCATAACGTGTAATGATAACTATGTACTTTTTGTTGCCACAAAATCCGCTTTTTACATTTTTAAAATGGGACGTATTATTTTTAATTTTTATCTTGGATGTATCAAAGAATAATATGGTAGAGATACCATAGAACTACCTGATAAAGGCAATGTGAAAAATTCTGCAACTTTTTTTTTATCTTTAAAGTAAATTTCTTAATTAAAAACTGAAGTCTTGAAAGCAATGTAAAAGCTAAATTCGTTTGGAAACTTTTAAGAATCTGTTTGCCTCTTCCTGAAACAATCGTATTAATAATTTAATTCAGAAAGTTTAGAAACCATAATGAGGTACATGTATAGGTTTAAAAAGAAATCGCAGAACTTTTGAATAATTTCACATGAAAAGATTTTTTCAAAGAGAAAACTAATTAAATTTGATTCCTTTTATTTCAGTACACTTTAATATGAATAGAAAACTCTCTAATTTCTGGGTTTACAAAAAAGTTATAATTCAGTTTAATGCCAAATTTAAAAAGTTTTATTTAATTTTATAACGTTTAACAAACAACACAGCAATGATAATGAACTATAGATAACGGTAATATATCAGTGTTATTATAAGTATATTATAGTGATAGTATCACGTATTAGGAAATTGTTTAAGTAATCTATTAATTACTGTCAAATTACAGGAATTAATTATAAAATTTTTATTAAAACTGTTGTCATGTGGTCATATTATTATTATTTTTAAAAATAAATTTCTTTTGTGCTTTCTTACCTTCTTTCTGTCTTTTTTAATAAAAATGTAATTTATCTCCCAGCTTTATTTATGACAATAATAATTAAAGATATGGGTCCATCATGAGCATTATTAAAAATATATCAATTTTACTACAGATCATTACTAATGCTTTAAATAGCAGTAAGTCGACAAAAGCTACTTTTGAGAAAACCGCCTTTTAAGGTGGTGAATAAACTTTTGTTGTCTGTTTTAAAATGAAAAGCTAAAAACTTACTTTTTATGACTCATTGGGAAGCTAATTAGGTAGGTACTTTATAAAATGTGATATATAAGTGAGTTTTCCAGGTATTTGCAAAAAATTGATTAAAATGCCTTTTAGCCTAGCATTATGATTATTTAAAATTAGTAGATTCACTGCGATAAATTGCAGTAAGTACTAGATATACTGCTCTTTTCCGTAGTTATAAACCACTATACTGTTGACTTAATTTACAAATATAATATTTTTTTATATGCTACATAAAAGAGCAGTAAACACCAATTATTTTCCTATAAAAGAATGCAGTAAATAATATATAATGCTCTTTTCTTTAGCTTTCTTTAACCGGATGTTTCTCAATATGAAAGAAGGCAGCTACTTGCTATACTGCTGTTAATCCTATGACTAATTATTTGTGGAACGAGACGTTTACTATACATTAAAGCACAGCATAGCATTACCTTACTGCTGTTTTACTTAGCAATAACAAAATACTAAAGAAAGCAGCAGTAAGCTAACGATGTACTGCATTATTTTCTAGTTTAATAGTGCAAACGAAGTCCATACTGCCCTCTTTACTAATAAGAAAATACACTTCCCATCAACATACTGCCACAAAATCTAGACAGAAATATATAGAGCGTTTTCTACTGATAACGGCAGTATATTTAACTAGATATCTAAAAATCTACGACTTACTGCCCTCTTCGTTATGATGGCAGAACAGCTTAGGGGTAGAATTTATTAAAATACTGCCATACAAGTCCGTCAAAATATATTGTTTTCAGTATAAACTTTTATAATCCCATTTTCGTCTCTTCAGGGTCAGCCGTTAAAATAAAATAAGATATATTATAAGCGTTTCCTTACTTGTGTTTTGAATATTTATGCTAAGTTTCAAAAAATTCGGACCAAAAATATTTTTTCCAACCCCTAAATGTTCGTAAATAGCATACCATAAACACATGTTTATTTGTTCCAAGATTGGTCCCGAGCAAAGAATTTGTCTACATTTTTTTACATATATGGCGGTTGCGTTGGAATCCTATCCCCTCCATTTCTATCCCCTAGGAGCAAAACATCAAAACACGTAGTTTTATTTTACTAGAGTACCAATTTTCTGCAATATACGTTAAAATTAAAGACAGTTGTAGGTACCGCCTGTAATAACTCTTGATAAATACAAGATTTTAGCTTCTTGATTTCAAGATTTGTTTAATTTTATTTAGATCTTCCTTACATATAAAGATGACAACTCACAACGGTTATTTTTTTTCAATTGGTAGGTGACTAAACAACTAATCCTAGCTTACTATTTTAATATACAGTGTGACCAGTAAAGTCCGCATCATATGGGATTTTTTTTATTAATAGCTTTATTCAAAATTTGACTTTGGCATCAAGTTCTGCTTCGATCGAGATGAAAATTAAGCAAAAAAATAGTAGTCACGTGATTCGCATTATCGGTCTAATTTTAATTTTTTTCAAATAATAATTCAAAACTAAGTGGGGTTATTTCTGAAAATATCGAAAAAGTTATTAAAAAGTTTTTTTAACACATTCGCTGCCATGGCGGACACCGGTGTCTGATCAGCTATGATTTTACCACGCCACGTCAGACACCCGTGTCCGCTACAGTTATTCAACGACACTGCCCAGCGGACACACTTTTCTATAAAAGTTTTCATATGAGGTGTCTGTATTGGCGCTGCGGCATAGTCCACTTATCTTGTTTCTTTGATTGGACACTGTAAATGGATTTTATAACACGTGTCTGCTATTGTGTCCGCTATGGCGAGCAGACTTAATTTTTTTAATTAATTTCCATACACGCCAGGGCAGACACCCAATATTTCAATAAAAATTTAAAGCGCGTTTTGTATTTTTTTTTTTTTTTATTTTAAGAAAGGTAATCAAAAGGTTAACACATTATATCAGGTGTTGTATTATATAAACAGATATAAAGAAATCACTCCCTGGTTCTTCATTGGTCACAAAATACATAATTCTTCCGGTTCTGTTATTCATTTTTGCACAAAAATAGAATGTAATAAAATAAATCACGTAAATCGGCTTAATTTGCAACGGAGAACTAACAGTAGACACAACGTTATCTTACTTCCAACTGAAGTCTCCTTACACTCCTTACAGTAGGGCTATTTATAGCTCTATACGATGGGCGGATTTGATGTGTCCGCTATCTACGTCGTGTCCGCTAAGGTGTCCGCTGTGGCGTAACCATGTAAGAAAAATGTTTTCTCAGAGTGTCTTCTGTGGCGCGTTATGGAAAAATGGTTTCACCACGCCACGTCAGACACCGGTGTCTGTTTAGGTTTTATTTAAAAAAAACACGCAAAAAAGACATCAAAAAAAAAACTGCTATACCCAATAGTCTTAGAATTGCCGTATCTTATAGGATTCAACCTTGGCCTGGGAGGCCATTTTTACAAATTTGGCTTGGCAGCGAATGTGTTAAATGCAGTTTCTAGCCCACATGCAAAATTTCAGCTGCATAAGATAATTTTGATTTTTTACCCACCACTAAAATTTATTTTCCACTTAATGAACACTTTACTGATGACACTGTGTTCTTTTTTGTCTTAACATTAAGAAGTATTACTTTCAGACATAAACTACGTTTTCAAAAATACTTATTTTATAAAGTTACCTTATACAGGGTCAAAAAGAAATAAACTTTGCATCACGTGCGAACAAATTTTAATAGCCCAATTTTGATTTTGTAGAAAAACACACATTTAATATGGCGCTACTTTAAAGAAAATGTATCTGAAATAAAGCATTGTGCAATTTACAAAATATCGGTAAAAAATTAAAATTATCTTATGCAGCTAAAATTTTGCATGTGAGCTAGAAACTGCATTTAAAAAAACTTTTTCTAATAACGTTTTTCGATACTTTCAGAAATAACCATACTTTTGTATTATTTTTTGGAAAAAATTAAAATTTAACAGATAATAGGAATCACGTGACTACTATTTTTTTGCTTAACTTTCATCTTGATCGAAGCACAACTTGATGCCAAAGTCAAATTTCGAATAAAGTTATTAATAAGAAAAAATCACATATGATGCATTAAAGGAAATATGTATAATACATATTTCCTTTAATGAAAGCTGAAAGTTTAAACACTATAGAAACACGCAGTAAAGAAAATAACAAATAAATAAATAAATCATAAATTAGTTGGTAAAACGTGGAGAATATTTTATGTCTTGTCTATTTCGCCTTAATATTTCTCCTGACAAATCTTTAACAATATAAGACCTAGGTGCTTGGATATTAACAATTTTTGCTGAGTCCCAAGATTTAGTTCCGTGGTTATATTATATGACAACAGTGTCTCCTGTGCTAAAATATTATTAAATCTTTAGCAGTTTTATCAAAATAATTTTTCTTTAAATTCATTTTGGAAATAAATTTTTATTTTACATTTTGGCATAACCTTGGTTCAAGTAGTTCTAAAGGTGTAGGTATTCTAGTTTTAACCCTACGATTATTTAAAAGTTGAGAAGGAGAATAATTCATAAGTTTTAATGGCATATTTCTATAATTTAGTAAAGATCAGAAGCTGCAGCAGGACCATGCCGAACTTTATGAAACTATAGTCTTGTACAATTGAAAATGCGGCACATAAACTAGTTTCGCCCATTGTCCGTATTCCAGTATTGAGCGTAACATATTTACTAAAGTATCTTGTTCGAAATACCTAAATAATGGACAACGGAAGGAAAGGTGTACAATAACCAAAACTAGCCATTAATTTACCTAAATAATGTGTCAACCTTTCAATTTCACAACAACATTATTACTACTTTTAAAAACTGATTATGCACAGAAAAAACTGGGTAGGCTTGTTAGATTTACATTATTCCATTGAAAAAGAATAAAAAAGAAAATGGGAAGGAAAGAAAAAACTAAAAGTCTTCCTCCACAAAGTTTAATAGAATAAAATTCCTTAGGGGTCTCTACATGATTCGAACATAGAAACGTTCTTCATCAGAAGACAGAGGATTTATTTAGTGCTGATGGTTTTAGCAAAAGAGAAAATGGTGTAGAACCTTAATGGAGCTTTCATGTAATTAAAAAAGTGATGTGTAGGTTGAGATGAAGAAAATTGATGAAGGTTAAACCATACTAAGTATGTGAAAAAGTTATTAATGGGGGTCTAAACCAACCAAATAAACTGAGGAAGAAGAAAAAACCTTTCTAAGAAGAAGGTGTCGAAGATTATTTAAATTTTTTTATAAAACTTTTCAAGTATATGTCTGTAAGACATTATAAGGATAAAATTAAAGATATCACAATAAAATTACATTACCAAAAGTGTTTTTGTGGGGTACTGAGGATTAAAGCGCAGTAACCCCGCAAGCGGTTAATTTAAAACCAATACAATTAATTATAGGTTGCACATGAACAAAACTTTTGTCCCAACACGTGGACGTAAACAACCTTTTTGACCTTTAACTTTGAGAAAATGTGCAGCCTTTTAATTAATTTTATTGGTTTTAAATTAACCGCTTGCGGGGTTACTGAGCTTTAATCCTTAGTATCCCACATAAAACACTTTTTGGAATTTAATTTTATTGTGATATCTTCAATTTTATCGCTATAATGTCTTACAGACATACACCTACTTGAAAAGTTTTATAAAAAAATTTTAATAATCCTCGACACCTTCTTCTTAGAAAGGTTTTTTTCTTCTTCCCCAGTTTATTTGGTTGGTTTAGACCCCCTGATGATGATATATGTTATATCTCATCTACACATCAATTTTTTAATTCCATAAAGCTCCATTAAGGTTCTAAATTTCAGTTTCTCTTTTGCTAACACCATCAGCATAGATTTAAAACTTTCTGTCTCCTGAGGATGAACGTTTCTACGTTCGAAACATGTAGAGACCCTCAGACAATTTTATTCTATTAAACTTTGTGGAAGAAGACCTTTAGTTTTTTCTTTCTTAACCATACTTTCAACTCCACTTTAAGCATGGACTATTTTTTCAAAAACAGAAAATGTTTTAATTAGTTTTGTCTAACCGAATTATTTTAATGACCCCAAAACAAAAGAAAACAAAATATAAAACTTTATCTGTCGGGTTTTTTTACCGTTCTGTTATCCAAATTGGGGTCAGGAATGGGCATTTTCATTAGCCTTGTGTGTATTGGTTTTTGTGATTTTAAGATTCCCGGCACATTTTATAAAAAGCTAGGAGTCGGCTAGGGTTCTTCCAATGACATAACCCTTGCATATTAGTGCTAATACGAAAAATAATCTAGTGCGTATGACGGAAAATTGTAAATGCGGCAAAAGCTACAACTAATCTAAACACTTTAAAAAGTTCAAAAAATGAGTGGCTGTTTAAATTTTTGTGTTAATATCTGGTATTACCGCGCTTCGAAGAAATGCTTACAAAAATAAACTATAGACACCTATAAATTAAGAATAATTATTCATCACCGAATGTACCGTGCGAGCAAAAATTATTTGCATCAAAGAGGGCCTTGCATCTAAGGACATAATGTTTACCCGTGCTACCTAAATTAACAATCAATCAGTTATTCCGTCATCTTTGACAGTTGTTACAAGTAATTTGATTCATCGCCAATTTTTCCAATTTCTGGAACAATTCACACAATGGGCTTTACGGAACAGCACAAAACATTCATGGTTGAAGCGTATTTTCGAAACGGGGTTAGAGTAAATAGCGAGTGGCAATACAATCCGGGTTTGTGCATGGATGATTTTCACGAACATTTTCCTAACGTTGCTTTTATTGCTGGGGATTTTTATCATTTCCTGAAAAGAACCGTGGCTGTGTTTAGGGAAAACAGGTTTGATACAACACAAAAAAGGAGCAGGAAGACCATCTGTAAGAACAGAAGAACTTGATGCAAACGTTCGTTAAATAATGCAAAATACGCCAACAAATTGTATAAGACGCCTGTCCCAAGAAATGGGAAGATCTTATGGAACATGCAGGACTATTCTTATAAGAAGCAGCTAAATTTATTTCCTTATAAAGTGCAAGTATTCCAAGAAATACAAGCCGCAGATTTTAAAAGACGCAGGAATTACTCTCAATGGTTTACCCAAAATTTATTATTTATTATTTATTAATTTTCTTTCTGTATAGGTATTCTTATTTTGTTAATTTTGTAAACAACAAAACTAAATTTGTATTTGTCTACTTATTTTATTACTCATTAGTTTGGCATATCATGTATGAATTAGACAAAATTTTAAGCTAGATTTGGTAAGATTTATCGTCCCCATATCGTTGTGATCTAAACCAAGCCCTACGTTTTTTAATCCAAGCCCTCTTTGATGCAAATAATTTTTGCTCGCACGGTACAAGAAACTTAATTTTTGCACTCAGCTGTCACCGAATTTCTCCGAAACCTCACATACTATTTACATCAATTAAAAAGTATTGAGAAACCTATCCGTTAACTCTATTTCTTAGGTAGCAGATTTTCCGATTACCCTTTCGTTTTCAAAATATATTATAATTTGTGTTAGTATAAATAATAGTCTAACTTTAAAGATCATTTTATCCAAAAGAAAGGCCAAACGACGTTTTAACCTTTAGCTATCCAGTTATAGCAAATTTAGACATGGTTAATTCTATTTTACTAGTGATATTTAGTGACAGCCGAGCTTCTGCAACTACTTTTTAAATATTTATCGTGATAATCGTTAATAGTATAGAAGTCAAACTCTTTTTTAAATAGTCCTGTTGTTTTTATTTATATTTGCTGACAAAATGTATGTTTTGTTAAAAAAATTTTGAGGCTATAATATAATATTTAGTTTAAATTTAGAAGCAACTTGTAAACATTTTTCAATAATATATAACAGATACTTATATAAAACGCATCTTTTTCTTGTGGGCGTATCTCGAATTTGGTTAAAATATACAGGATGGCACATCGAAAACAAAACGGGCATTTACTGGCAGCTCAGTTCTTTTTTGGAAAAACGCTCAGACCGGTCGATTTTGTTTTCGAGGGTGACACAAAATTGGCAAAAAATTTCGTTAACACGTGCAGCCCCCTGGGCGGGGTTGGTACCACCCCTAAGATCTTAAATGAAAAGGGGGGTCGTGTAATACCTTATTTTAAAGGTCTTTCAATTCCCTTTATAATGATGTAAAATTCATGTAGTTTAGTTCCGTAGTTTTGGAGATTTAATGATTTAAAGCTTAAATAAAACTTTAATACATCATCATTAGTGGAGATCAATACATTTGGCAGCAAAATAGTTTAAAAATGAAGAATGAACTAACCCGTCAGCCAAGTAAATGTTGGAAATCACCACCATGACTCTTCATGCAGTAATAAAGATTTTGCTCAAAACGTCGCAACAACTTTTTTTGCCACAAAAAACGCTTCAATCGCTATTTCCAACACCAAAATGATAAACAGACTATGGACGTAGTGAAGAAAAGCATTTACTTATTAAGTAAATGATTTTACTCAAATTTCTTCTGAAGGTACCTAGTACAAACGAATCTAATGTAGGTACCTATTAAAGTCTATTTTAAGCTTTAAATCAATAAATCTTCAAAACTACTGAATTGAAGTACAGGAATTTTACATCATTATAAAGGGAATTAAAAGACCTTTAAAATAAGGTATCACTCGACCCCCCTTTCCATTAAAGATTTTAGGGGTGGTGCCACCCCCGCCCAGGGGGCTGCACGTGTTAACGTAATTTTTGGCCAATTTTGTGTCCCCCACGAAAACAAATTCGACGGGTCTGAGCGTTTTTCCAAAAAAGTATTGGGCTGCCAGTAAATGCCTCTGTTTCGTTTTCGATGCGCCACCCTGTATACCATACGTTAAGGTGTATCTACTATTCTATTATTTTTTTATGTTTTAAAATGCACAAATATTATAATTACGAAAAGCATTATTTCTAGTTTAATGGTAGAAGAAATTGAATATTTTAAAAGTATAGTTTTGGAGATACTATCAATTTAAAATCTTTAAAATCTTAAACTCGCTTTCCTAAAAAATCATTAAAAGTATGATAAGCCCTTACGTGAGTAGAACGACGATACTAATAGGAAATTATTTAGTAAAGAGCCCTTAGACATTGTAAATCAAACAGAATCGTATAGGTTTCCAATGTACCAACAATAAAAAACCTTTAACACAGAGGATCTCATCTGTATGTAAGTACTTGTTTTGTTTGTAAAATATTTTGTTTTTTGTTTAATTATACAATATTTTATTTATACCGTGCGAGCAAAAATTATTTGCTTCAAAGAGAGCCTTGCATCCAAGGACGTAATGCTTAGCCGTATAGAGCTTAATACCTGTTGGGTGTCACACAACGACTGTACCTTCACAACAATGTCTTATATCCATAAGTTCCTTTAAATGTTTTTAAATAAGCTTCGTCACCTTAGATAGGTTTTCTTCTTCCCCAATTTATTTGGTTGGTTTACACCCCTTCATAATGTTTTAAACACTCTATGGTTTTACCATTATCAAATCTTTTATTTCATGTTTCTTCTATACTTTAGTTTTAAATCCATAAAAGCTCCATTAAGGTTCTAAATTTCAATTTCTCTTTTGCTAACACCATCAGCATGCGTAAATTTAAGAAACTTTCTGTCTCCTGGACTTGGAATCCTTTCCATTAAATTTTGTGGAGGAAAACTTTGTGTTTTTCTTTCCTTCTCATACATTCAACTCCACTTTGAGTATGGACTATTTCTTCAAATTAATAATCAATCAGCTATTTCGTCATCTTTGACAGTCGTTACAAGTTTGATTCATCGCTAATTTTTCCAATTTCTTGAACAATTCACACAATTGGCTTTACGCAACAGCACAAAACATTCATGGTTGAAACGTATTTTCGAAACGGGGTTAGAGTAAATGGTGAATGTCAATACAATCCGGGTTTGTGCATGGACGATTTTCACGAACATTTTACTAACGTTGCTTTTATTGCTGGGGACTTTTATCATTGCCTGAAAAGAACCGTGGCTGTGTTTAGCAAAACAGGTTCTATACAAGACAAAAAAGGAGCAGGAAGACAAAATTCGCCAACAAATTGCATAAGACGCCTGTCTTAAGAAGTGGGAAGATCTTATGGAACATGCACGACTATTCTTAAGAAGCAGCTAAATTTATTTCCTTTTAAAGTGCAAGTATTCCAAGAATATACAAGAAAGGTTTATCCAAGAATGTGGTAACATTTCTCCAGAGATGCTGGTTAACACTTTCGAAAATATGAAGAGAAGTGTGAATTTATGCTTGTAGCATGGCGATGGCCAATTTCAGCAATTTATGTAATTATTTTCTTTTTCTTTCTGTATATTCTTACTTTGTTAATTTTGTAAACAACAAAAATAAATTTGTATTTGTGTACTTATTTTATTACTCATTAGTTTGGCATAATATCATGTCATAATATGAATTTGACAAAATTTTAACCTAGATTTGGTTAGATATATCGTCCCCATATCATTGTGATCTAAACCAAGCTTTACGTCACAGACTACGTTTTTTAATCCAAGCACTCTTTGATGCAAATAATTTTTGCTCGCACGGTATCTTATACATTCTCTAACAAATTATTATATTTTTTATATTAAAACTATCATTTGGATGTAAAATATATTATATTTTAATTGATAATAATCATTAATAAAAAATGCCATTTAGCGCCCTGAGGGTAATCTCATAGAGGTTGAAACGTTGATAATATACAAATTAACATTTTCCAAGCTGTTTCATTGACCTCAACCCAAACTAATTTTCAGCCTAAATAAATGAGTGCGTCACTAAATATAAATTTTATTTTTCGTTTCTGCATGGGCGGCAATTTTTTAATTCTTTTTTTTTCGGTACTTGACATGACTCTAATTCATATTTTGCAGAAATTAAAGAACTTACCTTCCAATGAGGTACTTCTGACAGTCGATTCGCCACAACACATCCAGCACTACCAGCACCGATAATTATAAAGTCATATTGTTCGTCTTGAGCATGTTCGTTAAAAAAACTATGGTCGTTATTAAATAAACCCAAGTTTTCATAATGGCCCGTACTATAATCCTGAGAAAACTTGTCGTCTTTCGAATATCCGAATAGTTGAGCTATCAATTGCAAAAATAAAAAAGTTGTTGATTGACAGTTGGTAACTGCAGTATGAACAGCACACGCTTGCGACAAGTCCGGTGGTACCCAACTCATTTTAAATTAGGCACAATTACTGCAAACTGCGACACTAAACTGTAGTTTATTCTAAATTGAAAATCTAATCAAAGTTTTCTTAGCTTTAACCCTTCCAATTCAATAAGCCTTGGTCCCGCCGCACGTATTTCTATTGAAAGTAAAAGTGTCTATAATGTGTTGCGAATTTCTTCGTTACGCTTTTGCTACATAGATAGGTTTTAATGTCTAGTAAAAATATACTTGACGGTTCCATAACTCCTTTTTTTGTTGAATTTTTGGCAGTTACAAAACAAGATGGTTATGAAATTGATTTCGTTTTACCTTCAATTTTTAAGTTTATTTGTAAATGTGCGTAGTGCGAACTAGAACTAAATACGAAAATTTAAATGATGACCTTAATAATTATTCCTATTTAATTAATTTTTACTTTGGGCCATGTCGAATTAATTTTCCGCCATTTCATTTTTTCTGTTAGAAATTTTTGTTATAACGAAAAATACTCATGTAAGGCGATGCTCGCCATTGGAATCTCGGAAACTATAAAAGATACAACAAATGGTAAATTGGGAGTTCTGCAGCTTAAATTAATGTTGTTGACAAATCAAGAAAAATCCGACTACTTCCTGAGATATCTGAAAAAAATCGAAAACATAATTTACCGTTTTTGTATTTTTAACGTTATTTATAAACATATTGATGGTGCGTTGTCACTAATTCGACAAGTAGCTTACTGCTACATTACCTTATATCTTGTTTTTGCCAATTCTCCACAAATGACCTTTTGCTAGGTATACCACTACGGTGGACGTTGTTTCGATTACTTTATTTGTCCTCTCCATCATCTTTTAGCTCAGTACGTACTGTTTGCACCTGATATTTCTCTTTTTCCTTATTCTCTTCTCCTGATGATGACTGTCTATACAGTCGAAACATGTAGAGAATTTACCCTTATTTAAAATTTATTTTAATAAACCAATGGAGGAAGACTTAGAGTGTCTCATTTCTTTACCTTTATATTGATAAAAGGAAAGAACTTTCTGCAAGCACTTTTTTACGACGCATTTATTGATAGTTTCTAATTTATTAACGGGCGTTCCGGTTTTCAGATATCAACATTTTTAAAATATGACCTAAAATTTAAATATTACTATCTGAAGTATTTTGTTCCCCCAAAACATAAATTAATAACATTTTGGAAAAATTCCACTGTTTTGAACCGAAAATCCATCATCAGTAACGTTATTTTTCAATAGCGTCCTGATAATTATTGTGTTTAATAAATATGTTACTCTAACCCAGTGGCGGTTCGTAATGAAGGGCTCTGGGGCGCCGCCCATCCTGCAATTATTTTAAAGAGTATCCAAAAATACTTTACTTAAAAAACCAATAACGCAATGTATGTAAGCAATTAATTAAAATAATTCAAACCAAACATAGCCATATTCCATCGGGCAAGTAATACCGAATGAGCATTTTCTATTCGCACAGGCAAGCGCGGGCGGCCGATTATTCATCCCGCTTCAACGCGACTATAAAGTCGGTTGCCATGACTACGGAGGCGTGACGTCACCTACACATCGCACAACGAGCTGTTTGGATGGGGCTCCAAATTTTCTGTCCAACAACAGCTGTTCGCGTTTCGACGCGACGCGACCTGTCGATGCCGCTGATGTTTTGTTTTGACTAATTTATTAGTTATGTTATAAAGTTGGAAAATTTTCTCTAACATGTAGCTTTAGCAATGCTGTCAATCGAAAAGGCGATGGTTCGGGACATATAATTTTAATAACAAAGTCACCGAGAAGTTTATTTCCGAAAAAAAAAAACGAAGATTTGACTTTCACTTTAAAAAATAATACACTACGCCCATTAATAATTATCGAATATTAAAAAATGCACCCTCAAATTAATAAGCTGTAATTTCGTTAATAATAAACCAATTTTGAACTTTTTTTTTTTAATTATAGATATAAGATTCTCGTGTTTAGCGCAGAGTAATTTGCGTCCTGACACGTTTTATTGTACGGGGTAGCGCATAAACTCTAGATGCATGTAAATTTCCTTCAATTTAAAACTGACATATCTTACATAAAAATTGAATTTAATTTATTTTTTAAACGAAAGCAATTAGACATCTATCTGCGCTAGAAACTGGCCAAAAAGTTTCGCCATGCCACTAGAGGCAAAAAAATATACCATTTCTTCGAAATAAATTCTGTTGCCGAAAAAGTGTTTCGTAAATAATCATTGAGTCATTTTATCACTTTTGGCTTTTAAATTTAGAATAAAAAAATATGTCAACAAATAAAGTCTATAATACAGAGTGCTACGGAAATATCTAACCATTTAGTTAAATTGCTTAAAATTAAAAATACAAAAATAATAATACAAAATACAAATTCAGGGATATATTCTGTGAACGAATTAAATGGATAAGTTTTTGCGTGCCACCCTGTATTATAGACTTTATTTGTTGACATGTTTTTTATTCTAAATTTAAAAGTCAAAAGTGATAAAATGACTCATTGATTATTTACGAAACACCTTTTCGGCAACAGAATTTATTTCGAAGGAATGGTATTTTTTTTGCCTCTAGTGGTATGGCGAAACTTTTTGGCCAGTTTCTAGCGCAGATAGATAATTGCTTTCGTTTAAAAAATAAATTAAATTCAATTTTTATGTAAGATATGTCAGTTTTAAATTTAAGGAAATTTACATGCAACTAGAGTTTATGCGCTACCCCGTACAATAAGACGTGTCAGGACGCAAACTACTCTGCGCTAAACACGAGAATCTTATATCTATAATTTTAAAAAAAAGTTCAAAATTGGTTTATTATAAACGAAATTACAGCTTATTAATTTGAGGGTGCATTTTTTAATATTCGATAATTAATGGGCGTAGTGTATTTGTTAGTGTTATCATTTGGTATGTTTAACAAAAATAAACGATTTGATTATAGTTATCCGCATTTTTATTGCTAGTCATGAGCCGCTACTGCTCTAACCACAAATAAAGTTATTTAATAAGTAATATTTTGGTAACAACGGAATTTTATAGTAATCATTATAATTAAAATAAGAAATAATGTAAGAAAGCACCAAAGAAATTTCTGTTTAAATATAATATGCGTGCCTATTATTCTTTATTGAGTAGTATATATCAGCCCGGTGAGACAAAGATTGGCGGAATGGAAGCATGTGACGTCAGAGTGTGACGTCACATATGCCAGACAATTGTCAATAGAACCGCTCTACGTTTACCGTCCCCATCCTTGTCGTCTATCCTTGTCTAAGGTCCTCATCATTTATGACTGACTGAATGTGTTTACTAAGAAAAGCGACCTTTCTTCGTTCGAGCTATACTTGTCTCTCTTTATATATAGCGAAGGTAACTTGATGCAGACAGAGACAGATCTATGCTACAAATTACCCGAGCCATTAAATTATTTTTAAACGTTCAGTGTCTTCTTGGACTCGGCCAAAAATAATGGAATCGCCCAGCCCAACCTCGCCTTAAAATAAAATGCTAATGGCTGACAAAGTTTATGAGAGAGTTTGTATAACTTGATCTTTTCTATTAATATTGTTCATGAACACGAGCCTGTTTACATTTCATTCTGCTAAAGGTAAGTTTGCTAACTTTGATTAATTATTTTTATGATTTATAGGTACAAATCCAAATCATAATATACATTTTTTATTATTATAATTGAACAAAATGTGCCGATTATTTTCTCCTAAATTTTGGTAAATCTATAAATACGCATATTTTAATTACTAAACCCTACGATACTAATTTAAATCTTGCTGATTCTTACCCTCTATGTATGTATATTATACGATCATTGAAATGAATATTCATTTCAATGTATACGATCTATTTTTTTGATCTTTTTTAAACCTTTTGTAGATTCTCTGCCTACTAAACTCAAGTGGAAATAATTTTATTTTAACCCACTCGGAAGTGTTTTTTCTATGATCTGATAATTGGTTTTTTTACATTGTGGTATTTTTTGTTTTAGATTAGCTGTTCGTTATGTGAAAGAATGAATTTTGGAGACAAGATTTTGTCTTCACCTTAAGGTTAGCTATAAAAAGTTTTTACCCAGGCCTTTCCGCTTTTCCAGGCTGACAATGGAAATATGTATTCTTATTCAAAATGCATGCACATTGCTTAGAAAGCTTCAAGTAGAGAATGAATGAAAAACCAGTTAACGAGGAACGCGATCAGCAGATTACGAGAAATTATAAGACAGACTCAAATGGTAATTATTGTGATTTTAATATTTTAATAAAATTATGTCATGTGCATTTTTGAGTTTTATTTTTTATTTTCTTCGAGGCTAGACCAACAACAATATAGAGTATTTTATTTTAAAGTGATATTTAGTCGAAAAGGTTATTCAGAATGCTGCTATTTGATTTTTACTACATATAAAATCAACTAACGGGATTTTGAATAGTTTTTTTGGCTTAAATATTACTTTAAAATATTTCGACAGAAAAAAATAACAAAACTATGGGCGTTTAAACGTCCCGCCTCTAGCCTTGAGGTTCCAACCAGACACGATGGTGGCGCTCTTTTTGACAGTTTTGACATTTCTTTAATGACATTTTTGCTTCGACCAATTAACATGCTTGTTTGTCTTCTTCCTGGTGTAAGTATTCCATGGTATATATGGTACGGTACCCGCTGCTTTGTTTCGATAGCAAATTTATAACAATTGAATTGAGTGAGCAGCGATGCCGCAGGTACCGGCTAGTCTAATATAAATGTATCACAACTTTTAGTACTGTTTGGGTAACATAATAAAAACGAGAATGTCAATCTTCACATAAACTAACTACATAATCATTCAGAAATACTACACTGAGAAAAACCCGCCAACTAAATTACTTAGTTGATCTTTTTTTAGTTGTAGCTACTAAAAATGTCCGCAGACTTAGTTACCATAATACCGCAAAGCTATTTACAGGGACTAACAAATATATTTTTTGCCCTCCACTTACAATTACTAATCGATTTAGTAGGCTGTACGCCGAAAATTGATTTGGTAGACTTGCGGTAAATACATCCTTTGTTGTGATAACTAACAAGGGCGTAAGATTTTGTTATACTTGTGACAACTAAAAAAAATATATTTTAAATAATGCCTTAAGTTGTCGAAACGAAAAATATGGTAGCCATTACTAAATATTTAGTTAATTTACCCGATCGCGCACGCGATCATTGGTCATCCACGCGGTAACAATCATTTCGTCTCCGTGCTTCAGGTGCTTCTTGCCGCGATGTGTGTGTGTGTGTATTTATTAGTGTTATTTATTTATTATAGTTTATAGTGATGTATTACAGACTTTTATTGTCAGAATGGGGGCTTCAAACCCATCTAGATGCATTTGAAGGTAAAGCTGTGTTGTGTTATAGGATTTATCCATGTTATTTATTTAATAAAAATTTTAAAATATGGAAAAAATTATTTTTTGTATTCTAAGTTGAAGAGAAAACAAACTTTTTGCTTTACGAAAGTAAATACCTACCTCAACTAGAAAGCCTTAAAAATAATTCAATCTATCTGAAATGAAATTTCATCTACAAGCTATCACGGAAGGCTTCACGAGTGAGATCAGTTATTGTAATCATCCCTCGATTTATGTATCACTTATGGATTGAAATATTTTTAATTAATCTTATATTAACAACCATAAATCTGTGTGTAGCATCGTGGGATAGTTGAATTTAAATATTCTGACGTGTAGATATATTGAATAAGTTACTCCCAGAAACAAAGACAAATTTTGATCAACTAGTTAAACAGCCAAGTTAAAGTGTTGTATTTGGTATCTACTGTTGCACACACCTTCAGTTTCCTTAGGCCATATAAAAGGGCTTTTTAACATCAGCTCAACTGAACCTTTACTGGTACTTAAAGTTTTTTACAAAAATCACATTGCAGTTAAATTAAATATTGCTTCTGTTTGAAACTGGCAGCAATATATTTTAGACGAAAAGCTTCAACATCTCTAAAATGGTTTTATTGGTGGTTACAGAAAAGCTCCAGCAAACTACGCTTTGCTGCTTAGAGTTGTTTCTGCTGTATACCGAGCTTTTCGGTTGCGATACACACATGCAATTACAGTGGATTTTATCTACAAGTTGTATGTGCAGCCGTAACAAATATTTTTCTAATGCAGCATAGAACTCTTGTTAAATAGGGGACAGCGAAATACTTTTTGCTGTGGTGACTAGAGTAAGCTTTTCGTTGCTGCCAGTTCCAAACAAAAAACCGTATTTGACGACAATGTGATTTTTATGGGAAGGTTAAAGTTAAAGGTTCACTTGAGCTACTGTTAAGATGCCCTTATATAATAAGGCCTTAGGGGAGTAAAGGTGCGTGCGTGTAATCGTTGCCAAATAAAAAAAAACTTTGTGGTTACTTTTTAACTAATATTTTTATTTGTATTTACTAAACACCCAATTTGGGTTAACTACATAATTTAGTTACTATTATATAATTTATTAGTAACGTTAACATCTACGCTTAGTTCCTGCAACTAAATGATATTAGCTTTAACAGACCACCTACTTGTAACGAATATATATATTAGCTGTGCTAACTCAGTTTTTTTAGTAACTGTAACTAAGACCATTTAGTAAACCCAACAACATAAGTTCGTTATCTACTAAATCCTATAGTTGTAGCTACTAATATATTCCAGCAAACTTGATTTAGTTGTTATAAGTCATCCACCTTGCTGTCCCCTATTTTAATGAAAAATTTTGCTGTTGTAACTAAATTTTTAGTCATGTCTACAAATTGTTTTCCTCAGTGTAGGTGAAAATAATAATTCCCTATTATTAGAGTGGCTTTTCTTTGCTTTTTCCGTTTAAAACAATGAAATTTTAGCAAAATATTATTGGTTTATGTTTTAGGGGAACAAAATACTTCAGAAAGGAATATTTAAATTTCAGATCTGCATATTTAAAAATTTTGGTTTGTTGGTGATATAAACCAAAACATCGTTTTTTAAATTAGAAAATATCCCTAAATGTGTCGTAATGAAGTGCCTGTAGAACGTGCTTTTTGTTTTTCAATGTGTTAATTACTGTTTATCAATAACGTCACAAAAAAACAAATTCCGAAAATGAAGGTTTTGGTTCGAATTTTGAACCTAATTGCAAAATCTATATTATCTTAACTCTGGTATAGCCTTTTAGCATAAATCTATGGATTTTTTTCTTGAGAACAAATGTTTATGTCGCATCATTCACCAGTTCCTTGTTTTTAAATCAATGTTTCCTTATTTTTTTATTTTATCCAAAAATATCCACCTTTGAAGTACAATTACCTACACTTTTACGTTAAAAAAAAATTACTAAAATAAAAGCACAAAAGGAGAAAAATTTCAAGTAAAAAAAACAACCTTATCATGTTCAACATGCTTTCTTTGTTTTAAATAGGTCTGCGGCTGGCAAAACCCAAATTGTAGTATCAATGGTTGTTAAAATCTCCAGTTTTTTTTTCTAGTTTTCTAGATGACCGAAATGCAAAACTAAATAGTCGGTCGTCTTCCCTTTTTTTTGCTCGTTCCAACGAATTCACAATACCACATAATATATAGCTACGCAAAGCTATATATTCTGTGACAATACATACCTTTATGTCTGAAAAAAAGTTGGGGGCGGTTTCTACCCCAAAAAGAGGGGTCCATTTCATGACAACACTAAAATAATATGCCAAACTAATAATAAACGCAGCCGTAGTTCTGCATTTTTTCAGCAACTGAAGATACTGAATTTTTTCCAGTTAAAAATTCTAACCTGTATTAATTTACAATAATAATTTTCAAATCGTTTATGCAAACATCTCGCCACTGCTACTTTACTATAATGAAAACGTTTGAAAAGGTAAGTGGTAGCTATAATTCCATCTTTCAAGGTTTCAAAATGCAGCATTCTGGTTTTGAAAAGGTTTTCTATTTTCGTTTACGTGATATTCCATTTTTTTTTAAATAAATAAACTTTGTAAATTTAGGTGCGAGTAGATAGAGTAGTATACAGTAATTAGATGCTTTCCAAGAGAGAGAGCGTACTATAGTTGTTTATTTTCATCCAAATATATGGGTTTTATATAAGCTAAACTTCTTAAAAGAAAAAATAGGAATTAGGTAAATTGATAAAAAAAAACATTATTTAGAAATTTTTTATATGCACCTAAAATTTAATTGTTAACAACTTTTTTGAATATTTTTTTTGATATTTCGTCACCTTACCTTAGTTTTTGTAAATTAATAATTTTCTAAGAACTAATTGACTCGTCCGTTACTTTGTGATAATACATTTTAGCTATGTAAAATGAAACCAATACCGTGCGAGTAAAAATTATTTGCATCAAAGAGGGCCTTGCATCTAAGGACGTAATGCTTAACCGTAGGGCTTAATAGCTGTTGGGTGTCAGTAACTACCTGAATTAACAATCAATCAGCTATTCCGTCATCTTTGACAGTCGTTACAAGTAATTTGATTCATCGCTAATTTTTCCAATTTTATGAACAATTATTAACACAATGGGCTTTACAAAACAGCACAAAACATTCATGGTTGCAGCGTATTTTCGAAACAGGGTTAAAGTAAATGGTGAGTGGCACTACAATCCGGGTTTGTGCATGGTGGACGATTTTCACGAACATTTTCCTAATGTTGCTTTTATTGCTGGGGATTTTTATCATTGCCTGAAAAGAACCGTGGCTGTGTTTAGGGAAACAGGTTCTATACAACACAAAAAAGGAGCAGGAAGACCAATAATTGGAACAATTACAAGAAAGGATTATCCAAGAATGTGGTAACATTTCTCCAGAGATGCTGGTCAACACTTTCGAAAATATGAAGAGACGTGTGAATTAATGCTTGGAGCATGGCGGTGGCGAATTTCAGCAATTTATAAAATTATTTTCCTTTTCTTTCTGTATATTCTTACTTTGTTAATTTTGTAAACAACAAAAATAAATTTGTATTTGTCTACTTATTTTATTACTCATTAGTTTGGCATATCATGTCATAATAAAATGGTCAACTGTGGGTTTTTCTATTTTTAAAGTACAAATGCATATTTTGTCCTAAATTAGTTTGGTAATTAAGAATTATTAGGGAAACGCCTGAAGGTATTTCGGTTTGATTAAAAACAGCATTACATTTGTTTTTATGGCTTTTTGGATAGCTATTGTTTCTAATAGGTTTAGTTTTCTACTTTTATTGTGTATGTATATCTGTACCTCAGAGCCAAAGTATGTTAAGTCAAAAATTTTGATTCTTCAGTAGAGCTTGTTAAAGTTTTTTTTTGTTTTTGTTCCAATGAGAGATAGTATATTAAGTCACTTTGTTTCTTAATTCATAGCATAGCGCAAAAAATGTTAAGTCAATTTGAACCAATGAAAATAATCCATTCCGTGACTTAACATAACGCATCGTTGCCAACTTGCAAAGCCAGAGTATATTATAACATGGCTTAACCTAGTTAGCCTTTTTTTTGGGTTATGACTTATAATAGTTTTAGAAGTGATAACTTTTAAACGAGTTGAGATAATGAAAAAAGAAAAATATCAATAGAAAGAGGACGTACCACTGATTGACTTAACATTTAAAAGTAAAAATCGCAAATGTGTGACTTAACATAGTTTGGCTCTGAGGTACAGATATGGGTTTTATGTTATAATTGATTGATTGTCTTTTATGCAGTTATCGGCTAAACCAATTTTATTTTGTTTTTTTATAATATATGTTTTATGTTCTTTAAGCCTGGTGTAAAAGTTTCTACTTTGTTTGTCCAATGTAGATAACATCGCACTTATTGGCATTGTATTTGGTAGACCACACGTTGTAAAAGTTTGTTTTTAGTTTCTATTTTAGCATTGGATATGTTTTTGTGTAAGTTGTTTTTATTGACTTGTATAGGAATAATAAGGGTTTTAAGTTTTTGGAAATTGTTTAGCTTGTGTTTCCTGTATATCCGATTGAGCGGTATTTTTGGTTTATTGGAATGAGATGTTCATTGTTGAGAAATTTTTGTGTGATTTGTCTTTATTTTTTTCTTATTATTTGGTCTATGATTTTTGTTTGATAACCGTTGTTTCTGACTATTGTTTATATGAAATATAGTTATTTTTTATATGCGATATCTGACCAAGGAATGTTAACTAGTCGATGTATCATACTATTGAATGCAGCTAGTTTTGTTTGTTGGGGGTGTTTTGAATCTGCGGGTATAACTATATCTGTGTTAGTTGGTTTTCTATAAATTTGGTAGGTAAATTGATTGTGTTAATTTTTTAATATTGTGAGGTCTAGAAACTTAATTGAGTATTGTTTTTTTTCTATGGTAATTATAGATTCTATTGTAAAACGTAAACAAGATGGCTATATTTGTTTTAATAAAAATACTGGGAAACTCAAAAAATAGACCTCTGTTCAGTCTTGGTTGGATGACTCTGTACAGTTTGAATTATATATTTTTCGATTTTTATCACATCTTATGTGCCTCACATACACCTTCCCAGATAGAGCTTTAGGTTGTCTAGCGGGGTATCAAAAAAGTCTGGGATATTGCAAATATTCTATAAATTGCAAATATTCTGAAAATTTCAAATATTCGGGAATATAGCAAATATTCTGGAAGATTGCCAATATTTTGGAATTTTTGTCGGCGCCATTTTTGTTGTTACGTTTTCTGTATGGATGTCTTGTATTCTTTGCTACTTGGTATTCCTTTTGCTTCTTTTAAACAGCATAGCAAAGTTAAATGCATTGCTTAGCTAAGTTGTTAAAGGAACGCTTCACAAACAAATCGTATAATCGTATGCATGAGAAATATAGATGGATATTCTTAACCGTGGCAAGAGAGGAAGAAAGTATATTATTTGCTAAGCTAGGTTAAATTTTTAAATGGAACGGTCAACTTAGCCGTTGGCTCTGCTATTTAAAAGCAACTAAAAGGAACTCGGTTATTGTTGATTATAAGTGTTTAATATTTCGGATTTCTAGGTTTTGTGTACTTGTATATTGTGTAGTTTGTATACTATAAATAATGACAGGTACCGAAAACTTTTACAAATTCTTAATTAAGAAATTGTGCTTGAAATTGTTGTTTCATACGTACCCAAGTTTTTGACCGATTGTTAAATGTTACGAATATTTGACTTGAGGTTTGGTTCGCAATGTCATCGTAGATTGCTGTTTTATTTGTTTTTTATTTTCGATTTGATAAGGTAAGTTTAATTGACTTGTTCTCTTGCTTCTCGAACTAAAAACATGACGGCAAATCATTTTTAAACAAATTTTAGAAACAAAACATTAAAAACGATTTTTTAACCTAAAAATCTAATAGATTAACAGCCACTAAAATCACTTGAAATCATTACCTTTTCCCCCAACTTGGACAAGAAATTAGAACAAGTTCAAGTTCCTTGTCCATAAATTGTGTCAACAACTTGGGGCAAATTTTAGCTGTTTAAACGTGAAAATAAATTGAAGGTTAACTATTACAATTTCTTGACCAATAACTTGGGCCGTGAAATACGGGCATGAAATCTGTGCACCCCAGCATTAACCGTTTAGTAAGACATGTCGCAAAGCGTGAGTTTCTTCCTTAAAAAATTACACAATGGGAATGGAGTGGTTAAAAGAGTTTTTATTAACAAGTGTGGTTGACTGCACGTCGTGCGTAAGTATAAAGCTAAAAAAATAAAATAGTTATAAGTAGGTATTTATTTATTTATTTATTTATTTACAATAATACACTACAGAGATCTCTTTCCAAATGATATAGGTAGGTAATTAAAAACATTATTCCTATATACAAAAAAAAAATACATTAACAAAGACCAGAGACAACGGATTAAAATTTTAAAACGTTTATTTTGAAACTTTCGAATGACTGATGAGATAGGTCGTAAGGGCCAGGAAGTTCGAATTATAATTCTTCATGAGTCTCCCACACAACTTTGAAACCCATAATTAGTTCGATGCCGTAGTTCTTGAAAGAGCAGCCTACTCGAGTATCTCTTTGTGGAATGCGAAAATTAATACTGTAAAGTAATTCAGTACAGTATATTTTGCCATTAACAAGTTTATGTAAGAAAAGCATCATAGCATTTTTTCGTCGATTTTCGAGACTATCTAGTCCAACTAACTGTATCCTAGTGGTATATAGTAAATCTCTATATAGAAATCTGTGTTTATACAAGAGGAATTTAACAAATTTGTTTTGGACTGCTTCCAGGCGATTTATATGACACTCGTATGATGGTGACCAAACTATACTACTATATTCCAGAAAACTCCGAACAAGGGAGTTGTAGAAGCATTTTATGGCGGAAACATCGTACATATGGTTACAGTTTCTTCTCAGAAAACCCAGCATTCTATAATTTTTAAAGGTAACATTAGAAATGTGTTCGTTGAAAGTTACTTCTCGATCGAAGGTAACTCCCAAATCGTTTATCTTGGTAACACTTTCACGAATTTTTCCACTCAGGAAATAATCAAAAATATTGGTTCCTTACGACGATAAAACCTCATAACTTTGCATTTTCCTACATTAAGGTGAAGATAGATTCCTTGGCACCAGAGGACCAACTATACTATTTGGTTCTTAAATAATGACTGTAGTTTATTTCATTATTTTTGAAGAAGTAGTCCATACTCAAAGTGGAGTTAAATGATACTGTATTTCATTATTACTTAACAAATACTTAATGGCAGTAATCATTACTTACCTAATACTAGGTAGAGTTTTCCTAAACATTTCAATATTTATTTATCGGCACCCAATGGTTATGTGTTTTTTTATGTTTGTGGGTATCCCACTATACTTGTACACAATATTTTAAAAAACAAATCAGAGAGGCTTAAAACAACTATCAACGAGCAAATGACTAGTTAAAATAACCAAAATCAATTATTTTGCCCTGTTCGATTGCTTGTAAGGCCACTGTCAAAAAGAGGTGAAAACATAAAAAGTGACACCTCCCTTGACTAACAAAAAGGGACCTGGTTTTAAAAATACTCAAAGGGCGACAAACTCTCTAAATGGACCAAATATTAGCAGCAAAAATAGGTTTGGATACCAAAAATAATAAAATAACTAACCACTCCAATCATTCTTCGGCTGTTACCAAAGCAAAGAATAGGAGAACAAAAACTAATCAATTGCAATTTATAAAACCTTATCTTCAGCTTGATGCTGATCATTCCAATATTGTTAAAAAATGAGACAAGTCGAGGGATTCGAAAATCGAAATTTAGTTTTATCTTCTATTCCCTCCATAAATTTTTGGATCACAGTTTATCATTCATTTCAAAATCAACATCCTGTTTATCAAAATTTGCAATTTCACGATTAATAATAATGCGCATTTCCATTAAATTTTTTTTTATTCTATTGCATAATATGCGTAAAATTTCCTAATGTTTTACTTTTTAAAGTTTTAAAATATTTTCTGAAAAAAAAATTAAACAAAATATGCTCTTGCGAAACCAGCGATCTATGTCACCACACAAGTCGACCAATCGCAGAGATTGAGGCTAAAGGTTGACCCTCTGCCATCAAACCTGAAGGATCTCGAGTCTGTCTCCTCTTCTTTTCTATTTAACTTTTAATTTATAAAAACATGGATACCATTGTAATTGGTGACGACCACGCATACTGTGCGAGCACAAATTATTAGCGTCAAAGAGGGCTTGGATTAAAAAACGTAGGGCTTGGTTTAGATCACAATGATATGGGGACGATATATCTAACCAAATCTAGGTTAAAATTTTGTCAAATTCATATTATGACATGATATGCCAAACTAATGAGTAATAAAATAAGTAGACAAATACAAATGTATTTTTGTTGTTTACAAAATTAACAAAGTAAGAATATACAGAAAGAAAAAGAAAAATAATTACATAAATTGCTGAAATTGGCCACCGCCATGCTCCAAGCATAAATTCACACGTGTCTTCATATTTTCGAAAGTATTGACCATCAGCATCTCTGGAGAAATGTTACCACATTCTTGGATAATCCTTTCTTGTAATTGTTCTAAATAACCCCGCACTTCTCTTATGGAAAATGGCCCTCGGTTAAATTTTCTAAATTTTTAGTATGTTGTAGAGAATGCCATTTTGATCAAAAGTGTTTATGGCCACAACAATATCTGCCAACCAGTTTTTGAGATACAATGTGTCCAAGTTGCAAAATATGAATTCTCAATACATTATATTTTCGTAGTTTATAAAATTAATTCGTTTTGTTTTTCTAAATTTTTGATGGCCCTGTCGTAGATAGGATAGAATGTTATAAAAATAGTTAAAAAATATTTATTACATACCTACTGGGTGAGTGACGAAAATTATTTAATATTTTTTGTTAAATCATCGTATTTTCGTCATTAAATTAAATGTTAACAAAGTAATACTGTGGATGACATTAGCTTGGAGCAAGCTATCAGAATTTGAATTTTTAATAAGTTAATATTTTTTTTATTAGTTTTGAAAGAAATTTTGTAGATATTACGTACTACGTGTCGCCTATCGTATGCTTCCCAATATATATAACTATCAAGGTTATAAAGGGTGTTTTCGAAGATAAGCGATAGAAAAATAACAGAAAAATGCATGTAATTATAAATCACCCGGTATATTAAAAATGGATCGCTTAAACTTCGTTATTTTTTAATATTTTTTGCTTGAAGTGTCTTACTTACATGTTTGCTATTGATTTCCCTGTTCCTATGACCAGTTCTGGAGATATACAGCGTCGAACAGACTCAAAACTTAAAAAATAAGCAAATAAAATTTGTTATTTAAGGTTATTTTATGGATAAAAATAAATATATTTAATGCTATACAGGGTGTTTCGAATAATTAGAGGCCTACTTATTATTTTTGGATAAAATAATTTGGATATAATAAATTTTTTATATATATTTCTTATATGCAATACAGTGTTAGAATACCCTAATTATTCGAAACAACCTGTATAGCATTACCTAAATATATTTATTTTTAACCATAAAATAATCTTACATAACAAATTTTATTGAAGTAAAAAAAAATTGTTATTTTATTTGCTTATTTTTTTTGTTATGAGTATGTTCGACCCTACGCGCTGTATATCTCCAGAACTGGTCATAGGAACAAGGAAATTAATAGCAAACATGTAAATAAGACACTTCAAGCAAAAAATATTAAAAATAACGAAATTTAACCGATCCATTTTTAATATACCGGGTGATTTATAAATACATGCAATTTTCTGTTATTTTTCTATCGCATATCATCGGAAACACCCTGTATAACCTTGATAATTATATATATTTGGAAGCATACGATAAGCGACAAGTAGTACATAAAATATCTACAAAATTTCTTTCAAAACTAATAAAAAAAATATTGATCTTTTTGAGTTACCCTGTATAAATATAAATAATATAAATTACGAATAAATTATGAAAGCTTGCTCCAAGCTAATGTCATCCAAAGTGTTACTTTGTTAACATTTAATTTAATTCCGAAAATACAATGATTTAACAAAAAGTATTAAATAATTTTCGTCACTCACCCGGTATATAATAATTTTTTTTTAACTATTTTTATAATATTCTATCCTATTTACGACAGGGCCATCAAAAATTTAGAAAAACAAAACGAATTAATAGGTATTATAAACTACGAAAATATAATGTATTGATAATTCATATTTTGCAACTTGGACACCCTGTATCTCAAAAATTGGTCGGCAGATATTGTTGCGGCCATGAACACTTTTGATCAGAATGGCATTCTCTACAACATACTAAAAATTTAGAAAATTTAACCTAGGGCCATTTTCCATAAGAGAAGAGCCAGGTTCTTTGCAACTGGTGTTTTAAAAATAGTGTTCTTTAAATGAGGAAAAACGAAGTGCTCTATAACTGTTAAGCAACGTGATCTAGGTGGGAATTTAATGTCTGATCGAAAACTGATCAATCAGTCGTCGAAAAAATTGCGTAAGTAGTTAATAGTTTCGGCGGCTGTATGGGCGGTTGCACCGTCCTGTTGAAAATATCCAAAACGTAGTTCGTCGTCAAGTAATTGCTCCACAAATGGATTCAAAATATTGTCTCTATATCGCTGTGCCGTAACTGTGTCATGGAAAAAAATAGGACCAACAATTCTTCTTCGGGAAACAGCTAACCAATTTTTTGAGGGTACAATGTGGACTCTACAAAAAAATGGGGATTTTCATTACTCCACATGCGTGTATTCTGAGAATTCATATACTCGACGAAATAACATTTTCCTACGACCACCTACGAAAACGACAATAACAACACGGTTAACTTGACTAGAAAGTGCCAAATATCACACGCGTGTTGTAAAAAAATATTTCAACACGAGTGTGGAAATACCAAGCACACTAAGATATTAAATTTAAACAGGTGTCAATTTAACGACAAAACTATTTATTAAACATAACAAACTTACGGGACACGTGGAGTGAATTGGGGTGCTGGGTGGGGTAAAGTACACTAGGGCATTACTGCAAATTTTTCGTTATTTTTGGGAACCGAAGAGTACTTATTAGAGACTTTTTGCACCTCTTAAATTAATATCAGTTTTTAGCTCCGTTATGGTTATCTTTATTAAACATAACGATTAGCGCCACTGTTAAAACCAGAGATTTTGCAGCGCCTATACGTTCTGTCTGTAGTTATTAATTTGGCGCCGGCGCACCTAAACAAAATAAAATACCTAACCTAACAATAATTTGATTAAGTTGTATATTTTAATGTAAAGCTACTATTGCTTTGGATTTTAATTAATTGCTTATCACAATTTTAATTCATAGCAATGATGCTTCATAACTTTTGTATGTTCCGGCGACCATGCAGTTTAAGCATAACCATAAGGATAACGATAAGCTCTTCCTTATCCTTCCGTAACTAACGGAGTCCGTTATGGTTATTAACCATAGCGGATCACCTTTCTGACATTGCGCATGCTCAGAATAACCATAACCACAAAAGAATGACGAATTAAGAGGTGCAAAAAGTCTCTATTTATGATAAAAATAATATTATCAAAAAGGGAAAATAATAATATGTCAGGCAACCCACCAACTGTCATGTTTCATGTTTACATGTCAACTCACAGAAAAGTTCTGTTCTGTTCTGTTCGAGGATTGCGATGGCCTCTAGCTTTTCAGCCTCCAGCCAATTTTTATACTCACACAAAAATAAAGCGTTTATGTCAACTGAGTTGAACCACAGAAAAAAAAAGGGGCAGCTATAGAGCAGAAATAAAATACCCTAGGAAATACCGATTTATAATTTTGCCATTATCTCGGATGTTTAATTATATTGGTGTAAGTGAAAGTGCTTTATGTACGTAAAATTATTTTAGCAATATTCAAAACAAATCGAATATAGACAGAACTTTTATAATTAGCAAGCTATCGATATTTAACTCCATCCCTATCTTTCAATAATGTTGAGGTTTAATAATGCGGTACATTAATTATCATAAAATAAAACTATAATAAAAAAAAAATAAATAAATAAGTTAGTGAAGTGTCTAGTTAGGTTCTACTCAGTAAATGATTGTACTGTCTACTAACCCCTAAATCCCTTCTTTTTAGTAAATGTCACTCCTATCCTATGTTGTAATTGTCAATACTAAACCCTTGACCCTTAAAATAGCAGCTAAGAAAAGGTCAAATACACAAATCCAGAGACTCATATTAAGCAGTCCAAACCGCATTGTATACGCAAAGAAGAAAAGTCAGTGGTCGTGATATGGTACAGACCAGACAACATCACGATCACCCCTAATGTGCTGGCAAATTGCCCCCAGGGAGCAGAGCCATTAAGAACAAGACAATGTTGAGGTTATGTTTTGTGTTTGTGTTTTGTTTTTGTATGTATATTTTGGTATATTATTGTTTTATTTTTAAAGAATGCAAGCAGCTAAAAAATCAGAAACGAAATTTATTCACTGTACATAGATACTAGGTATGATGTGCGTAAGCAAATAGGAGAAAAAGTTATTATTTTTATTTAAATCTAGGTAAGTTAAAATTTGTAAGTAGGCATTGTTTTTATTTTGTTTTAATATAGACGCTTCTGTTGGAATCCGCCTTGAAATTTGTTTTGCATTTATTGCGTTTGTACTTTGTCAATTTTTTTTAACACAATGGTGTACAAACTATTAAAAACCAAACAAACTCTTTTTGATTATTTTGTATGGTCGTAGGAAAAATTGTGTACATTACTCGTGTGAAAGTGATTTTCTCACACTCGGAGAATTTCCGCACTCGGCTGGCGCCTCGTGCTAAATATCTCCTCGTTTGAAAATTGCCACTTTCAACACTTGTTATGTAATATACTATTTAACGTTATTTTCTAGATTAGTTTGTTCCTACATACACCTCTCCTGACTAATGACTTTTTCATTTTTGTTGTAATTCTTTTTAAGCTCATGGTAACAAAAACTTAAACTGAATCAGTTCACATTGAAATCACAGGGACACAAATCAAGAAAGAAACCAAACCAATTATTGATGTTGTATTTGAAATAACGAACGACCTCTTTGCTTGTGATCTGCAGGAAGGTGATATGCGGGATTGCTACCTAACAAATTTCAAACGAGGCGATGCAATTATAGTCAAGTTTGCAAATACCGAAATCATCAAAAGTCATAAGACTATTACTAGGGCTTCAGGGTGGATTTACGAAGTATTGCTTTTTTTGTGTTTGAAATAGTAGAGCAACAGAGAGCCATTAGCAAGTAAAATAATGTCTTCCGAGAGATCAATATATTCCATCGGGTCAAGCTAACGTAAAATATATATCTCCTGTTGGTCCCAAAAAAGTTCCGTTACCTCCATTAGGTACACATTAAACTGGGATTAATGAAAAATATCGTTAAAGCATTAGATAAAGAAGGAGGTGCATTTAACTATCTAAACAAGTTTTTCCTAAACTAACTAATGCTAAGCTTAAGAAAGGAATATTTATTGGACCACAACAAAAATACTAAGGTATCAGCAGTTTGATCAAACATTAAGTAAAATTAGCTGTGTGAAGTTCTTTTAAAAGAATAGTTTCGAAGTTTTTAGGATACAAAAAAGCAGAAAACTATTAATCTATGAACTATGTTGCAGAAGAACTACCTACTTAAAAGCTACTGTAAAATAGGCTGTCTCTTAAAATGTACTTTTTGTACTCCCATTTAATTTTTTCCCAGAAAATTGGGGTGCGGTTAGTGACGAACAAGGAGAAAGATCCCACCAAGACATACTAACAATCGAGCAACGCTACCAAGGCAGATGGAATCCAGGAATGATGGATTGTTGGTTTCTTATGAGAAAAAGCGATCAGGAATATAAACAAAAGTCAGCATTATTTGCAAAAAAGGTATGTACAAAAGACTTTCTATATTTAACTGTATTTTCATGTGTATTTTTGTAAATAAATCCTATTATCCCCTAAAATATCTTGTTTTTTCTTTTCTTGGTTTAAACTTATTATGTAAAAATGTTATGTAAAAACGTTTGTATAAAATGAAAATAATTAATAAACGAATCTATAACTCAAAATCTATACGCGGTAAAAAATTTTGATTGTTGATTGCTCAATAAGAATGTTTTAAACTCCCCCGTACAGTCATTATAACATCAGTCGCAATTTTTTTTTTATATTTGTTGACTAGTGTCATTTTTTTACCCCATGATGGTAACATAAAATATGGTTTTCAAAATATAGCCGCTTTATACGCTTAATTGATTACGCTGATACAAATATTTAAGTTATACAGGGTGAGTCGGGAGGAAAGAGCCAAACTCTAAGGGTGTGATCTATGCATCAAAATAATTAGAAAAATCCAAATGTTGTTTCCCAATATTAATTTGTTTTCAAATTACAGAGTTAAATAAAATAATAATATTGTTAAACCAAAATATGCAACATTAACATTGTTTTAAATAAATCATTGGTTTAGTAAATTTTCAAAAATACCGCCATTGACTTCCGAACATTTCCTGCTTCGTTTACGAAGGGCGCGCGTGGCTCTTCTAATTGATTCGTGCCTTTCTTTAATATTGAGTGCAGCATTTCTAATGCGTCTAATTAATGCATCCCTAGTATCTACTTTTACTTTGTATACCTTAATTTTTAACCAACCCCATAAATGGTGTGAGGTCTGGCGATCTAATAGGCCCACCGCGACCAATACAAACCTCTGGAACCTTTTGATCCAAATATTGCTTGACCCGACGATCGAAATGGACAGGCGCTCCATCCTGTTGATAATACATTTGAATTCTGATGTTTAAAGGAATCTCCTCCAGTAGTCATTGCAATTTATTTTGTAAAAAACTTAAGTAGCGATCCTCTGTAAGGCGATTTTCCAAAAGAAAAGGGCCAATTAAATGTCGATTATACCGCACCACACGTTTACTGAAAACCTGTGCTGAAAACTATTTTCGACTATTGGGAGACATGGGAGTTTCGATTATTGTTGATGCCGTTACTGGTAAATGTAGCTTCGTCAGTAAAAAGTATGATCGGTACAAGATGACGATTATTAATCCCAACTGAGTTCCAATTCTTCGTGAGCTGGTCATTGCATCTTCTTCTACTAAAGCTAAAACATTTTCTATTTCTTCTCAATCCTGTCGAATGGCTCGTTCGGATGTTACATTAGCACTTGGAAGTGTTCCGGTCTCGTACAGTTTGTTGAAAACTCTGATAAAGGCCTTTCTGTTAGGTATTCTTTGATGTGGAAATCGTTGACGATATTCTTCAGCAGCCGCTGTAGCATTCCCATTACACAATCCATAAATAAAAACCATATTTTATAAAATTTAAATGATATAAGTCCGAAAATTAACGGTGAATCAATGGTAATGTTTATACTGACACTAACAGGATAGTGACAGCACAACAATCAAAAGCGGACAATAATACCATTTATTACAGGAAAGCTAAATTAATGCAATATTTTGTTTTTGCTTTATAATTTAAAAACAAATGAATATTGGATAACAACATTTGAGTTTTTTTATTATTTTGATGCATTACACCCTTAGATTTTGACCCATTCCTCCCGACTCACCCTGTATAATAATATAAACAAGGAATAATTATAAAAAAGTGTTGTCCGGCCCTGACCATAATTCAAGTTGTGTAAACATAATGTTACTGGAAATGACATAATATGATAACGGCACGGCGGTTATTACATTCTAATGTAATAAATACTATAATCAGCAGCAGTTTATTCTAAACTTAAATTTAACTCCTATACAGGGTGCAACAAATTCGTTTATCACTACAGGGGTCCCGTAAACCGTAAGAGATACGAAGATGGTTAAATGGGGGCAAAGTTGCACAATTTGATGCCTAATCATAATTCAAAAATAAATTATTTAGATTCCGAGTACTTCCGGAGATATTCGAAAGAAACCGAAAAACTGTCAAAAAGATTTTTTTGTTTTGCGCCCTTAATGTAGGAGATAAAAGAAAACCAATCACACCTTTTTAGGGCTACTTTTAATCCTTTCTTAGAATATGTAATTAGTTTTGCCATACAACGTTTCATTTTCCTGAAACCATCATTAATTTCACTATTTTAAATACGGACCTAGATGTTTTCCATTTTTCAATAAAAGAACTAGGACATCTTTATTCAAAGCCTAGGCTAAATATTAATTTTAAAAAAGAATTAACGCTCTAATGTAGTTTTTATTAAGATTTTTCTAATCCGACCCTGTGATACACAATACCCATTCATTTTATTGCCCACGTCATCTTTTGTGTAACAATTTAAACTGGCTCCTTAAAAGAATACTATAAAATTCGTAAAATTGACAATAATCGTAATACAAATTCTTGCTAATGATATTAGATTTTATTTAATTAACAATATTTTATAATATTACTAAAATGAATTAAAACTTTACGAATAAGCAATATTAGCAAAATAAAAAAAATACTCCTGAATAAAAGAAGTTGCCATATAAAAATTAATTATTAATAATTACGTGTTCAAAACTGTTTCCCTGGACAGCGACACCGATTAATTAATCAGTTACCAATGTTAGTAAATAGAAAGTAAGATCCGTTCGATTTTTAAAAATTTTTATTTTAATGCTTATAAATACCTAGTATCTGAGATGTAAAACATTTTTAAGGTATTCTTTTGAATATTATGTTAATGGAGTTTTTAAATTTTGTTATTCTTTTTAAGAAGCTAGTTTAAATTATTATACACAAAGAAGATGTCGTTATTAAAACGAAATGGTATTGTGTAACACAGGGTCGGATTAGAAAAATTTTAATAAAAGCTAAATTAGAACGTTAATTATTTTTTAAAACTAATATTTAGCCTAGGCTTTGAATAGAGATGTCCTAGGTCTTTTATTGAAAAATAGAAAAAATCCAGGTCCGTATTTAAGATAGTGAAATTAATGATGGTTTCAGGAAAATGAAACGTTGTATGGCAAAACTAATTACATATTCTAAGAAAGGATTAAAAGTGGCCATGAAAAGGTGTGATTGGTTTTCTTTTATCTCCTACATTAAGGGCGCAAAACAAAAAAAATATTATTGACAGTTTTTCGGTTTCTTTTGAATATCTCCGGAAGTACTCGGAATCTAAATAATTTCTTTTTGGATTATGACTAGGCATCAAATTGTGCAACTTTGCCCCCTTTTAACTATCTTCGTATCTCTTACGGTTTACGAGATCCCTGTAGTGATAAACGAATTTGTTACACCCTGTATAACATAAATATAATAGCAATGATAAACGCGTAAGATAATTAAAAATTATTTTAACAAAGATTTTAAAATAAAAGGAAATACATCCTTAATTAAGTTTTTTAATCGGCTAAGTACCCAAATAATGTTGTGTTTAGAAATTTCGTTGCGCGGAAGCCGAAGTGATTATTGCTTTGGCCGTATTTTTTAAGCACCAATTAAGCGAGATCGCTTTTACCATCAGATTTGTCGAATTGCTCCGCGCCCGTTCATTTATTCTTTCAGGGGACAACAAGAAATTTGATCGCCGTTTGTTTATCATATCGGCGAGCAACTGGTGGTATTATTTATCCAATCTCAGTTTGAGGACATTCCAATCATTCCATACGGCGGTAAACAGTCTCAAAGAGACCGACCGCACAACCAGGGTTGTCAGATCTTTCTTCTTCGATTCTTTAAGTTTTTTTATTAAAGATATTTCATTTATATTAGTATTTAATTGTTAGTCAGTAGCTTTCTTTAAAAGCTAGTTTGCAAATATACTTTAAACCGAGGAGTTTTGAGTGTGACAGAAAAAAATAACAAGCCATTCATTGTTATAATAATACATTCTTTAGTCTTTAAGAAACAATATAACTGAAATAAAGACAAAAAGTGTTTTCAGTGTTTAAAAACAACTAATTAACAAACCCTTGTTTCTCGTATATACTTACATTGTGCTTACAAATCCGAAAATTTTGAAGAATTGGCAACATCATGTAATTTGTTGCGATTGCAAGCGCCAGGATATAAGCTGAACCGGTACCCGACCCGTCTGACGATCGATTCTGCCAGACAGAGATAGGCCAGTGACCGCCGATGGCGTGGAAGAGACGGAGATAAAATATACGTGGTTATGCCTTGATGAACGGGCCGGAGTCTGGTTGACGAGAATGAAGTTCTGGTAAAAAAATTAAAGCATTTTCTGAGCAGTGTCGTGCCGTGTCAGGTTTATTTTTCTGATTTTAGTTTTGTATATAGAATTTTTGAGTTACCTTATATTTATTATTTTAATATAATATTATTATATATACAGTGGGTTTATAAAGTGTAGTATGTACAAACACCTAATGTAAAACAAACTTATAAGTGTGTATACGCATATTAATTATTTGTGTGGAACGCCTATGGTTAGGAAATTCCCACAGTTTAATGTCATTAAATTGACCTAAGAAACACTATACATATTTTTCGTCGAAGAATTTTGAAGGATTTAAGAGGAAATTTTGAAAAGGGGGTAAAAGTCTTAACTTAAGTTTAAGTGATGAAGAATAAAATAAACTCACTTTTCGTGAAGTTCGCCAATCCCATATAACTATTTCATTTTATGAGAGTGAAACGTCCCCGATTTTGTTTTTTGAAATTGATAATCCTTAAAATTTGCAACAGTTCCTTCGGCAAAGTCTAATACTTTCGCGTTTGCCATGTTGCGACCACATTCCCATTTGGTGCAAAGAAATATATCCAACAATAATTAGTTCCCATTTCGGGCATAATTTCTAATAACCCTAATTACGATATTTTCACTGGTCAAAAGTGGTTGAATATTGTTAACAATTTATATTTGTGTGCCTAATATGTTTAAAGAACAATTTATGGACGTTAAAGATACTGGACTGGAGTTCGTGACCGATGTACCTGATTTTTCGTCAGTTAAAAGTGCGTTTATACAGAACACGCAATAAAGCTTTAGGAATACAAAAACTTCCTAGTAACCGAGAGAAAATGGTTATTCCTGTCGACATTCAAGACATGCTTGCAATCGATGACGGTGCAGACAAAGAGCGAATGTTAGTATTTGGAGCAAAAATTGTTATTTACTTACAAAAGGATATAGATTTTTGTCGCTGCTGCTGCCATCTGTTTGAGCAGTTATATACTATTCATGTGGACATTGATGGCAGCACAGATCAGACCACTTCTGTAATTCCATCAGTTAAGGCCCTTTTGCTCAACAGAAAAAAGAGTACAGTATAAGAGATTATTTAGGCTTATTAGGGAAAAGACAAAGTTTAAGCCAGAAAAGATACATATCGATTTTGAAAATGGAGCAATTAATGCTTTACAGAGTGAATTTCCGGAAGGAAAAATAATAGGCTGCAATTTTCATTTCAACCAAGCCGTATGAAGAAAAGTACAAGAAGTTGGTTTAGTTCCATTCTATAGAGAAAGTACAAAAATAAAGCCACACAATATTGTGCGCTGCTCTGACGCATTTACCGGAGCACTTTCATTCCGACGCTTGGTTGGAAATCATGTCAACTGCTCCACAAGACGAACTGTAAATAAATTTAATGATTATTATCAGTGGATGAAAGCAGATCCCATATGGATATGCCACGGTGAGCCTCCTAGATCAAAAACTAAGAATAATTATTGTACGTAAAAAGTGAAAGCGCCCTTTCACACTAGGCTACTAATATCGTCAAACTTTATTTTGTCCATGTTGCCCGAAACGGGAAAAACATCTCCTAATATTTATTTCATAACAACTGCGTTGCCCGAAACGATACTACTGCAATTTTGCACGAAATGGGAATGCCCGAAACGGACCTGAATCTCTAATGTTCGCGTTTGTCAAAGGAGCGCAATTTTCCAAAAAATTATACACATTTTATTGCTGAAAACATTAATAAATGTAACTTTTTTTTTTGTTTAGCTGGCATTATTTTGCGAACGTTTTGCTGGCCACTTTTTATTGTAGTTATTGGTATCAATAATACAAAGGATTTCTTATTTTATAGGTATACGAACTCGAAACTAGACTGACTAAATTCTGCATGTTAATAAAAAAATAAATCAAGAATTAAAAGAAAGAAAATCTGGTGGCATATCGGACAAGTGTGTAACTAATTTTTATATTGGTATACACAGGGATCCAAGTTTAATGGATACCCTGGGGCGGGTAGACCACGACGGCCGTTTCGTCGTTGTTAGGACTCGACGGGCAGCCATAACCCAAGCAATTCCAAGAACGACGGAAAAGTGTACTAAAAGCCTCCTTGCAGAATCAAGGCGGCCATCAATACAACGTAGCGCCATCCCACGGAATCAACTCCAATATAAAATATAGTTACACTGCTATAACGAAAGGTAGACAACTAAATAAACTACGAAGTGCATCACAATCCAGTATAGGGAACGCTATTTGCGTTTTCACCGAAAACATCTGCCATTTTGCAGACCAGAAAACAGATCAACGCTGGCACCCACCAGAATGCGCGCAATCCGTTTGAGTTTTGAGGCATAAAAATGTTTAGAAGATGATATAATGTCCGCGAAAGTAATTCGTTCTTGGAATTGCTTCGGTTATGGCTGCCCGTCGAGTCCTAACAAGGACGAAACGGCCGTCGTGGTCTACCCGCCCCAGGGTATCCATTAAACTTGGATCCCTGTGTATTCCAATATAAAAAATAGTTACACACTTGTCCGATATGCCACAAGATTTTCTTTCTTTTAATTACTTTCGCGGACATTATATCATCTTCTAAACATTTGTATGGCTCAAAACTCAAACGGATTGCGCGCATTCTGGTGGGTGCCAGCGTTGATCTGTTTTTTGGTCTGCAAAATGGCAGATGTTTTCGGTAAAAACGCAAATAGCGTTCCCTATACTAGATTGTAATGCACTTTGTAGTTTATTTAGTTGTCTACCTTTCGTTATACCAGTGTAACTATCTTTTATATTGGAGTTGATTCCGTGGGATGGCGCTACGGTGTATTGATAGCCGCCTTGATTCTGCAAGGAGGCTTTTAGTACACTTTTCCGTGGTTCTTGGAATTGCTTGGGTTATGGCTGCCCGTCGAGTCCTAACAAGGACGAAATGGCCGTCATGGTCTACCCGCCCCAGAGAATCCATAAAACTTGAAACACTGTGTATTCCAATATAAAAAATAGTTACACACTTGTCCGATATATCAAAAGATTTTCTTTCTTTTAATTACTTTCGCGGACATTATATCATCTTCTAAATAAATCAAGAATATCATACAATTTTCTTTTCAACACCTAAAAACTATAATAATTCAGAACAGGTTATTTAAAACTGCTAATTTAATCTCTAATGATACACCAATTGTAAATAATGTAGTCATCTACGACGGTGAACCATTTTCTGGATACTCCCTTAAAACTGGAGAAGTCGTTATTATATTCACTAGTGGATAAAAACTACATTATTCACTTGTGATACCTATGCTTTTATTATTTTAATAAATCAGTGAATATAAGTAATACATTTTATTATATGTATATTTACGAGTAGGAGTTACAAATTGTTTAAAATAAAGTTATATTTTATCCAAGAGCAAAATGTTTACGATCTATAACATAAGGTCGAAAGTCAAGTTCAAAAGGGAATTAAGTTCGATAGAGATATAAGTTCAAAACGGACATAGACACAAGTTGGAAACAGACGTTTATAAACACTTTACTGTGGAACGTTCCAACGTCAATACCGGGAGCAGACAGTGTAGGACTGGGTTCATTTGGACCACCCACTTTTTGCTATACCTACTTATTATATATTAATAAGAAAAAAGTAAATACCTATGTTTATATTAATCAAAGTGTGAACCAATTATTTTATTTACAATTATTAGTCCGGAGGTCTATAGGCAATAAAATTATACATCAGCGTTATTGTAATCGACCTAGAAAGGTTATGCACTGAGAAAAAAACCTTCAATTCCTTATAAGAATTGACATACTCTTCATACAACTGTTTAATACTATATGTGACAGCCATGCGCTTTTCTACTATAAGACAACGTAACAACGAAAATTGTTAGACCGTTGTGTAGTGATAATATGACGGTAATTTAGCCAATAGGAAAAAGGAGTTATTGCGATCATAGAATGGTTTATAGCCATCATTGCTTTGAATACTCACAGAATTATCAAGATCTATTGGGGGTTGTAATCTGGTTTCTATACTGTATTAGTTCCGACTGGCAGTTGTAATAAAACTTGACATTAATCATAATAATATTTGCTTGCTACGGTTAATAGAGCATATACTTACCACTAAAATCAGTACTGCAATTCTCAAATATTAAATAGCTGTTAATGTGATATTGTTCTTGTCGTTTAACATTGGATATGGTTATCTATTATGCAACATGGTTTAATGAGATGGTAAAATTCATCCGTATATTATAAAGTCCAATACTAATGATGGGTTGTGCAAAATAAGAATATTCTATTGCTTTATCTGACATGCAATGTTTAAAAAAATACAAAGTAACAATAAATTAATTGAAACAGGTATTGGTACGATCAATAAAAATCAAATTCAAACAGGACAGCTAGAATATTTAAAAACTAATAAAACGGCGCGCGGCGATTGCCGATCGCTACGAACCCCCACACAGAAAAAAACGATTACTTATATCAAGTAAATAGTTTTTCTCATTTTTTGAAGAATGACTTTTTATCAGACGGAATAAATACGTTTAAATGAAGAAATCTGAAACAATCAAAAATAGATAACAAAATATTTAAAATATTCGCTTAAATAAAGAATATATTTTCGATTTAAGTATATTAGTAATATTTATATAAATATATTTGTTCTCAAATAAACACTTTCAGTTTTATCAATATAATCTTATAAAATATAATTTGAAGTCATTATATTCTCGTAGCAAATTTATTAATGATATTCCAGTTTAAATTTTAAAATTATTTTGTTTAACCACATAATTACATTAATTAAAAGATATACATTCTTGTTTTTAAATATGGAATTTACAATATAAATAGTCTACTGCTTTATATTGAAAACCATGTACATAGTTTGAACCAACATATTCTCAAAACAAGCTTCAGTTGCTTCATATTATATCCTCCCTTCCAGTTCCACCACTCGCTTGGCGGTATGTCTCGTGTGCAATAGACGCGTCTCTACTAAGCATTTGTAATTTGCATCTACGTCTTCTTGTGTTTGTTTTGTATAATAATATTATAATAGACATGGAAAGTGTGTTGCGGGAGTGGGAGCTGCCCGAAAATAATAAAGTTAAAGGGGGGCGACATTATAGGGGATCATCCTGTACGTATTACATTATCTATACTCTAGTTATCTCGTAGGTAACCCCTACTTAATCTGTTACTGAACTTATTTTAATATGGATAATATTATTGTTAGCTCTGTTATTTCAGTTTTAAAAAATAAAGATATTTTAGTGTAAAAAGTTGTTATAATGTTTTTTTTTGTTGTTCTATTTTATCTGTGGTTAAAATTACTTTTATTCGAGCCCATTACGTTTAAATCGTTGTTTAGTTGATTTACTAATACTTATAGACTTGCTTATTTAAAATGCAACAAAATGTATTAGTCGACATACCTATTTACCTACAGTACTAGTGAATTTCAAGTTTATTTCTGGAATACCTGGGCCATAAAGTAAAACTATAAACTATTTTAGCTGAGCTTAAATGACCCTCCGAATAAATAAATATTATATTCGCTTTAAGCTACAAAAATATTAATAAGGAGTGTATTATATTTTTATATTTAATATAAAAATATTAAAATAAATTAATACAGTAGTTTGATGTAAAGCAAATAGGAATTAAAGTAAATAATGTATTTACTTAATTTAAAGTACGAGATACTTTTTGTAAGAATAGGATATTCTCATAAAAAATTCTTGAAAATCTCAAAATACGACTTATATTATTAGATCCAATATCGACTTAAACCAAATCTATAATAATATTTAAAAAAGAATATGATATTCTTATTTCGAACTTTTATTTTCTTGCGGATATACAATCCTAAGATATTCTCAAACAAAATTGCTTATTCTTGTTTTAAGTTTTTAATATTTTGTATGCACCAACGTCTTGTGGGTTTTAGGTTCTAACGGATACAATTCATTTTTGGGGACGCTCTTCTGCTTTCTTAATTGTAGAAAAAGCACTTTACTGGGAACAAAATGGGTCGCATTACGACGATACAATTTATTTCTTAACAAAATTGCTGTATTAAAGGTAGTTCATTATTCAACAAGACTGTGCTGCTAATGGAACTGATTACTACCAATAAAAACACTGTTCTACACTAGCAATTTATTTAATATTGGTTAATAAAAAATAAGGTATTAATACAAGCTATGTCTTAGCAAACCTGTAGTAGGTATTAGATCATTTTCCTCAGTGTGGCGGGTCAAAGGGAGCCTCGTCAAATCAGGCTTTATTTTATAGATTTGTGGGTATATTTTAAGTTAAATTTTAAAGCCCGGACGTGTCAATCTTTTCATTGAGAATGGAAATATTGTAGTATACTGTGCATGGTGTACTGGGCTTTATTTACATGCGCAAAGCCATAAATTTGCCACTTTCGTGATTATTGTTTGCTGGTCTAAATGTCTCAATGGTGGTTTAACCGTGAATTGCCTTTGTTTCGGTAGAAACACTGAAGTTTCAAGTATGCGGGTCTTATTGACATACGTGTAAAATAAATAGCTGTTTTTATTTTAGTAAAACGAACATCCAATGCTGGCCTATTTGTATAACATAGATACAGCACTTTTTAGGGCAGGTTCATTGTACCGTGCGAGCAAAAATTATTTGCATTAAAGAGGGCTTGGATTAAAAAACGTAGGGCTTGGTTTAGATCACAATGATATGGGGACGATATTATATCTAACCATATCTATCTAGGTTCAAATTTTGTCAAATTCATATTATGACATGATATGCCAAACTAATGAGTAATAAAATAAGGAGACAAATACAAATTTATTTTTGTTGTTTACAAAATTAACAAAGTAAGAATATACAGGAAGAAAAAGAAAAATAATTACATAAATTATTGCTGAAATTGTAATTCCTGCGTCTTTCAAAATCTGCGGCTTGTATTTCTTGGAATACTTGAACTTTATAAGGAAATAAATTTAGCTGCTTCTTAAGAATAGTCCTGCATGTTCCATAATATCTTCCCACTTCTTGGGACAGGCGTCTTATACAATTTTTTGGCGTATTTTGCATTATTTCACGAACGTTTGCAATAAGTTCTTCTGTTCTTACATATGGTCTTCCTGCTCCTTTTTTGTGTTGTATGGAACCTGTTTCGCTAAACACAGCCACGGTTCTTTTCAAGCAATGATAAAAATCCCCAGCAATAAAAGCAACGTTAGGAAAATGTTCGTGAAAATCGTCCATGCACAAACCCGGATTATATTGCCACTCACCATTTACTCTAACCACGTTTCGAAAATACGCTTCAACCATGAATGTTTTGTGCTGTTCTGTAAAGCCTATTGTGTGAATTGTTCAAGAAATTGGAAAAATTAGCGATGAATCAAATTACTTGTAACGACTGCCAAAGATGACGGCATAACTGATTGATTGTTAATTCAGGTAGTTGCTGACACCCAACAGGTATTAAGCTCTACGGCTAAGCAATGTGTTCTTAGATGCAAGGCCCTCTTTGATGCAGATAATTGTTGCTCGCACGGTAGCTTTTGCACTCAAATCTATACTGTGTAATAGTTTTATTATAAAAAATTTATAAAAACTGCCATTTTCATATTCTTATTAATTTAAGCCTTTCGTAACATCTATATTATATTCATCTTTTTCAATTTTAAATGAAAGTACTTCTTGATACGTATAAGAAGTAGGTACGACAACAAGAACAAGAAATAAGTGATATATTATCTTGAATATTAAATTGATTAAATTTAAAATTGCAATAGATTATGGCTGAAGAAAGTCAAACAATTTTGTAATTACGTACACATACAAAAAAAAATATAATATTTATTACATCGCGGATATTATCAAACTAGTTAATTAATAAGTAATTGAATTATCAGAGTTTTCCGCACTATTATTACATAAAGATCAAATCGTTAATCCTTTCTTTCTACTTTTCTCGCAAAGAAAGAAATTGTAGTCACGAAAAAAAAAATTTAATTTATATTGTCGATGTTTTAGGGTCCCTATATCTCGAGGACCATGTTTTATTTCCATCGGTCTATCTGTCTGCTTAGAACTACTCTCGGAACTACTTGACGAAAAAAGACGAAATTTGGTATATGTATTAGGTATAAACCCTGCTCAAAACCGGCTATAGTTTGGGTTTGCTATACAGGGTGTCTTACGGTGACCGTCCATTAGTTTATATCGAAAGGTAATGCGATTTGAAATCTGCAAATTTAAATAATGGGGTTTTCGAAACCCCTCTCTTCAAACGACGTAACATCACTTATATAGGTACGACTTCCGGTTACACCGGACTTTGTCTTAAACTTGCTTATTTTCAATGAAACACCCAGTATAATATATTATGATCTTAATGATCAGTGGTCATGAATGAGTTCCTTTCCCTTAATACCCCCCTCCACGGTTTGAAATTACAGAGAATTTCAAACTGTATATACTAACATTAAAAATTGAATAAAGTTATATTGCCGAAGTTGGTGAGAGAATCTCAGTGTCTCCGTAGCGCAATTGGTTAGAGCGTTCGACTGGTAATCGAGAGGTTCTGGGTTCGAATCACGGCGGAGGTGTGAAACTTTTGTCAATTTTAAAAACTTTGTCTGCACGCCGATTAACATTTTTCAGTATGTTTATGTTAATTTTATTATTTCCAATAACGTTTTTTAAAGGTTTTTTATCATACTGTTTCTGAAAAAAAAAATAGTTTTTCTCAAATTTCACCTTTAACAGTCAGAACAGTAACAGAAAATTTAATATCTTTTAAAAGATAAAAGAGCGTTTTAGATTTCTTATGCTCGATAAAAAATTGTCGAAATATGAAATTTTAGATACAGGTAAGTGAAAAAATAACAATTTTAGATCTTTATCAAAAAATTCGAGATTCGAGAACATTTCCTATCTGTCCACAGCCACAGAGGGTGTCCCTATACTTAAGTAGAATAGTTATAAACTTATTCACGGCTTCTCCCTAAATCCTCCAAATCATGATAAACAAAGTAATAATGTGTATCGATAAACAAAGTAATAATGTGTACCGACAATCCCCCGGATCCGTTAAATTAATTTTTTTGAAATGAATTTTATTTTGCGAATACTGTACAGGATGGATTATAAAAATGCTTCGTGAATAAGCTTTAATTTTTTAAATGAACCATCTTGTATACATATTTTTACATTCTACAATTAATTTTAGACATTTTTCATTAATCATAATCATGCCCAATATCTTCTCTCTTCAACCGTTTACGAAATATTATCACTTTAAAGCTTAAATGGTTAGCGACTTTCTGAACTCAAGTCACAATCTTTATATCATCAACAATGACAATTTGCTATTTAAGTTTGAGACGTCAAAAATGTCTTCTTAATAAGTCAATGTTAATCAAAGTATAATTTTGCTCTGCTGATATTACATCCCAAATGAGCCTTGCTGAAGATGAACGCACAGAAATTTTGATAATGTTGGGTTGTGGGGATAAAAGTAGAGTTCATAGAGAAGTCACTAATATGTTCAAAGAAAACTACCCAAACTACTACAGAAACAAGCTCATAGCTCAGGCACACAACTTGGGTGTGACTACGATATTCACCAAACCACCTAATAAAAAAGTTTCATACCTTCAAACCAGTAATTGTATGTATTGTATAAAAGTTATTTTCCAACGAATTAGCTTTTTAGATGAAGGTACGTGTTCTTTAAATGGTCAGGTAAATAGACGAAACTACAGATACTGGGCACAGGAAAATCCTATATCGGGTTGATAGAAATTCACACCCAGTATAATGAAAATGTTAACGTCTGGGCGGGCATTGTAAAAAATAGGAAATCGGACAATTTTTGTTTGATAAGAGCCTAACTGGAGAAAAATGTCTAAATTTTCTTCGAACTGATCCGGTTCCAGCTCTTGCCACTCTATTTCCAAATGATATTGATCCTGATTTACCAATTTTAACCTAGTGGTTTTAATAGTATGGTGCTTCCCCGCATTATGCTGCTACTGTAAGGAAGTACTTAAATATAATTTACAATGGATCAATAGAGTGACCACCCAGACCGCCTGATCTTAACCCACTGGACTTTTTTGGGGCTACGTTAAAAATTTAGTTTATAAATCTGATCCCAACTCGATAGATACGCTTAAGGAGTCCATTCGACGAGTAATTTCTCCACAAGTTGTACAAAATTTACAACATGCATTTTTAGATCCACTGCAGAAAAGTTAATATTTCGTAAACGGTTAAAGATAGGTATGGGGCATAACTGAAGTGAAAAATGTCTAGAATTTGTTGTAGAATGTGATAATGTAAAAACATACAATATTTTTCATTATATAAAATGGAAGTTGCTACATGTAGCATTTTTATGATTCACCCTGATTGTTTCTAAGCATAAGATGCATTTCAAAAAAACTAATAAGGTTAAGTGTAAGAATAGCAGATTCCCATGGTCTCTGCTAAACTTCGCCTTGCTATACTACAATAATTGTATAGTGTATCCCTTACTATTTTTAATAAAAGTAGATTATTATTATTGTTATTATTATTATTATTATTATTATTATTATTATTATTATTATTATTATTATTATTATTATTAATATTATTATTATTATTATTATTATTATTATTATTATTATTATTATTATTATTATTATTATTATTATTATTATTATTATTATTATTATTATTATGTATTTGAATTGGCCAGCGTAGATATTTTGAAAGGTAATTTTTAAAAGAATTTTAAAAAATATTAAATTTATAACCCCGAGGTCAGTCCACTTTAATCTAAAACCTATTATCCGATATTTTAAATTGCTGGGTATCTTATTACTTCAAGTATTATTATAAATTACAAAGATCTTAATCACCTAATTAGTATTAAATAAGTGTCAACTTTATCATATTTCCTGTGGCCGTGAGTTTTAAGGAAATGGTGCAGATAGTGAGAAAGTCAGGCATTCTAAAAACTTTACTGATGGTGTCAGGAAGTTAGGTGATTTTTGACAAAAGTGTTTTACAAAGCCCTTAGACATTTTTAAAAACAGCTTTTGTTTTGAGACAATGGCCGGGTTTACACGTCTAGATAAGGTATCAGAGATCTGAACATCGTGATGGCCCGTATCATCAGCTATCCTAAAACCCCTGCTTTCTTCGGCAAAGAATGCTGAACAATCGTGAATTAGGGTGTTTAAAACCAGAATGGCCTAACACCAATAAAGTTTAACTGTAGAAAAAGCAATTTAAAGTTTAGCCATATTTTCGAGTATTGCTAGAATACTAGAAGGCCATCAATACCAAAAGATGGGGAAAATTTCTACCACTAGAAATTTCTCCCACAAACAATTTAATCTGGAGGGTTCGAAAAACCCTTCAAGGCAAGCCCAAATTCCTCATCCCTCATTTACGCGAAAAGGAAGGGACTGTACACTCCAACGAGCAGAAGCCAAGTCTCTCAGATATATGTCAGACAACTTTCCTACCATTCCTTCCACTACCATACATAAGGTCAGTTCGTTTATCAAAGTAGCAAATCCAAAAAAGGCTAAAATGTATGCATGATAAGGCTAAGTTTCACAGATATCATTAACTCCATTCTAAAACTTAAAATTTACCCCAGCAAATGAAAAACTGCACAAGTAATGATGATTCCTAAAGACGGTCAAAATCTTACTTTTCCAGAAATTTGGCATCCTATAAATCTAATCTCATCCCTAGCAAAAATCTCTGAGAAAATATTCTTATTCAAACTATTGGATATAATCAGATGTCCCTGATGAACAATTTGGATTCAAAGCTCATCATTCCACTAAGCTTCAACTTGCCAGACTTGTCGATGATATAACGAATGGATTTCATCACAAGGCATCCACGGATCTAAGGCCCGGTTGTACAAGTTCGGCTTAAGCTTAGTTCAGTTGAACCTCGACTGGTGGTTGAGCCTTTCCATTTAAAAAACATTGCTGTCGAAATCACTGCCATTTTGACAGCAATGTTTTTTAAATGGAAGGGCTCAACCACCAGTAGAGGTTCAACTGAACTAAGGTTAAGCCGAACTTGTACAACCGGGCCTTATAGTGCTAGATATTCAGAAAGCATTTGACAAAGTCTGGCATGAGGAGCTTATAGTATTCCTCCGGAGTACACCCAAATGTCGTTAGGGTAGCTTTACAAAGGCAACTTGATGCTTTATGTGACTGGCTTAACATGTGGAGAATCAAAATAAATACTCAAAACACTAAGGCCATAATAATAAACTGAAAAAGAGGGTTTGGCCTACAACCGGTTGTCCTTGGCGGCACCATGGTTCCTTGGGAGAATAACCCATTGGTATAACGTTTCAATATATTATTTATAAAAATATGCCATTAAATTTTGAAAATATTTTGAACCGATTTGCTATGTCACAAAGGAAACTTAACTTTGTTTTGTAGTTTTTATATTGTTATTAAATACCAATTATCTCTTGTTTCCATAGTTTAATTCTTTTAAAAAGAATATAATATATCCCTAAGAACTATTTGTTTTTGATACCTACTTTTTATTTTTTAAAAACACATTTTAGCTTTTTGTTATTACATTTTTACGACACCCTGTGTATTATAAAAGATACCCTTTAAAATTATTAACAACTAGACATTTCGAGCGGTGCTCGCAAGATAATATAGAAGTTCACAATAAAGGCGGTAAAGAGCTTTAGATATACTGTTAGTAGTGTGACAGCAAATATTTATCGCTTCAAATAAAAAGATTTTTCTTCTTCATCGCTCGATTCCCATTAAAAAATGTTGTGTTTCACATTTATTTTTATTACAAATAAAGGTGTTTTTAGTGTTTGTATTAAGAGCTCATCACCGCATATTAAATAAGCCCAATTTTTTACCTCCGCTGTCTCCGAATTTACTTCAATAATTTAGAAATATTGAAAGACCTATCCTTAAACTCTGTTTCTCTTGTAGCAGATTTTTCGATTGCCCTTTCGTTTTCAAAAGTATACTATAATTTATTCTGGTATAAATAGATCAACTTTAAAAATTGACCAAAGAAAAACCTAAGTTAAAAATATGTTACAAACAAACAATGTTTGCCCTTTAGGTACCATGGGAGCAAAAATCATTTGCATCAAAAATGGCCTTGCATCTAAGGACGTAATGCTTAGCCGTAGAGTTTAATACCTGTTGGGTGTCAGTAAATACCTGAATTACCAATCAATCAGTTATTCCGTCATCTTTCACAGTCGTTACAAGTAATTTGATTCATCACTAATTTTTCCAATTTCTTGAACAATTCACAGGATGGGCTTTACGGAACAGCACAAAACATTCATGGTTGAAGCGCATTTTCGAAGAGGGGTTAGAGTAAATGGTGAGTGGCAATACAATCTGGGTTTGTGCATGGACGATTTTCACGAACATTTTGCCTGAAAAGAATCGTGGCTGTGTTTAGAGAAACAGGTTCTATACAACACAAAAAAGGAGCAGGAAGACCATCTGTAAGAACAGAAGAACTTGTTGCAAACGTTCGTGAAATAATGCAAAATACGCCAACAAATTGCTTAAGACGTCTGTCCCAAGAAGTGGGAAGATCTTATGGAATATGCAAGACTATTCTTAAGAAGCAGCTACATTTATTTCCTTATAAAGTGCAAGTATTCCAAGAAATACAAGCCGCAGATTTTGAAAGATGCAGGAATTACTCTCAATGGTTTACCCAAAATTTATTGGATAGAAATGATTTATTAGACCTGACATTTTTTTCGGATGAAGCCTTTCAGCAATTTATGTAATTATTTTTTTTTTCTGTATATTCTTACTTTGTTAATTTTGTAAACAACAAAAATAAATTTGTATTTGTCTACTTATTTTATTACTTATTAGTTTGGCATATCATGTCATAATATAAATTTGACAAAATTTTAACTTAGATTTGGTTGGTATATCGTCCCCATATCATTGTGATCTAAACCAAGCTCTACGTTTTTTAACCCTTAAATCCCCAAGCGGGGTCCTTCGGAGACCTCAATTCCACAATATCTAAAAAGGTTTTTTATTTAGTCACATAGGCAACACCGCTGCCACGTATTTGTCGGTCCGCACATGCTCGTCATAAGTTCAGTTTGCTGTGACGTTTCGTAGTGGATGTAACGAGTTAGTAATTATATAAGGTAAGTGGGGTCCCTTAGAGACCCCGAATGGGTATCGGCGTTACAAAAAAAAACGTACTTGAACGACAGTTCATTTTTTGTAGGTGTCAAAAAGTAAACATAACATGCACTCAGTGTGAAAAGTTTGTGTGCGAAGAACACAGAAAAAGCAACAATCTGTAATGTATACCAGTTGCATTTCAAAATAAAGTAGGGGAAGGGTGTACAAAATGACATAGTGGGGTATAATGACACAGTGCTTGTATACACAGGACTCGTCGTTCGGGAGTGCTCGGAAACAAATATGTTATTGTGGCGTGAGTTCCAGTCATGCTAGTTTACATTAAGTTCCGCTTCATCGGTCAGAGAGGAAGCACGTTCGATTATTCTCTTTTTAACATCAAAATATTTTTGGCGCGATATATTAAAATCTGCTATAAATTTTTAGTGTGATTAACGGGTAAAATAGGATATTTATGATAAGTTATGAGGATTATTGCTTTTATGATTGCATATTTCAAATTTGGTAAATAAGTTATTATTTTGTCAAAAATTGTATTTATTTAAATTGGTTTCATGTGGGGTAAAATGACATAGGTGTGAAGAGGGCAAAATGACATACTATGTCATTTTACCCGAACGTAAGGCACTTCTGTTCTAAACTCTACTCCAAATTTGGAAGAGGCCAAAGAAAAGAGCAAACCGAAACTAGAGATCCCAGAAAAAAGAAAAAGAGCGGTAAAAAGATAAGTCCTTGAAGAATCCGAGTCGGAAACAGAAAAAGAACCCTTTTCTGCTGATGAAGATGATGCTGCTTGCATTTATTGTACAGAGCTGTACACATCTTCCAAAAAAGGTGACCTGTGGCTATGCTGTTGTTCGTGTCAAAAGTGGGCACATGCTGAGTGTGCCGGGCTAGACAAGAAAACAAACATTTTTGTTTGTGAGCTTTGTACCGACTGAAAGTTATTAAACAGTAATGATGTGTCATTTTGTCCCCCACGTGGGGTAAAATGAACTTTTCTTGTTTATTTTTATATGTTTGGCTAAAAGTCCATATTTTGTCTTACTTTTACTCTTAACGCTAAAACGTCTTAATCCCCAATTAGTCGCGATGGGGTCCCTAGAGGACCCCACTTGGGCATTCACGTTGATTCTAGTACCATGGGCATTTAAGAGTTAATCTAAGCCCTCTTTGACGCAAATAATTTTTGCTCGCACGGTAGCTATCCAGTGATACCAACGTTACACATATGGAGAACTAGAGGGTAGGAGGCCGATCGCAATGCATTGGATTCGGTCCCAAATTAGCATCGGTAATTCAGCCCTACGAGTCGCCGTATGATGGCGCTCGTGTTCGAAGTGGGCTATCAAATAAATGGTTTCTTATGGACGCAATAACTATTTTTATTTAAATTTGTTCTTTAAGGAACAAATAAGGACTTTTATATGAATTTACACTTACTTTGTTATACTTATTAGTAAACTCGGCCTGTATAAAGTTCCAACGATGCTTGGTTTTTAAAATACAGGGTATTAAACATTCTAGCTGTACCTTTGGAGCTAGAAAGAGATTTATTTGGCTACGTTTCCTCTCTGAAGAAGATCCTGTCTTACACCTTGACACAAACCAATCTCAACTTTTATAAATTGTACGATTATTCATTATAAATATGGAAATCAATTATAATACAACGTTATTTGTCTTGTCTTGTCTTCAAACGTTATTTGTTATTTCGAAAATAAAATGTCAATTTGTCAAAAGTAAAAGTGAAAAACGAAGAAGAAGAAGACGACACCAGCCTACTTGCGACACGAGAGCATCTATCGGCCAATAGCGAACTAACCAAAAAACCGTGACAGAATTTGAAAATGCTGCCTATGGAGAACTATAGGGTAGGAGGCCGATCGACAATGGCAGCATTTTCAAATTCTGTCCCGGTTTTTTGGTTAGTTCGCTATTGGCCGATAGATGGCTCTCGCGTCCGAAGTGGGCTGATGTTGTCTTCTTCTTCTTCGTTTTTAATATGGAAAACTAGATCCTCCATACTTTTTAACTTTTACTTAAACCCTTTATTTTTCTGTGCTTTTACTTTTGACAAGTGACATTTTATTTTTCGAATTAACAAATAATGTTTGAAGGCAAGACAAGACAAATAACGTTGTATTGTAATTAATTTCCATATTTATAATGAATAATGTTACAATTTATAAAAGTAGAGTTTGCTTTGTGTCGGGGTGTAAGACAGGATCTTCTTCAGAGATGAAACGCAGCTAAATAAGTCTCTTTCTAGCTCCAAAGGTAAAACATTCTAGCTAGAATGTTCCTGTATTTTAAAAACGAAGCATCGTTGGAACTTTATACAGGCCGAGTTTACTAATAAGTATATTAAAGTAAGTGTAAATTCATATAAAAGTCCTTATTTGTTCCTTAAAGAACTAATTTAAATAAAAATAGTTATCGCGTCCATAAGAAACCATTTATTTGATAGCCCACTTCGAACACGAGCGCCATCTTATGGCAACTCGTAAAGCTGAATTACCGATGCTAATTTGGGACCGAATCCAATGCATTGCGATCGGCCTCCTACCTCAAGTCCTCCATAATGCTGCCATTGTCGATCGGCCTCCTACCCTCTAGTTCTCCATAGTTACACATGTCTTATTTAATTTGACTGGTGATATTTATTGACAGCTGAATGCCTGCAACTACAGGGTTGCCCAGAAGTCCGGAATAAAATTAATATAGTCTTAACCTGTAACTTTGGGGAAAACGCTCGGACACGTCAATTTAGTTTTATATATTATGCTCAGATTATTAGTTTTTTTTTTATAGACATTTGTCAAAGATACGACAACAGGAAAATCAAAAAATGTATTGTTATTGCAAATTGCGCCCTCTAGCATTTTTTTTGAGAACTATTATGGACAACTAAATACGATTGCTCAAAGTGCATACATTTCTCTTCCAAACAGTCTTTAGTTTGCTAAAATCGGATAAGTCGTTTATAAGTTACAGCGATTTAAATGATTACACTTTCAACAGCTTCCCCCACTCTTAATAAAGTCGGTACGCCAATGAGCATAAGACCAAAATGATGCATAATTGTCCAAGCTTTAAAATGGTGTTATCAAACATATACCTTAATGTGGAATTTTCGGAGTTATGTAAAATTTAAAAATTTAATTTTCAATTACGCCTTCTTGCGGCAAAATGCGGAACTTGAAAATTATTTCCAGAATTTTCTCATGGTCCCTTTTATTATGATTTTTCTTTTCCTGAGTTTCTATGCCCAGTAGTTTTCGAGATATGGCCGCTCTTCGACCTTAATGAAACACCCTGTATTACCCTTTATTTATTTTGATTTCAGGTTTTGATTAAAACGAAGACTCAAGAATTTCGATATCAGGGTAATTTAAACTTTGTTATAAATATTTTTTATAAAGTTACTTAAAACAATGAATTTCAAAATATTAATTTGACTTTAGAAATAAAAACATATCAGGGCTTCCCCCTCCCCGCCCCTGTTCCGTCATGATTAGTTGAGCAAACGCACTTGGAGACGTTACATTCGCACCTGATAATTTCAAAGTCACGACGGCATCGACCAAATAGCACGTTTCTAACGTTTCTCGTTATTGGTGTTCTGTGGTTATTAACTGGTTCCCTTTCCACTCTTCCCTACTCGGAATGAGCATATTATAGAGAACACCATCTCGAAGTCTTATTGGGGCGAAATAGTCAGTTGGCTATTGGCCTGGATGTATTCTTAGTATACTACTGTGTCCGTAGTTGGTATCGTTCCAGCATTTCGACTCGTTCGGTCGTAGAGCAATTTTTGCAGCCGTACTTTTCCCATGCAAATCTATGGCCTTATGCTGCTATCTCCCGGCATAGCTCCTCTACTATATTGAATATAAAAAATCTCAAATAATATAAAAAGTACTTGAACGAATAAATACTTACTATATTTCGTTTTTACTTCATCTTATCCCTTTTTACAATGACTAACGTCCAATATTACTTTCCCTATTTTCTTTTTATGGCCCTCCTTTATTCGCATTGGACCAAAATGAAGAAATATTGGATCGTTTCATTTTAGCTTTTTTCATGCTTTGTGATTACGATCCGTTTCACAGCCTCTCTGCGATAAATTGTTAATTTGTTAAAGAATTAAAATTTGTATGGAAACTTTTTGGGTTTGCTCGGGAGAAGGGTATAGGCATTATATTATAAGCTAAAGCAATTACCAACTTTTTAAACTAAACGGACGGGAAAACAGAAAATTAGACTTTGCCTACTAATACCTAACGTTCAATATGGTCAAAAAAACTTTGCGTTTGTGTTTGTTTTCCCTCATTTATTTATTTATTTTACATCGGAATACAAAACGGGACCAACCCAGGAACATGATTCACTAAACACCAAAAATATATACTATTAGGTTGAACGTATCCTAGTAATAAGGGAGAAGAGCATCTTTTATTAATAGATCTGAGTAGCCATGGAAAACAAATTAATGAAAATAAGGTTAGTGGATGCTACTAAAAATCAGATTGGTGGTTAAGTTAAGCGTTTTTACTGTAAAGTACCGTTCGAGCAGAAATTATTTGCACCAAAGATGGCTTGTATTAAAAAACGTAGGGCTTGGTTTAGATCACAATGATATGGGGACGATATATCTAGCCAAATCTAGGTTAAAATTTTGTCAAATTCATATTATGTCATGGTATGCCAAACTAATGAGTAATAAAATAAGTAGACAAATACAAATTTATTTCTGTTGTTTACAAAATCAACAAAGTAATATCTAATATACAGAAAGAAAAAGAAAAATAATTACATACATTCCTGAAATTGGCCACCGCCATGCTCCAATCATAAATTCACACGTCTCTTCATATTTTCGAAAGTATACCAGCATCTCTGGAGAAATGTTACCACATTCTTGGATAATCATTTCTTATAATAATTGTTCTAAATTTGCAACTGGTGTTTTAAAAATAGTGTTTTTTAAATGAGGAAAAACGAAGTGATCCATAACCGTTAAACAAGGTGATCTAGGTGGGAATTCAATGTCTGATCGAAAACTGATTAATCTGTCGTCGAAAAAATTGCATAAGTGGTTAATAGTTTCGGCGGCTGTATGGGCGGTTGCACCGTCATGTTGAAAATATCCAAAACTTAGTTCGGTGTCAAGTAATTGCTTCACAAATTGATTCAAAATATTGTCTATATTCCGCTGTGCTGTAACTGTGTCATGGAAAAAAATAGGACCAACAATTCTTTTTCGGAAAACAGCTAACCAGACATCAATTTTTTGAGCGTGCGATGTGGACTCTATAAAAAAATAGGGATTTTCACTACTCCACATGCGTGTATTCTGAGAATTCACATAACCGGAGAGGTGGAACCAGGCTTCCAATAAATCATTTCTTTCGAATAAATTTTGGGTAAACCATTAAGAGTAATTCCTGCGTCTTTCAAAATCTGCAGCTTGTATTTCTTGGAATACTTGCACTTTATAAGGAAAAAAAAAATGTTTTAGCCGAAAAATTATACAGGACGAAATATTCTAAGCGGCCAAAGCCCAGTCTTTAATGCCAAATGTCAACAAACTATAGGGGTGGCTACTCGATACTGGAACTGATCGGGTGGAACTGATCCCTGGGCCTGGACTTGTGGAACTGATCTTGATCAAAATTTTTCATAGGTACGAGTCCGGCCAGTCTTGACAAATACCGTGCGAGCAAACATAATTTGCATCATCATCATCATCATCAAAGAGGGCCTTGCATCTAAGGACGTAATGCTTAGCCGTAGAGCTTAATACCTGTTGGGTGCCAGTAACTACCTGAATTAACAATCAATCAGTTATTCCGTCATCTTTGACATTCGTTACAGGTAATTTGATTCATCGCTAATTTTTCCAATTTCATGAACAATTCGCACAATGGGCTTTACGAAACAGCACAAAACATTCATAGTTGAAGCGTATTTTCGAAACGGGGTTAGAGTAAATGGTGAGTGGCAATACAATCCCGGTTTGTGCACGGACGATTTTCACGAACATTTTCCTAACGTTGCTTTTATTGCTAAGAATTTTTATCATTGACTGAAAAGAACCGTGGCTGTGTTTAGGGAAACAGGTTCTATTCAACACAAAAAGGAGCAGGAAGACCATCTGAAAGAACAGAAGAACTTGTTGCAAATGTTCGTGAAATAATGCAAAATACGACAACTAATTGTTCAAGACGCCTGTCCCAAGCCCCATGTGGGAAGATCTTATGGAACATGCAGGACTATTCTTAAGAAGCAGCTAAATTTTTTTCCTTATAAAGTACAGTATTCTAAGAAATACAAGCCGTAGATTTTAAAAGACGCAGAAATTGCTCTCAATGGTTTACTCAAAATTTATTGGAAAGAAATGATTTATTAGACCTGACATTTTTTTCGGATGAAGCCTGATTCCACCTCTCCGGTTATGTGAATTCTCAGAATACAAGCATGTGGAGTAGTGAAAATCCCCATTTTTTTGTCCACATTGCACCCTCAAAAAATTGATGTCTGTTTAGCTGTTTCCCGAAGAAGAATTGTAGGTCCTATTATTTTCCAGACACAGTTACAGCACAGCGGTATAGACAATATTTTGAACCCATTTGTGGAGCAATTACTTGAGGCCGAACTACGTTTTGGATATTTTCAACAGGACGGTGCAACCGCCCATACAGCCGCCGAAACTATTAATTACTTACGCAATTTTTTCGACGACAGTTGATTAGTTTTCTATCAGACATTGAATTCCCACCTAGATCACCTTGTTTAACGGTTATGGATTACTTCGTTTTTTCTCATTTAAAGAACACTATTTTTAAAACAATAGTTGCAAATTTAGAACAATAATTACAAGAAAGGATGAAGAATGCTGGTCAACACTTTCGAAAATATAAAGAGACGTGTGAATTTGTGCTTGGAGCATGGCGGTGGCCAATTTCAGCAATTTATGTAAATATTTTTCTTTTTCTTTCTGTATATTCTTACTTTGTTAATTTTGTAAACAACAAAAATAAATTTGTATTTGTCGAGGTATTTGTCTACTTATTTTATTGCTCATTAGTTTGGCATATCATATGATAATATGAATTTGACAAAATTTTAACCTAGATTTGGTTAGATATATCGTTTCCATATCATTGTGAACTAAACCAAGCCCCACGTTTTTTAATCCAAGCCCTCTTTGATGCAAATAATTTTTGCTCGCACGGTATAATCTGTCGAATAATGGGAATGCTAAATGCAAAGGCTTTTAACTGATCCAACTAATTTAAGGCAACAGAGGATTCGAGCGGTTAGCAGCCGCGAACCGATGCGTGGGCTCTGTGTACTCGGTTCGGCGATACAGCTTTGCTCATCGTTCTGCAGGATTAAACGATCCAATAGTTCCGATACCAGTCTCCAGACTCGAAACTGGAACTGATCCGCGGACTAAATACTTACTACTTTGGGAACAGTTCCGCACTGATCCGAAAAAAATTGTGGATCAGCCATCCCTAACTAACTAACTTATTTTCATTAGTTTTCCATGACCACTGAGATGTACACTGGACCACAAATTTAACAGGACGAAAAAAATGTTACTTCAATTCAATCTTAAATAACTTTTAAGTTTTTTTACCCAGTTCGATAATTTTTTGACATGTTGCAGATGCTGTCGTCTTGTTCTGATATCGTTTTTACGAACAGTGTAAACGGACATGTTGACATACAGGGTAGCACAAAAAATTGCACTTTACGCTTAATTTCTGAACATCCTGTGGAAAAATTTAATAACCGATTGATGTTTCTTGGTACGACATTATTAAGTCCCATCTTTTCTGAACAACTTATTTTTTGATTTATACCGATATCTGGATTATTAAAGGAAAAACACAGGTCTACTGTAAATATTGCAAATAATCCTTTTTTAGCAACAAAAAATAAAAGATTATTTTATTAAAATCGAGTATTTCCTCCACGAGCCTGAATAACAGCTTTCTTACTTTCAGGCATATATATTCAATTAGGGCAGAAATCGCGTCTTGTGATCAGTGGCGGCTCGTGCCATTTTAGTGAAGTAGGGCCAGGTAAACCCTTAGCGCCGCAGGCAAAAAAATGTTGGGTGCCACGCCCTTTTTTGTTAATAGTTCTTGCTTTTGAAGTAGGAGAAATAAGCAAAAAGGCACCTAATTTAATTTATGAATTTACAATCATATCTTGAATAGGTATACCTAAACACGATAACAAGTTGAAACACACAAGCAATGTCAATGGTTTCATCTGCGATAACAGCGATAAATGGAGAGTCCTTTATTTCTTTTATGACTTCATCATGATAGTCATGATACACATCTAACATACAATCCAGAAGTTCATTTTGTATGGTTTTTGATGTTCCTTTAAATACTTTTGATTTTTCAATATGATCTTTAAGAGTTTTGTCTAATTCTGAGCTGAAATTTATTAATTCACGAAATATGCCCCTATTTTCCGACGTCTCTTTTTCGTCATGACCTCTCAAAGCCAACTCAAATGCACCACAAAACCGAACGCAGTTTATAATTTGGTTTAATATGTATCTGTTTTTATCAATTTGTTCGTTTTTCTTCATTATTTCATTGTGATATGCAGAATTTAATTGAGTTTTAATGTTAATTTACCAAGCATACTGAAATTAAATATATTGTTTAAATGTACCTTCGATTTTTCATGTGTCTTCATTTTGTCCCAGATATGGACCAAATCATCTGTACTTTTTTGGGACCAAGTTTGCTCCCCACCAAATAAAACACACATAAAACAAAATAGTCTATTAGATTCATCACAACCGCACACCCAAGTATTTTTTCCATAAATATTTCTATTAAATTAACGCAAACGCACTTTCTATCCGCCCTGAGTTTTTTCTATATTTAAATCTGGTAACGGTCGTCCTAATTCCTTAATTTCTAATTTCTGTTCTAAGGAAATGGTAGAAAATGGAGTTTCCTTTAAAAATCTAATAGTATTCATTACTTATGTATTTCTAAAATAAAAAGTTCGTTAACCCTACATTAAATCAGCTGGCCAAACGAAAACAAATCGGGACGCGACGCGAACATCAGCTGTTTGAAACGTCTAACATCAAACGGTCAAACGAAGAGAGCCTGTCTACCGTCGCCGAGATTTTTGCCTGCTTGCATTCAAGGTCATTTTCCAATGTTTTTTATTGAGGTGATGGCGTTTCGTCACCTCCCGTGTGCCTCGTCGCGCTTGGCGCGGAAGCTACGTTACCGTTTTACGCATAATCGCTTCCTTTTAGATGGAAATTTGCACCCGACTGTGTTCCATTTTTAAATTATTTTGCTAATTGCTTTAAAAACGAGAATATTAATTTTAATAGGTTTTGGTAATTTGTAAAGGGCAGGACGCTAGACAGGAGGGCAGGTAGTGCCATGGCACTGTGGCTCTACCCCACGAGCCGCCACTGCTTGTGATATCTGCTGTCACCCGTTTGTTAGTGCCTGTGCTAACACAACCGAGGTTTGGCACTCGCCGTAGTTCTGTCCAACTCTTCTTTCTAGCGTATCCCACATATATAGAGTAATAGGGTTCAGGTTCGGACCTCTTAAGAGCCCGTCCAATATTTGAACACCAACATCGTTTAAATATTGCCTCGTTATTTGTGCTCCTCTAAAATGCGAATAAGGTACCACATGATCCTCTAAGCAATATCTAATATATCTATCAGCGTTAATACCCCCCTGAAGTGTAATGAGGGTCGTACGGGCTTCTAAGCAAATGCCGCCCCACACCATCAATGCTCCGCCACCAAATTGCACTCTAGGAGAAAAACAACATTGAGAGTATCGTTCCCCGTGCCTTCTCCACACACTTTGACGTCCGTCAGGTGAATATCGTGTAAAACGTCTGTAAAGAGAATGTTTTACTAGTCGTTCTAATCCCAATCTGCATGATCTTGAGTAAATTCAAGGCGCTGCCTTCGATGACCTGCATCTAATAGAGGTCCTGTAGCAGGTACATGAAATGTTAGATTTTGTTCTCTCAACCTTCTATGTACGGTTTCAGATGAAACTAATCTACCATGAACATTTGCCAATCTTATAGCTAAAACCGCAGCAGAGACTCTCGAAGAACCTGAAGACGAAGAAATCGATCTTCAACTGCATTTGTGGCTCTTCGTCTTCCCTGCCCGGGTCTTCTTCAGTAAGAACCAGTGTGTCTAAGTCTTTGTATCGTATCGGATACGGTACTACGTGGATGGCCAAGCCTTTCTGCGATATACAGAATCGGACGAGCTTCATCTTGTAAGGCAACGGCTTGTGCCACTTTTTCTGGCCTCATTTTTAATTTACGTTAATACAGTTATCGCTTACGGAACAGTTTTAGAACACAAAACAACCAACAACCACTTACTTAACAAACGCTAGAATTACAGCAATTAATAAATCTGTATATTGTTGACAAAAATCTTTTTGACAAGCCATGGTGCCATGGAAACTGCATTCAGAAAGACAAAAAAAAAAGACAAGGCCAACTTTACAAATAAATTATTTAATTTTTTGTTGCTAAAAAAGGATTATTTGCATTATTTCCATTAAACCTGTGTTTTTCCTTTAATAATCCAGATATCGGTTGGAATCAAAAAACAAGTTATTCAGAAAAGATGGGACTTAAAAATGTCCTACCAAGAAACATCAATCAGTTATTAAATTTTTTCCACAGGATGTTCAGAAATTAAGCGTAATTAAAGTGCAATTTTTGTACTACCCTGTATGTCAATATATCCGTTTACACTATTTGTATAAACGATATCAGAACATGATAAAGACGACAGCATCTGCAGCATATCAAAAAATTATCGAACTGGACAAAAAAACTTAAAAGTTATTTAAGATTGAATTGAAGCAACATTTTTTTCGTCCGGTTAATTTTGTGGTCCAGTGTATTGACAAAAGATACTATAAGGAGACGAGAAAATATCGAAAAATCAAATTATTTCAATAACTGCTGGAGATTTTATAGTCATTGGACATTGTTTATAAAAGTTGAAGAGTTTTTGGCGAGTCATTAGATGGCAGCAAAATTATATAGGGTATTCCATTTGACAAAAGCGACATATTTATATTCAACGTATTTGTAGTATGACTTTGGGCCTAGAAAGAAAATACCCTGTATATGAGATATGTATATATATAGATATGAGATATTATTATGTTCTTTTGACTTAGTAAATTCAGTAAAAATTATAAAGCGCTTGAAGTCAACATTTAAGTAAGTATTTTCAGAACGAGGAGGAGCATGGAAATGCTAAATTTTCATTAAAAGTCGAATAATCTTGAAAACTATAAGTTTTTCGTATGTTACACCAATAGTGAAAAAGTTATGAAATGGCAGGTAGAATTCAAAAATAGGGTGTTCCATTTAAAAACTCAAACTTTGTGACACCCCACCAGCATAATTCAAAATATTTTTAAGTTGTGCAAAATATTCAACGATTTCATAAGACAAAAACTTATTATCGACAAAACTTATCTGTAAGGCATAATTTACTCCTCGCCATCATGCCTGTATGTATGTACGCTATGAATGTGCACGACAACTAAAGCTAATGTACGTATGTATAGTGTTTCCTAGGTCAATGTAATGACATAAAACAGTATAAAACTCCTAACCATAGGCGTCCCAAACAAATAATTAAAATGCAGGGTATTGTTTTAATTTGTTAATATGATAATAATATTATAAATAAAGCAACTTTAATACGTAACACGTTTTAAGCAAACAGTATTGATTCAAAATGCAGACAATTTAATTGTTTTTTTTTTCGATGAGAATCTTCCAAAGACTGACCCCTGTAGTGATACTAACAGAGGAGTGTCGGATTCAACCCTGATGGGGCCGCCTACCGACTAAACTCACCGTGGTCCTGCGGTTTCCGCGCCGTAGGCGTATAAACCTTCAGACCATTCGGCTCGGTATTTCGGCTCTGTACGCCTAATGTGTGCTTTGCGTCATACTCGCCAACACTTTGGGTACTCGGTGTACTTAAGCTGGCTTTGTCGTCTAACTACTCTAGCTAAGTAATAAGCTTACTGTGTTGGTGTTTGCGATGTTTGTGCTCAGATTGTCTGAGCAGTAGCAAGGTGCTGCTTACTGTGTTTGTGTTTGCGATGTTGTGTTGTTTGTGCCCACCCATTTCCGCAATGGGGACCCCACTGTTTCTGGGAGAGAACCAACAGCGCTGGTCTGGGCAGCAGTAAGCTTTGTAGGGTAGGGACTGTCGTCTAAATCACGTCATTTTTTGGGATTTTTACGTCTTCGACGTCATGTTACCAAAAAATGACGTGATAATGTCGTCATCATTTTTACGTCAATTAGACGACATAAGTTATACGTCAATATAACGTCGTTTTTTGGAACATTTACAGTGCCACTACTAACTGCCAAATAAATTTAGCTATGCAGCGATTTAAATTAATAATTAATAAAATATTTTTGATAGCAGTTCCCATTTTAAATTGAGAAGGACCAACTGAGTACCCTAGATTTTATTAAAGCAATACGTTGCAATGAAAAAAAAAGTGAAAACATAACAATTAAGCTTCTCCGTTACTTATTTTTTGTGTTTTTTTCTGTGGTATTTCTCTAAACTTTTCTGTACCTAATCCTAACCTATAACTTGTTTTTTGTTTTAGAAAAAGATGGCATATATGATGTAGAATGGGAAAATGCACTTTCAGTGGTGTCTAAAATGTGGTGAACACCATTAAAAAGAGAAGCCTTTTGGCCTTCTTAAAAAGATCAAAGGATTTTCAATAAATTACTTAAAGAGAAAGAAGTCCACATTGATGAGTCTTGGAAATTGTATAAAATCAAGCGATGCATGTTTGAGGCAGGTAGGGACTTTCAAGAAATGGGCCGAGGTTAAGTAAAATGTATTTTTAACTAAGCCTACTAAGTTTTGTCATAATAAAATTGATTAAACTATTTTACATTTAAGTTAGTACATAATATACCTTGTTGTAAAATGGATTTGTCGTGAAAAGAATTTAAAAGTCATTTAGGGAAAGTCTTCCACTTAGAGGTCCTGTACTGTGCATACATAAACCACATACACAATTAAATAAAAACAAATTAACAATTTAAGTCAAAACAAATAATTTCTGATAATTTTATACTTATATAAAACATGTTTTTAGACGATATAGATAAAGCTATAAAAAATGCAAAGATGCAGAGGATACCTCCAACTTGGATACCAACAAACCAACACTACCTATTATAAAAAGGAAACCAAAACCAAAGCGAATACTAAGTAGTTCCGATGAGGATGTACCTACAACTAAGAAGAAAATACTTATTGAACGTCCACCCAATTTAAGTAAGTACAATAGAATTAACCCATGGTTTTCTGCATGGTAAGAATTTTAATAACTAGGTATATATAAATAAATTATATAATAAATAATATTGCTAATTTGTCTTTTTTCTGTTTTATTTTTAGACGGGTCACCAACTCAATATGTCCCTTCTGCAAGGACCCATAAATATATAGGCATATAAAACTATGTTTCAGAAATATAACTGTTTTAAATTAAATATTGAATCTTTCCTCTTTCTTAGTTAAATTAAGTTTAGGTGTACAGAAAGAAAAAAAAAACAACATATTACTAAAAAAATTGTATAAGTAGTGCCTCTACTATATAATATACAGGGTAGTGTAACCATGATTGGTTGGAGTATTAAGTAAAATTTATATTTTTACATATTTATATTCTCGTCTCGTCTCGTGAGGCGAGAATTTTTTTTTATCTCGTCTAGACGAGAAACGCGTTTTTCTCGCTCGAGAGTGCCATTGTCTCGTCTCGTCTCGTTTTTTCTCGTGAGTAGGGAATCATAAAAAATATTTTTTTATACGAATCTTAAAGGGGGTAAACATTTAAAAGTATCTGGTCGTCTCGCAGAAGGGTTTAATATAAGTCGGTTTGTTAGTCATGTGACTTAGAAACTATTTTTCTTAGATCATCAAAATATTGCAAGCATAGTTCAGACATAATTCACGTAATGTAATAGGCTTGGCACCTAGGTATTTTCAGTCCAAAATATACGGGGTGGAAAAAGATACAGAATAGAGAACGATTTATAATAATAATAATTGATTCATAATGGAACTACCCTTCTTTTATTATTTATTTTTTGGCATAATTCGGGGCATAATTAACTGCAATAGTTTGGAAAATATTCGACTAAATAAAGGGGTCAGCCCAGAATGTCATCCGGGGAAAAACCTTAATTTTTTTATTACATTAATAGAAAGTGCAAGAGAAAGAACTTAAAGAAGTATTTCCGAAAATGCTCTATTTGACATATCAAAATTTAAAAATTCACTTTATTTTTTACTCCCTTTACCCAAAAAATACAAAAATTTATTACGAACAAGCCTAATTTTACGCAATTAGAAAAAATATTGTAAGTAACATGTGCGAAAAGTTCCGTTTCCACACTCACTTAGTGGCATGCCCGGACTTGCTTCGAGCCGTTCGTGCAACTGCCACCTCGTGCGGAAAAGTATCATTTACCGCACTTAATAATTATTTTCAATAGCCAAATTTATGTCTGGGACCTGTGTAATAAAATGAGGCAAAATAAGGCATACACTTGGATCATTCGTACTGAATGTCACTTTACCTATTATATTAGACTTTTTATTTTTAATTTATTTACTAATGTCATAATTGAGACTATTAACTTCATGCTATTGTTTCAATAACACTAGTTTCATGGCCCTCCGTTGTCTTTTTCTGTGATTTCCTAATAAAGTTTCGGTTGATATACAGGGTGTTATGAAAGTAATGTCAAATATTAAAACTGGTAAGAGAGATATGAAATGAAATTCACACTTTTATTAATGATTTTTGTGTGAGAAGTTTTTGGCGAATTTCGAATTTTTGATACAAAATTGTTAAATTTAGTTAAAATCTATCGCCTTTCGCCTTGTGAATGAAATTTGACTGGGGTCCTTTTCGATATTGTGTTTTCAATCGAAAATGCTTTCTTTCAGATTTGGTTAATTATTTAAAAATGTCAACTACTAACCGTAGACAGAAGAAAGAGGCTAGACAATTTGATTCTGTTCTCTTGAATATCTGTTTTAAGGTAAATGCCCTCACAATACGATAGAGTGAGAACGCTAAACACATTATTTTTCTGTCTATATATTAGGAGATACTTAAAATTCAGTGTTCTAACAAACGAGAAAATTCGAGAAAATTCGAGAAAAAACGAGAAATTTCTCGACGAGAAACGCTCTTCTCTCGTCTCGTCTCGTGACTTCTCTCGAGAAAAAAATTTCACTCTCGTCTCGTCGGGACGAGACGAGACAGGAGAATTTCTCGTCTCGGCGGCATCACTAATCTGAAATAAAGCATTGTCAAAACTAAGAAGTTTTATGTAGGTTGCGTTTTGCGTTGAGACTTATTTTGCAGCAATTTACAAAATATTGGTAAAAATCAAAATTGTCATATGCAGCTGAAATTTTGCATGTGGGCTAGAAACTGCATTTAAAAAAACTTTTTCTAATAACTTTTTTCTATATTTTCAGAAATAACCCCACTTTTGAATTATTTTTTGGAAAAATTAAAATTTTACAGATAATGCGAATCACTTAACTACTATTTTTTTCTCAATCGAAGCAGAACTTGATGCCAGAGTCAAATTTCGAATAAATTTATTAATAAAAAAAAATCCCATATGATGCGGACTTTACTAGTGACACTGTATAAACCGAATGCATACTTTGAGATAAATAATAACATAGTTTTGCTAAATAGTAAAAGTAAATAGTCAATTTGTCAGAAGAAAATAAATTTTACAAAAGAAGTATTTAGAATAAGAAAAATTACAAGTAATACATTGAATGAGTCAACAACCGAGAAAGAAAAATAAGAAAAATATAAAAAATAATGAAACCGAGTCCGTAGAAGAAAAAAGTTCAATTTCCCTATTAACAGTGACAGACGATGTCAAAATTAATGACGTTTCTAACCTACATGACGTACATGAAAAACTTTATAAAGAAATAATCAAAACTAAAGATGAACTTCTGACCGCTAAAGACACAATTATTAAAGAATTGGAGGAAAAAAATTTGTTACTAAAAGAAAAAATAGCTTTTCTTTCTGGAAAATGTCAGAACGAAAATAGAATTAATTGTATTTCTTATAGTGAAGCTGCTAATTCACACGTAACAACAAAATCTAAAGTGACCGATGAACACCAGGAAAAAGAGAAAATCAATAAAGTATTTAAAAAATGTTTTAAATATTAAACCGATAATCAAACAAGATAATAAGAAAACTAGACAGGAAGTAGGAAAACATATCAATCCAGCCAAACTAAATGTCGAAATATCAAAAATCGATAATTTGAAAGACGGTGGTATTAAGATAGTTTGCAACAGCAAGGAAGAAGTTCAAAAAATTCAAAAAGAAGCGGAAAATCACTTAGGGAAAAATTATATACTGGTAGTTCCAGAAGAAAATAAACCTAGAATAAAAATTGTTGGAATTGAAGATGAAATGGGTGAAGACGAATTAATTACAAGTATATTAGAAAAGAATAGTTTTATAAAAAATGCAAAAATAAAACTAATTACAATTAAAAAAATGCAAAAAAAATATTTAGCAATTTTGGAAATAGATGGCCTAAATTTTAAAAATATTATGGAAAAAGGATTTATTTTTATAGATTTTTCTGTATGTGCAGTTTATGAACATGTTGACATTGCTCGTTGTTATAACTGTTCAGGATATTACCATTCAGCTAAAACTTGCACAAAAATAAAAGTATGCATGAAATGTGGTAACACTGGACACAATGCCAATGAATGCACCATTTCCAAAGAAAACATTATTTGCCCAAACTGCAATGAATTCAATGAAAAATATAATACTGGGTATTTTATAAACCATTCACCATTTGATTTTAATTGTGAAATATTTAAACAAAACATCGACAAAGCTAAAAGAAAAATTGATTATAGTATTGAAGAATAGCAATTACAAAATATAGTAATTGAAGAAAAGTTAGTAAAACGTGATGAAGAACATAACAAAATTTACCATTTAAATACACAAGGATTTTTGAAAATTAGAGACGAAATTAAGCAGTTTGTAGTGAATAAAAAACCGTTGGTATTGTGTTTATCAGAGACTCACGTAACAAACGAAATAAATAGTCACGAATTAGAAATAGACAATTACAATTTGCATCGTTGCAACTCAAATTCAAACCATACGGGAGGACTCTTAGTTTATGTATATTATAAAATTATAGTCAATACTTTTAAAGACATTTCTGTGGACTATCAATATTGGTATATTTATATAAATTTAAAAATTAACAGACAGTTTTACGAACTTTGTGTTTACTACAGATCGCCTAGTGGAAATATAACGGATTTTCTTACATTTTTTGAAATGCAATGTAATTTGACATGGGAAAAAAATGGCACAGTGATACATATTGGAGACTTTAATATAAATTTCATAAATAATGATTTTTATGTTAAAAAATTTAAACAAATAATCAATATAAATGGTATGAAGCAAATGATAACAGATTACACCAGAGTAACTAATAAATCTAAAACAATTATTGACTTAATAATATCAAACGACCATTATTTAAATACCAGTGTTGTACAGGAGCCGAAAATTAGTGATCACGATTGGATTTATGTAAATATTGAAAAGTTTTTAGAAGACAGAGATAAAAGTAAAATTATGAAGTATGTTGACTACAAAAAATTGTCAAATGAACTATTATCAAGTGTCTGGAATTATAATAGTTTAAATGTAAATGTTTTGTTTGACAATATAATATGTAATGTTGAAAAGTCTATTAACAAAATTGTAATAACAAAGATAGTCACCAATAGAAATCATCCGACACCATGGTTTAACAAAATTATTATGGAAGCGAAGAAAAAACGTGACAATATGTATAATAAATTTATTATTACCAAAAGTTCTAATGATTGGGAGGAGTACAAAAAATTAAGAAACTGTTGTGTCAGTGTCTTACGAAAAGAAAAAGAAAAATATTATGATGAACGAATAGATAGAAATAAATATGATCCAAAAAGAATGTGGAAAACTTTAAAGAATTTTGTCAAGCCAACTACAAAAAGTGAAATAAAGGAAATGATATTTAACGACAGAAAAGAAACAAATCCGTATTGTATTGCTGAAAATATGAATAATTATTACGTTAATAGTATTAAAGAAATAGTTGATGATATCGAGGTTGGAAATGAAATATTATGTCCTAAAATTGCTACATGTTCCAATATCATTGAAGAATTCCGAGAAGTTTCATTAAAAGAATTAAAATTTAAAATTAACAAACTAAAATCAAACAATAATTATAGTGAAATTTTATCAAAAAAAGTAATGAAAGAAACTTTTACAAGCACAGGTGAAATTATATTAAGATTAATCAATACCTGCCTAAAATATGGAGAAATACCTGAAGATCTAAAATGTTCTATTATAACACCAGTTCCAAAAATTAAAAATACAAAAAAAAGCTGTGAAATGAGGCCAATAAATATATTATGGGATATTGAAAAATTATTGGAAATGACAGTTTATGAACAGATACTCGAATTTATTGAAGAAAACAAAATTTTAGTAAATATGCAAGGAGGTTTTAGAAAAGGATATTCAACAGAAACGGCAATCCAGTCTGTAATTGAAAATTGGAAGCGAAGCGTTGACAAAAATGAAGTTGTATTGGCAGTATTTTTGGATTTTAAACGTGCATTCGAAACAATTGATAGGGATAAATTATTAAAAAAATTATATCAGTATGGATTAAGGGGAGTTGTTTATAAATGGTTTCAAAATTATTTAAGTAATAGGCAGCAAAAAACAAAAATTGATAATATTTTTTCTAAAAAGGAATATAATAATATTGGGGTACCACAAGGTAGCATTTTGGGTCCATTATTATTTATTCTTTATATAAATGATATGCCAAATGTTTTAAAACAAAGTTTTATTCAAATGTTTGCTGACGATACCTTATTATATATAAAGGGTAAAAATATTCTTGATTGTATAGACATTTTAAATTTTGAATTAAAAACTTTATCAAACTTGTTAAAGGTAAATAAATTAAAATTAAATGTTTCTAAAACAAAATTTATGGTTATTGGAAATAGCGTGATTAATACAGACATAAATATTTTTGTTGATGATAAAAATTAGAAATTATAGACTCTTTTAAATATTTGGGAGTAATTTTAGATTCTAAGTTAAAATTTGAATTACATTTTGAAAATCTGGTATCTAAAATTGGAAAAAAATTTAATTATTTAAAAAGAATTAATCAAAATTTGAGTTTATTTTCACGAAAAACAATTTATAACACTATAATTTTACCTCATTTTTTATATTGTTCAACTATTTTATACACAGCAAATGATGGGGTCTTTAATAGACTCCAAGTTTTGCAAAATAAAGCTATGCGTATAATTTTAAATGTGGATAAATATACGAAAATAAATCTAATGTTAAAGAAACTTCAGTGGTTAAATGTTAAAAATTTAGTATTTCTTTTGATTTGTACTTTTATTTTTAAAATACAACATAACTTACTGCCTTCTCATTTGAAAGATTTTATAACTCAAAATTTTGAAAATCATAACTATTCAACCAGGTATAATAAAGATTTTTGTCTAGGTAGGGTATCAAAACATTTGACATATAAATCGGTTTTCTATAAAGGATTAAGTGAATATAATAACTTGAATATTTTAATTAAATCACAGACCTCTTTGAAAAATTTTAAAAAATCATTGAAAAATTATTTATTTAAAAAACAAAATAGTGACTGATAAAATTTTTTTAAAGATGATATTGTTAAATTAGTTCAAATATTTTATATAACTTGTTATATTGTAGCACATTGCTAAATAAATCTTGTTACTACTACTACTACTACTAATAATAAGATGCATTATTTTTTAGCCCGCCAGAGGTGCTTTATACGATGGTATTATCTTTGTGTTGGGAAGATTCTAGTGTGTTGAATGTAGTTGAAGACTTGAAAATGATGCCTAAGGATTTATGGCAGAATAATTAGGGACAAAGGCAAAATTACAACAAAATTAACTTATAAACTCTAAAATAGTAGTAAATTCAAAAGTATTTCAAAAACTACCAGCTTTTACACTACCTAAATATTTCGTGTAGACGTAATTTATGCCCCAAAACTTATAATTTCTAGAATATGACATAATTTTGCGCAAACATTTGACAGACACACAAAGTCCGATAATATACTAGGAAAATATCTCATAACACAAAACAATTAAAATAATGGAAAAACACTTTCTGATAACACTCAAAATGCACAAAAATATTTCTGAAAAATAATCTTTGATTTAAACTTCCTAAATCAAAACAGGAATGTGACGGCTCTGCCAGTTTCCAAGGTTAACAAATAAAAGAATAAAAGACGGCTCAAAAAGATATAATAATATGCCGATGCCAAGACGTAAGAAAAATGTGTAATAAATAGAGTAGGTAAACTTATTTTTAAATTAAGTATGTACCTACCTGATTTTCTAAAAACCCCATTTATTTTAGGAGTGAATGTTTTTTTTTCTTTTAAGAAGATTAAATTTTAAGTTTAACAAAAATATAATGAAAGTTTAAAAACTTAAAAATTTAATTTTTTGAAATTTAAATGTATCCAACTTGCCAACTAAATTAATTATTGGATAGGGGGAGGGGACAAGCCGCCCCTCCCCCAGATATACCTAAGCTACCCACAAACATTGCATTTTGGCCATGTATTTTCTGCCTCTTCCTGACAAAAAAACGAAGGTTTTCTTTTCATATGCGGATAGAGCTTTGAATATAGAGTGGCATAGCCTTGTTGGCGCTATTATTCAAATTCAAAACATGCTTTATTATGCAAGGAACATGACATTTTTATTGACAAAGCTCAACATACACTATAGCCACTAACAGAATTACTAATATTAATAAAACCTAATTCCTCAAACCCAATAGCAGAAAATTTAACACATTAAAGACATTAAAATCTTTCCACTGGGGAATATTCAGTTTCTCTATCGGTAAGGAATTAAAGAATTTCTTGCCATTATAAATAAAGGAATTTCTAACCTGTGGAACGTGGTATGGTAAGAAAAGTATTCTGAATCTGCCCTGTATTATAAAAATTCTAAATCACTAAACACACACTTTAAAATAAAGTAAAGTCATTATTTTTGCCTAACCGAAACAAAACGGACTTGTATTTCAAACAATGAATAATGAAAGAGATATTTAGCACAGATTCCCCAAAAGGAAATGCCTTAACTGAGATATGAGGCTATAAAGGCGTAATATAATAAAAAATAATAATAATAATGGACTTTTATTTATAATAAGGGATACAATATACAATTATTGCTGCATAGCAAGGTGAAGTTTAGCAGAGACGATGGGAATCTGCTATTCTTAACCTTTACCACAGAAAATATAGCTACGCAATTTTCTGTGCCTTTACCTAGTAATACATCAAAAAATCAATATAAAATCTATAGAAATATTAATATCTAATCGTAGTGTAGAAGCGCACAGAGTAAAACTGCGGACAAGGGAGAATACTGAGAATTAAAAAACACATTTGTGTTCTTTGAAGATAAGATCTTACATTTACCTAGCTATAACTCTTAGAGCATTATATAATGAACTGTACCCTATATGTATGGGCTCCACACAGCTCAACTTCAAAGTCACTGAATCAAAATATTAATTTTCTGTATTTTGTATTGATGACTGCCTGTCACTGAGTGCTACACAATTCAAACTTGTGGGCCATAACATGGCTTCGCAATAGTTAGTTTGTTATTTATTACTTTATTAGATAAAAAAACAAGTAGCTTAAAGGAGCAACATCAGAAAAACTAGGTAAGAAAAGGAAACGATATTCATAGACAAATAGAATTACTTAAAAATCATCACGCAACTTCCCCTCCCCCCCCCCCCCCCCGGGACATGTATTTCTTAATGCAAATTTGTAAATCGTGTGTCTAATAAAATAATATTGCAGTGCTACTTTAATCAAATATCATTGTTTCCACCTCAATCTTTCAACATCTTCAAATTGTGTTATCGTTAACTATGGGTAATTTCTCTAATATTAAATGGCGGCAAAGTAGTACAATTTGCCGTCAACTAGCCTAACTTTAAGAGGAAATTTTAAAAGAGAGTATTTCCGAAGATATTCGAAAGACACACGTGAGGTACCTACATCACAACATACACAAATTGAAGATATTATTGGGGCCGAAACGTCAATACTTGATTAAAGTAGTATCGCATTACTATTTTATTAGACACAAGGTCTATAAAACTGCAATAAAAAATATAGGACGTATTTAAAAATATATACATGATAATGTTTGGTACCCGAAAACCACAACGTCAGAACGTCAGGATCAATATCTGATACTGATAACACTTTATTGAAAATAAAAAGTGGAAATTAAAATGTACAATTAATATTTCACCGCTGTAAATAAAGCTAGGAAAAAATCAAACCCGAAACTATGATTTTCAGTTTTTTTCGAATTGTTCATATTCATATTCAAATTGCGCAACTTTGCCCAAATTTAACAGTTGCTGAATATCTTACGTGGAGTAAAATTGTTATTCTTTTACTAATTTAAGCCAATGTGAAAGTTATTTAGTTTATTAGCTTTGGGTCAAAAATCTATAAATTAAATAAAACCTTTTCTATTGGGTCTAAACAAATTGCTTTATTGTTGTATAAGAAAATGACATTTTTATAAAATACATTTAGAAACGATATCGTACAAACAAGCATACTAATTCACCTTTATACTTTAAAAAAATTACAATTTAATACCTGATTTCAAACGGTTCCTACACAGAAACTAAAAAATGTTGTTTTGTAATAGTTTTACCAAAAAAATTGCTGCATTTTTAAGAATCAGTAAATGGCGTAATGGTGTTGTGCAGTATTACTTAACCGACCTTTGGCGTCCTTGTTTTAACAATGACTTGCGTATTGATTTACAATTTCTGAATGTTTATCGAATAAATTTTTATTTGGAGGTTCATGACCCAACCATCGCATTTTAGTTGGTATCCCACTGCCGGCAAACTGGTTCGAACCCAGTGGATTTTAGTGGTATCTATAAGTCTTGACGTGGGTCCAGCGCCGAGCAAAAATTAGAGAAGACCACGTTACACTGTTGATCCCCTCGGGAATGGCCCTGGAAGCAAATGAAGAGAAAAAATCCGAAAATAACAACAACCATTGCATTTGGATATTTTCCATGCTAGGATTACATCTACTACGCGAACCGCGCACTGGCGTACCACCAGCATTTAGGATGAGAGGGGCAGTTTACAATGGGGGAAATTAGTAAAATTTTAAAAATAGGAATATTTTTTTTAGAATTATAAATATAAAAAATGTTGAACACTTATTTACATTATTAAATAATTCTTCTAATAAACAATTTCTCCTAAAAGTTATGGTCACTAATTTGGGATTAAGTAGATTGGTTAAAAATAAAGTGAGAACTTTAATATCAAATTAATAGTGTCCTATGTCCAATTATTACTAAGCTACAACCCCCTAAAGATGGTTTTTTCTAAATAATTTCGAAACCATTGTAGATACAAATTTAAAATTTAGATATTTTGGTAAACTTTGTACGTTGAATAGAACTGTGGTCATAGAACTGTGGTCTTTTCAAATGCAAGGTAATTTTTCAATAAATTTTTTTTGGAAAATGACACGACCAATCACGTCTTACCAATAGTACGTTTTTTTCGTAAAATATGTGGTGTACCTATACAGGGTGAGTCAGTAGGAACGGACCAAATTTCAGGAGTGTATTATACACGCGAAAACAATGTAAAAAAACCCTATGTTCTTCTCCGATATTTATTTGTTTTCAAGTTATAGCGCAATATCAAATTTTTTTCGGCGTTCCACTTTTATCAAAAGTTTCACGTAATTAGAGTATGCCAAGCTCAAGACTCTAAATTATTTTACATCTATGTTGTCTTGACAATGTGTCTGTATATTGTGGCAGTAATTAAACGTTTATTTTCAAGTTTGAGTGATTAAAGTGTGACGAAATGCCAAATACTTTTTTTAAAGAATAATTTTAATTAATTTTTAAATTTAGAGTATGCAAATATGGTGTTTATTTATGGTTTCTGTAATGGAAGGGCTACAGCTGCTGTTAAAGAATATCGTCAATGGTATCCACATCACAGACATCCGACTAGAAATGTGTTTATCAGAGTTTTTAACAATTTGTGCGAGAATGGTAAGCTTCCCAGTAATCCCAGTGCCAACATTACATCTGAACGAGCTACTCGACAAGGTTTAGGAGAAGTAGAAAATATTCTGGATTTAGTAGAAGAAAATGCAACGACCAGCTCACGAAGAATTGGTACTTAATTGGGGATTCCACAAAAAGAGTATTAAACACACTCCACGAACAAGGCTTATATCCATACCATGTACAGAGAGTAGGTACAACACCTAAAACCGGAAGATTATGTTAAACGTATTAAATTTTGTCGGTGGATAAATAATCATCGTGTTGTATCGCGTATACTTTTTTTAGATGAAGCAACATTCACCCGTGACGGTATTAATACTGTGGCAAATAGTTAAAAGGTCATAAGTCACTTTTTTGTAATTTTCGTATTTTATTATATTTCAATGTAAAAATTGTATCACTTACACCTGGTTTAAAGGGAATAAGTAGAAATATACCAGAAACCAGTTAAAAATAATAATGAAAATTGGTCATTCGCTCCAAATGACCGATTTTGTTTAGTAAAAATGTCATATGTGTTTATACTCAGGTCAATTGTAAATTTCTGTTTAATTATAGGAACATAAGTACACATAAGTATAGATCAAACATCCTTTTATAGGGTAAGTATACATTAACCCATTTCACCAGTTGTTATAATTTAATATTATTTTAATAAAAACGCCATATGTTTGCATACGCCATTGTATTTTCATTAGAGAAGGGTCTTATGTAGACACATGACATTTCTACGAAATATTGAAGTCTCCTAGGTATACTTATGACCTTTTAATTGTATTGCACAAAGTGCGACACTTTAACTGCTCGAGAAAAATATTCCGATAATGAAAATGAAAAACAGCAAATTCAGAAAGAATTACAAGTTCATCAAGATGCTGCTGACCTAGCTTATAAACACAAATCAATGAATAAGAAAAAGGGCTTACAAGAACAATCCTATGTAACGTATGCGTTTGATCTGCAACAAGTTCTTGCAACTCCTTTTTTTACAACAAATCAAATGTTCTATTTGAGACAGCTATCCACGTACAATCTAACTGTCCATAATTGCATTGATAGTAAATCCACGCATTTCATGTGGCCAAAAACTATTGCAGGAAGAGATGCAAATGAAATTGCGTCCTGTCTTTATAGTTTTATTCAAACTATTCCGCCTGGAGTAAAACATACTATTTTTTATTCTGATACAGGCGGCGGGCAGAATAAAAATATATATGCTATCCATGTTTTAGTACGTGATTAATTTGCATCCGACCCTTAAAGGAATTGAACATAAATTCTTGGTTCCGGGGCATACACATTTAGAATGTAACGTGGACCACTCCATTATTGAAAGGACCAAAAAAAGATATCCAATTGAAATTCACGTTCCAAGAGATTGGTACCAATTGGTAAGAAATGCAAGTAGAAAAAATAAATTTACGGTATTTCCAATGGAACGTGAAAGTTTTTACTCATTTTCTGATTTACATACTAAAGGTCCCCTTCAAAAAAAAAAGAGCATTTTTAAATTAAGAGATGTAAGCTGGCTAAGATATACCAAAGCTGACACAGTTACCTACAAAAGCAGCTTACAATATGAAGGGCCATTTAATGAAATAAGTTTTTTCAGGAAAGGACAAAAGGTTGTTGCTATAAAAAATTTTAAACTTATTAATTTATACAATGGCCAAAGGCCAATAAATCCACTTAAAAAACAAAACCTGTTGGAAATTGTGGGTTTATTAGATAAGACAGTCCAGTATTTCTACAGTGATTTAAAAATTGAAAAAAAAGTTGCTATAAGGATACTGATCCTGACGTAGATAGGTATTATTCAGATGAAGATTCTGAGTAAAAATTATTGTAACACTGAGGAGTATCTACATTTTATTGGAGATGGTTAATACATTTTTTCTTATTCTTACTAATTTAGTTATAAATTTATTACATTATTATTATATTTATTAATACTTTCTTTTGTTCCTCATGTTAACATTTTTAACTTTATTATTATTAGTGTACCTATAGCATTTTTAGTATCTGGTATTACGCTATAACAAACAAATTTAATGATTATCAAATAAGAGCATACTATGGGTTATTTCAAATTGTTTTTGCGTGTATATTACGCCCCTAAAGTTTGGTCCGTTCCTCCCGACTTACCCTGTATAGGTGTTTCTAATTTCACATAAAAAAGTATAGTTTTTTTTACCCCACTATCCCCCATTTCTGGCCACATTTCTTAAATAGCGACATTTCTAAGAGGGCAATTCTATTCAGCGTACAAAGTTTACAAAAATACCTAAATTTTAAGTTTGTAACCACAAAGGTTTCGAAAATATTTAGAAAAAAACATCTTCTATCCCCTTTGGGGGGCTAGAGCTTTGTAGTCAGTGGACATATAGGACACAATTTTATACGAAGTTCTTACGTTATTTTTAACCAATCTACTTAATCCCAAATTATTGACCATACCTTCAGGACACCTTGTATATTGACAACAGATAACGGGAGAGCAGATATTAGGTAGTGAATGTATCATAATAAAACCAGAGTCGGCATGAGGACTAATTGGAGAATATTATGTATTATTATTAAAGACCAAAATTTCACGGACATTATAGTTCTTACCACAAAGTGGATGCATCCATAGACGGCCGCGCCTTTCCCAGGGGGGAACTGCTACTAATTTATTGCCAATATTAATAAGCGATATCTCAAAAACGGTTACTCTTAGGAAGCTGAAATTTTAGAGAAGCTTATGTTGGATTGTACAAAGTTTTTCAACAATACTTACCTAATCAGGTAACTTTGACTGTGACAGTAATGATATTGACAAACATAATTTACTCATAATCAAATTGGCTCGGTTGGCTTTTATACAAATCTTGTATAAGTTTGCACACATTTTTACAGAATTGTATACGCTAGTACAAGGTTTTATAAGTTTGTACACGTTTGTACATATCTATATAAACGTGTAGGTACAAACGTAAAAGTGCGTACAAATTTGAACACACTTGTACAAACGTGTACAGACCTTTACAAACTTGTTCATACTTGTACTAATTTATATAAGAGCGTACAAACTTGTCCAAACTTGTACACAAATTATTTAAAAGTTAACAGAGCCGCTTTAATTGTAAATTATGTTGGTCAATGTCACAGTCAAAGCTGCTTGATTACTTGATTAGTAAGTTATTGGTAAATACCTTTGTGCAATGCAACATAATTGTCTGTAAAATTGCAGCTTTGTCAAGTTTAGTGTTCCCGTGGGCTGTTTGATAATGAATAAATGATGTTACAGAATTTGCTCGCGCAGGATTTCTTAGTTTATTTGCTATACTTATCTACATTTGGTCCTATATGATTGTATTATTTTGTATTAGTGAATAAACTGTATTTATAATATTATTAGCTACTACAGTTTTATCCATCACATGCACAAAATTCTGTACCTACATAAAACATTATGATAACGTTACTTTTTTAAAAAAATGTCGAATTTAAAAAAATGTGTGACATTAAATATTAGAAATTTTTCTCCGATAGTAAAATCATGATTGATCTAATAAACTTGTTAGCTACAGAGTTGTTAAAATCCCCAATAACAAAAAGCATAAATTTATTATTTCCTTGCATAAGTTATTTTTTTTAAATCTATTCAAAATAAATATAGGATAATAAATCTATGTCATAGTTTTAAAATACGGGCCCAAAATTTTAATACTTAATCTTGACTGAAAAACTACCCTCATCTACTTTAAAATCTTAAATGGCATTACCGCACTACCTCTCTGGAAAGCTAATCAAAAATGCTTTTCACCGATACCAAAATTAATTATGTTAAAGTACGAAATGTTTGCAAACTTTTTAGAAAAATATTTTATAACATTCTTTTGGCAGGAAAAAATAGAAAACAAACGTAAATGATGAATAACGATCCCAAGCTTAAATAAAAACACTATTGTAGTGTTAAAAATCCATCAAAATATTTAGATCTTATATAATATAGTCTCCCAGTTGTTTTCACCGTGTCATTGTTTCAGTATGCCATATAACGTATTTTTTGCAATTAGTTTTGTACTATTAAAGGAAGCAGTACCTATCAAAATATATTTTCTTTAAGAATTTAAAGACAAACCAAAAAAATATTTACAGAACAATTCTCAGTTAACTTATTCGGACACTTGTCATTTGTAACCTAGAACTGTCAATTTAAGACGGTTTTAAACATGATAAGTACCGTGCGGGCATGAACTTTTTTTTTGTAATGCTACGTCAATAATTTAATTTATAAACCTAAACTTAAACGTTAGATAGATCGACGAGTAAAACGAGAAATTTTTCCACAAGTAGTATAAAATGTACGCAACATTTAATAAAATAGTTTAGTTTCATACTTTCTCGTTTGTCCATTTTGTTTAAAAGATAATATTTCGTAAAGGTTTGAAGATGGGTATAGGCACAGAATATATAGCTACTAGCTATACAGGGTCCTGCACCTCACCTCCCGTCTTCTATAACTCACTTAGTAATTAAGTTTGAATTTTCATATTTTGCAGACCTTATCTGTATCTTGAGGCGCATTTCAGGAAAATATTTTTTTTCATACAGGGTGTTCCAAAAAAGTGTGACGTCATAAGGGTGTATTTTTTAAATTACATGCCATATATTTTCTTACATTTTTGGGTGCCTCCTATAGTTACCTACATATCCCTAAAATTTTATTAAAATTGATTAGTATTATAGACGAAAAAAAATAAAAACTAAAAAATATCAGTTTTGCGCCACTAGTATTAAAAATAAATAAAAAATAAAAATAATGCCTCGTTAATAAATTTATACAAAGGAACTTATTAAATAAGGTATAACAATTTTGTTAACCAGGTTTGGTTAACACGAATTGTACAGGGTGTCCAAAGTTTAGTGTAAAACTTTGCAAACTTTAAAGCAATTTATTTTTCTTATTTCAAATGGGAACCCCTGTATATTTTTATGTCATTCGATGCAGAATTAAAAATCAAACTTTTTTCCTAATTGCAACCCTATCGAAATTTCTAACGCATCAAGAGTTATTTGCAGAAAACTAATTTTATTAACTATTCCAACAGTCATTATTATGAATAAATATCGAAGGTGGCTTTGAAAAACAATTTTTTGGTATTAAAGTTTATTAAAGTGACCAGAGACCATTTTGACTTTAGTAATCTAAAAGTTTTAAATACGGTTAAATTGTTAGTAATTATTTAAGCTGTTATAATTACTTTATATTGTTTTTTGTGATGGACTAAAACCAAGAAGAGCTCGTAGATATGATTTTTATATTAGGAGCATGCGAAAAGAACTCTTTTTTGGCAAGCCGAGTTTACGCACAGTGTTATCCGGAACGACGACATCCAGACAAAAGGAGCCTGCAAAACATATTAGATAGGTTTGTACAAACGGGAAATGTAAACTACCGTAGTTTAACTACCCAAAACCAGTGAGAAATAAACCGGTCCGAACTGAACAAAATCAAATGGCTGTGCTATTATCTGTTATAGAAAATCCTTCAGTTACTTAACAAGCAGTCGCTGATGCCCTAGATGTAATCGAGAGAACAGTTCAACGAATTTTCAAGGATAACCATATTCACGATTATCATTTCCAGTTAATAATTTCTACCAATTTAACAATATTTGAAACATTTAGATTACTAAAGTCAAAATGGTCTATGGTGACGTTAATAAACTTTAATACCAATAAATTGTTTTTCAAAGCCACTTTCGATATTTATTCATAATAATGACTGTTGGAATAGTTGATAAAATTTGTTTTCTGCAAATAACTCTTGATGCGTTAGAAATTTCGATAGGATTGCAATTAGGAAAAAAGTTTGATTTTTTGTTCTGCATCGAATGACATAAAAATATAGAGGGGTTTCCATTTGAAATAAGAAAAATAAATTGCTTTAAAGTTTGCAAAGTTTGAAACAAAACTTTGGACACCCTGTACAATTCGTGTTAACCAAACTTGGTTAACAAAATTGTTATACCCTATTTAATAAGTTCCTTTGTATAAATTTATTCACGAGGCATTATTTTTATTTTTTATTTATTTTTAATACCAGTGGCGCAAAACTGATATTTTTTAGTTTTTATTTTTTTCGTCTATAATACTGAATCAATTTTAGGAAAATTTCAGGGGTATGTAGGTAACTATAGAAGGCACCCAAAAATGTAAGAAAATATATGGCATGTAATTTAAAAAAATACACCCTTATGACGTCACACTTTTTTGGAACACCCTGTATGAAAAAAAATATTTTTCTGAAATGCGCCATAAGATACAGATAAGGTCTGCAAAATATGAAAATTCTAACTTAATTACTAAGTGAGCTATAGAAGACGGGAGGTGAGGTTGTGGTATAGGGCATGATTTATGAAAAATGTCTAGAATTGATTGTGGAATGTAAAAAGGTAAAAATATACAATATGTTTTATTAAAAAATTTATGATAATACCGTGCGAGCAAAAATTATTTGCATCAAAGAGGGCCTTGCATTTAAGGACGTAATGCTTAGCCGTAGAGCTTAATACCTGTTGAACAATTCACGCAATGGGCATTACGGAACAGCACAAAACATTCATTAATACAATCCGGGTTTGTGCATGGACGATTTTCACGAACATTTTCCTAACGTTGCTTTTATGGCTGGGGATTTTTATCATTGCCTGAAAAGAACCGTGGCTGTATTTATTGAAACAGGTTCTATTAAACACAAAAAAGAAGCAGAAAGACCATCTGTAAGAACAGAAGAACTTGTTGCAAACGTTCGTGAAATAATGCAAAATACGCCAACAAATTGTATAAGACGCCTGTCCCAAGAAGTGGGAAGATCTTATGGAACATGCAGGACTGTTCTTAAGAAGCAGCTAAATTTATTTCCTTATAAAATGCAAGTATTCCAAGAAATACAAGCCGCAGATTTTGAAAGACGCAGGAACTACTATTAATGGTTTACCCAAAATTGATTGTAAAGAATTGATTTATTAGACCTCACATTTTTTTCGGATGAAATATTCCAAATCTCCGGTTATGTGAATTCTCAGAATATTTGTCGAGTAGTGAAAATCCTCATTTCTTTTGAAGAGTCCACATTGCACCCTCAAAAAATTGGTGTTTGGTTAGCTGTTTCCCGAAGAAGAATAAATTGTTGGTCCTATTTTTTTCCATGACACAGTTACAGCACAGCGGTATAGAGACAATATTTTGAATCCATTTGTGAAGCAATACTTGACGACGAACTACGTTTTGGATATTGTCAACAGGACGGGATAACAAAATAAATTTTTATTTGTCCATCACTTATTTTATTACTCATTAGTTTGGCGTATCATGTCATAATATGAATGACAAAATTTTAACCTAGATTTGGTTAGATATATCGTCCCCATATCATTGTGATCTAAACCAGGCCCTACGTGTTTTAATCCAAGCCCTCTTTGATGCAAATAATTTTATTTTTGCTCGCACGGTACTTGCTTTTACCGTCACTTGTATCTATATTTTTTCTTCGAATTTACTAGTTTAATTCGGCAATGGTGTATTCCATGGAAGAACGAGTAAAAATGAGTATTCTTTATGGTACTCAGGGTATGTAATATTTGAGAAATTCCCTTACTTTTAGTGAAAGGCATCTTGACAAAAACGTCAGCCACGACTACAAAGAGATTTGGTTTCAAAATTTCAAAAAACTGGATCCGATGAAAATAAAAAAAAAACAACAAGCCCGATAGCACAAAACGTCCATTTCCATTATTGGACTATTTTATAAGAATGTTAGAATACAAATTTAAAAAAAAAAACAATTTCTTGATATTATTTATATTTTTGGTGTTAATATTGATCAATTTCAGCCACAGATACACTTAAATTTTTCTTAAAACAAAGCGTTTCGACAGACGACAACGATATTTGACATTAACAGCTGATCTGGTTTTGTCGTTAAAGTTCCCAGATCAGCAGTGGGCCGTAGCAAGCTCACGCGTCAAATTGTGTTATATTATTTTCTTCCGATTTTGGTGTTTTTAAAGTGTTTCTGTGGCTAACAAGGGAACGTTAAGAGTTAAGTTCATTAATTCATTATTGCCATGGATTTGGGCATATTTCACGTATGTGGCAGCCGATAGCAATAAACCAGAAGTACCTAGTAAAAATGGCTGATTTGCTAATAGTTTTTGGAATGTCAAATTTGTGCAAATTATTTTGCGTCTGCAAGTCCGCCATATTTGAAGATCTGCAAAGTTGCAGGTATGCATTTTCTGTAATCTAGCCCTAAATCAGACAACACCTGCAGAAGCATAAGCAGTGTTGACATCTAGTTATCAACACTTAAAATAGAACGTTCGATTAATGTTCAAAACCCGGGAACAAGGTCCCATTGTTTTTTAGTCGAGAATGATCACAAGTTTCAAGGTCGTTTTTTGTATAGTGTGTGTTTTAATCATTTTACTTTTGGAGTTTATATATTTCAGAGACAGATTTTCTTGGTGTTTATTATTTAAGTATAATAGTGAGTACCATTTTGGTTAACTCATTAAATCAATAAAGTGCCTAGTCAAATCATTTATTTCTTGTTATATACAGGATGTCTCATAACTAAGGGGCAAATACAGCAACAGGAGATAGCTAGTAGACTTGAAAATATGTCATTTATGCTTAAGAGCGTTCATCATCAGCTGTTAAATTTCAAATCGGACTTCGCCGGTAACGAACGCATAAGGGGCCGTTTCGTTATCACTGGCAACAGTGTGCATACTCGCCTTGCCAACCGTCATAGATGATTATTTATTACCGGTCTGCGTTATATACACTGGACCACAAAATTAACCGGACGAAAACAATGTTGCTTCAATTCAATCTTAAATAACTTTTAAGTTTTTTTACCCCGTCTTTATCATGTTCGATAACCTGCATCTAACAGAGGTCCTGTAGCAAGTATGTATTAGATGTTAGATTTTGTTCTCCCAACCTTCTACGTACGGTTTCAGATTAAACTAATCTACCATAAGGCTGCCAACTTTTAAAATGACAAATGCGGGACAGCAGGGCAATATTCGGTTTTGCACCATTACATGTAAACTTGTATAGGGTTAGGGTTGTCCACCCTAAATCAGCGGCGGATTTAGGGGAGGGGCGACGGGGGTTTCGCCCCCCCCCTGAGCCTTACCCTACCCTTAACCACACCTAAAGTCAAATACGTCATTCGCGAATTCCTGTGAAATAAATATAAGAAAAACCTTAATTTCAACTTCACATAATTAATAATAGAAATAATAGAATATTTTATAAAACAAGCCAGCCAATGATATAAATAAATTTATTGTCATGTTTTAAAAATAAAAGAAAAGATCAACACTGTAATTTTATGATAAATGCATATGGCTTAACTGGTAGCAGCGGCGGATTTAGGGGGGGGGGAGGCTGTAAGGACTGTAGCCCAGGGCGGCAAATATTAGGGGGCGGCATTTACAACATTAAAATTAAAACGAACCAAACACGCAGACCTTCGCAGAAACTTCATTATAAGCAGCTTTTCAATGATATTTTAGATACTACAAAAGGCCAGATTGAACTAAGATTTTCAGATTTGCATGAATTAGGTACAATTTTTTGACTTAATGAATAAAAATATTTTTTTAAGTTTTTCAGAAAATTTCCCAAATAATCTTTCAGATAGTTTATGTCTAAGGTACAACTTTATAAAAAAAGAGTTTTTAGTTTAACTTATTTTTAACAGTTTTTTATAGTGAATTTTTGAGAAATTTTGGGCGTGGTCAAGAAAATTTTTCTCCCGACACTATCCTGCTCGTCTCTTTGTAGGTAGGTAGATATTACAGTTTTTAGTTTAACTTATTTTTAACATTTCTTTTCAGAGTGAATTTTTGATTTTGGGCGTGGTCGCGAAAATTTTTCGCCTGCGGCGCTTCATTTCTAAAACTTAGTCGCCCCCCCCTTAGCAAAATCCTGGATCCGCTACTGCCCTAAATTATTATTTAATTTAATTGAATAGAACAACAAAAGTAAAATTTATTTAAAGAAAATGAATTTGAATACAAAAAAATGTAAACAAGGTATTAAACAAATATTCTATTTATTTTTAAAATCATATTTTTCAACTCCATGAAATTTGGGTGGGGGCGAGATCCATCGATATTTTTAATGTCGATATAACTGCTGCATATTATGATGCTTTGCAAAATAATATGGTTATTCCGGGAAAGAGTTAACAAATGAGGAACGATTTTAGGTAAAATTTTAGAGGCGGGACAATTATAAAGAATGCGGGACGGTTGGCAGCCTTCTTATAGCCGGAGCAGAGGCTGTTCGCTCTCGAAGAACCTGAAGACGAAGAAATCGATCTTCAACTGCATTTGTGGCTCTTCGTCTTCCCTGCCTGGGTCTTCTTGAGTAAGAACCAGTGTGTCTAAATCTTTGTATCGCATCGGATGCGGTACTACGTGGATGACCAAGCCTTTCTGCGATATACAGAATTGGACGACCTTTATCTTGTAAAGCAACGGCTTGTGCCACTTCTTTTGGTCTCATTTTTAATTTATGTAAATACACTTATCGTTTACGGAACAGTTTTAAAACACAAAACATACAACAACAACTTACTTAACAAACGCTAGAAGTATCTACAGCAATTAATAAATCTGTATATTGTTGACAAAAATCTTTTTGACAAGCCATGGTGCCATGGAAACTGCATTCAGAAAGACAAGGCCAACTTTACAAATAAATTATTTAATTTTTTTGTTGATAAAAAAGGATTATTTGCATTATTTCCATTAAACCTGTGTTTTTCCTTTAATAATCCAGATATCGGTATGAATCAAAAAACAAGTTGTTCAGAAAAGATGGGACTTAAAAATGTCGTACCAAGAAAAATCAATCAGTTAATAAATTTTTCCACAATATGATGTTCAGAAGTTAATGCAATTTTTTGTGCTACCCTGTATGTCAACATGTCCGTTTACACAGTTCGTAAGATCGATATCAAAACATGAAAGTTGTTTAAGATTGAATTGAAGCAAGATATTTTCCGTCCGGTTAATTTTGTGGTCCAGTGTACATACATATATAATATTATTGTATGTGTTATATGTGTTGGGCCTGCGGTCAGGACCGAATTTGATTATTTTTAAGCAAATTATATTTATTTTAAATTTTAAGTATTTTCCTATAATTAATCTCAAATTATAAAATTTTGAACATACATTCTTCGTATTCTTTGTCAAAATAATTATTAATTTATTAATCTAGATTTATTTCTATTCATCATATATTATTTTTGTAATATTACTTTCCTTGCAAGAGAAAGTATTGAACTAGAAAAATGAACTTGTTTGGGATATTATTATATGACGTTTTAGGATTCCTAGATCATTAAAATCATGTTTTTCATGTCAGTCTATCTGTCTGTTGGCTCGAAAGCTTAAAAACTATTTGCCGGGGAATGACGGAATTTTGTAAATGTATTAACCCTGCTCAAGATCGGATATAGTTTGTGTTTGCTATATGCAGGGTTATTATTAGAAAAAATAAAATTATATTTGTATATAGTTTGTTATTTAGTTTTTTTTAGCAAACCCATGTACACAGGGTGGCCATTTATTGCCGCTATTGCGGCAAAATACAACAGCTGAGTTATTATTAGAAATACGTAAAAAATGTTAATACAAAAAGTTTTTTAGAGTATAGCAAATGGCTTATAACGTAAAATTATATTTGGTTCTACAAAAAAGGTGGGACGAAAAATATGCAGGTAACCTTTTTTAATAGAACACATATTTTACAGTAGTTTCGAATTCTAAAGATAAAACCATATACAGTTGCTATAATTTTCCCGATACCTAAACCCTAATTCAATATTATATATTAGCGAGGAAAGTGCAGGGCTGAAATAGATCAGATTTGTCTTTCTTTTTCGTACGCATATCTAAAGGAACTGATAAATGTATAACATATAAAATAACATATAATAATAATATAATATAACCGAAAACAAGTTTAAAGAACGATATTGGAAACTTTTCCTTTACATATTTTATCTCTAACTAGCGTGTACCCGGCATGCGTTGCAACCCGCTGGTATAAATACAAACCCGAACAAACCCGATATATAAGTACCCGGCATGCCACTTTCTGAAATTGCACCCGTGCGAAGCCGGGGCGGGTCGCTAGTTATACATAAAAACCTTCCTCTTGAATCACTCTATCTATTAAAAAAAAACCGCTTCCAAATCCGTTGCGTAGTTTTAAATGTTGTTGTTGTTTGTTGTATGTTAAGATTAAGATAAGATGGGTGGAGTTTTTGGCAAAAGCGGGTCAACCAGTTCAGGCAACATAAAATTTTCATAAAATATTTTTAATTTTAATTTCTTCTATTTTTGCGACTTTTGAAGATGCGCTGGATATGCATAATCCTTTTTTGTTACATCCTAGTCCGTCCCATGCATCTGGCTGCTGGCTATTCAATAACTACACCACAAACCCAAAGCACAGAGAAAGCTTATAAAAAGAAATACCTACCTACTATCCTTTACCGACAAAGGGCTTCGGCGAATTATAGACTATTTGTAGACATCGTTGTATCCTTGAAGATATCTTGCAATGTCGTCCCACGCTTGCAATGTTGCCAACATGTTTAAATATTTTAAAAGGCTGCATATTTTTCTCGAAAATTCATTAAATGCGGGATTGTTGTTTTGTGCAGAAAACGAAGGCTTTAATTAAAAATTCGGTCTCTTCACAAATTATAGAGAACATGGTAAAAAATGAGGGAAAGTCGGTATATAAAAAATATATTAAAAAATACAAAAAAATCAAAAATACATATATTTTTTAAAATTTCTAAATGACTTTCCCCAATTTTTCAATAAAACTAGAATAATATTCCGAAACTTTGTAACATTTCGTTTGTTAGTTTTGGTGCTATTTGATAAAACAAATTAGTATGTATGCAGCAGGTATGAACGCTCTTAAGAAGGCACGGTTAATTTTCAATAAATATGTTTCGTTAAGAAAGGTGTTTATATATGTAAGAATTTATCAAACTCATATTGTGTAGCTAGCGTTCTCTAGGAGGTATCTTATTTCTCATTATGGAATGCTCTTTTTCCCATCAAAAACATAACTACACCAAATTCATGTGATGATGAATGATGATTCATATCCGCTTAACATCAATTCATCAACAATTTTATAAAGTAAATATTTACTTGGATCACCCCGTATCTCTTTAACCGGTTAAGAAATAAAATTAAATGACATTTTCAAGTCCACTATCTTCTGTTGCTGTACGGGACACTATATGTATATCCATATATTTTATTTTATAAATAATAAAATTAGTATCTACACTATATCTTATCCCTTACAACATTTAACAGATGGCGAAGGCGAAGGTAAAAGAACTTAGTCCTGTTCTGTTTCTGTAGCCAACCGCTTAAGGTAAAATATACCAGACTTTAACAGGGTGCTATTAATGACAGGTGATGCGGCGAGTTCTTAGATTAATTTTACTTTATGGGCTAAACCTAGCGTTTTGTATGAATATGTGCAGTTTAGAGTTATTGGGCAAGTTTCTATAAATCCAAAAGTGCCAATAAGTACGTCATTTAGCAACAGTTATCGGCGTATCCAGAAATTACATTAGGAAAGTGCTGCAAATGCATAAATTTTACCCTTACAAACTAATAATTTTGCAACAACTTGGCGAGGATGGTCCGGACAGAAAAATTCAGTTTTGTAAATGTAAAACCATGACAGAATGAATTACAATTTATTTTCCCTAAATGGTCAAGTGAGTGAACAGAAGTGTCACTACTAAAGTGACGTTCATCCACATCTTTTTACAGAGGGCCACCTACACATATATCCAAAAAATCAATGTTTAGGCGGGAATACTGAGAGGCAATATCACAGGTCCTTTTTTTTGTTGAAGGAAATTTAACCAACCAAGTTTATGCTGAAATGCTCAACCCAACTATACAGCCCTTGATTATTCATGAATTTGAAAGCCAAAGAGAATTACAAGCCCAACTAAATTTCAATACAGAACATCTACACTTCCAGCAAGATAATGCGCCCCCACACTATGCTGCCGTGGCGAGAGAGTAGTTGGACCAAAATTATCCAAATCAGTGGATTGGCATTAGAGGTACAATTGAGTAGCTGACAAGATCACCCTAATCTTACTCCTATGAACTTCTTTTTATGGGGTTATCTTATATTACTAACAAAACTCAGCTGACTTATATGGAAGAATTGCATCAATTGCTTGTCGAAGTATGCCAATAGACATTTTTCGGAAAGGTAGAGAGGAATTTAAAAAATCGACTTTATCTCTGTTTAAAACAAAACGGTAATCATTTTAAACACTTCATAAAATAGTTTAAAAAATAGCAAGAAATTGGTATTTTTGTTTTCTCAAAAATATATACCTACCTAGAGGCTTTTGGCACTACAATTTAGGCTTAAGGTCATTCTTTATCAAAAAACATGTTGTCAACATTTACTTAATTAATTTTGGTATCGCTAAAAAGTGTTTTCATTTCCGATAAGCTTTTGTTGACCATTTAAGATTTTAAAGTGGATGAAGGTAATGCTTCATTTGGTAATAGACTTAATACAAATAAGTCAAACTTAATTTTTTTCAGAACTAACCAATCGAATATCGTTTGCCCAGACCGGATACGGCTGCTGACTCAGGGCCTGACTGTCGCGTCGGAGGCTAAGCTTTTAGGAATCAGCTAGGAAGGCTGAATGGCTACTGCTACTCGCTTCGGGTTCCGAGAGGCAACATGGCAGTGGCGGCTCGTGACTGATTTAGATGGGGAGGCTAAGTTTTAGAAAGGAAGCGCCCCAGGCGCGAAATTGCGCCGCAGGCGAAAAATGTTCGCGACCACGCCCAAAATCAAAAATTCACTCTGAAAAAAAATGTTAAAAATAAGTTAAACTAAAAACTGAAATATCTACCACCTACAAAGAGACGAGCAGGATAGTGTCGGGAGACAAATTTTCGGGACCAAACTCTTTTTTATAAAGTTGTACCTTAGACATAAACTATCTAAAAGATTATTTGGGAAATTTTCTGAAAAACTTAAAAAAAGATTTTTATTCATTAAGTCAACAAATTTTACCTAATTCATGCAAATCTGAAAATCTTAGTTCAATCTGGCCTTTTGTAGTATCTAAAATATCATTGAAAAGCTGCTTATAATGAAGTTTCTTATCTTCAAAATTATACGTTTTTCGTCTTTTTGCATCATGGCTTGTATTTTCAGTAAAAAAAGTATAAAACAGGGAGTTAAAACAATTTTCATCATTGCGATAACTGGAAATTTTTTCTAGAAGAGATTTTAAACGGTTTCTTAAATAAACAATGTCAGGAATCTTATGCTGCAAAATTTGAAAAACAATACCTATCTGTTTGCTCAAATATTAATTTAAAAGTACTTAGGTACCTATATTAAGAAAAAATAAAAACTCTAAATAATAATTATTATTATAATGGTCGGTTTTAAATCGACTATTTTGTTTTTCTTTACCTGTAATGCCTAGACCTCGTAATTCTGGCTGTGGGAGTGTATTTTTTACTATAAGTTTGACAGTTTGTTATCGTAATTCAGGGAATTAAACGCTTTTGAGTCTGTTAGGAAATGTTCCACTCTAAATTACAGCCGGCCACACTCATTTTTCACTAGGTATATTATAGATTGTCCTATTCCTATTATTATCCAAAGTATAACTAAAAACAAATGAAATATCTAACCGATGCAATTTCCACAAAACCGGCGAAAACTCGAATATTTATTAACTTAGCAAAAAACGAAAATGCCAAAATGCCCGGAATTTCTAGACACTGACATCATCATACGAGGCGAGCAAAGCGCTTTAAAAACTAAAAAACGAACAGATCTTCGGTTATTATCGGTCCCACGTGGAAGAAATACACGTTATTGTTATTAGTTGAGCTGTTTGCCTTTACATGTTGCCAATTTTACTGAAAAAGTTAGAAATCTGTATGCGTTCCGGCACAATTTCGTTGCGTAATACCAACAACGCCTTTGTCACTTAGGAAATCATGGTGGTAAATTCAAAAACAGCCTCATGCCCTGTTGTCAGATTGTGAAGAAAATATTAAATCGTATTAAATAAGGGGATAATATTGAAATTACAATTGCCGTTGTAAATTAAAATATTTAAAAGTTATTGTTAATATTTAAGTAAATCAAATATTTAGGAGGGCAAGAATGCTGAGGAGGCTTAGCCTCTCTGCCTCCTTCGAGGAGCCGCCACTGCAACATGGAGGCTAATTTTACCACCTAAACTTTGTTTCTATTCTTCGTTCTGGAGTAATGTTTTGGGGAAGCAGTATGGCAGCATGATTAAACAGAAGAGGGCGTTGCACATAGTCCTGGGCATGGGTGGGTTTAAGTCTTGTAGGGAAATATTTAGAAAACACAACCTATACTTATATATCTATTAGTTTATTTTTATATAAAAATAAGAAATTGTTCTTGACTTACTAACCACAACATGAATACGATACCAGGTCACTTGATTATTTATAACATTTCTTTGCGCATACTGCTCTCTAAAAATGCAGTTCTACTTTTTCGTATATAACATAATACAATAAACTTCCTTTGATGCTCAATCAAGCAAATAGCTTGCTTTGCTTTAATACAGTGTTAAAGAGATTTTGTCATCGACGATATAGGCATCTTTTGGGAATTTTAATGTGGCATGAAGTTGTATGACTGTGTGTTTTAATTTTAATGTCATGAAGTTTTGCTTTTTTTTAATGTATTTTAAAATTTGTTTGTTGTAATTTGTAAATTAGTAATAAATGACGCAGCTTTGTTAAATACAGTGTATTTTTCTAAATATCAATTTTTTAAATTTGAGTGGGTAAGGGTTGTCCACAAAATACCTCAATTTTGTTCCCCCTCCTAGGTTTCTCTAATGGTTTTATTGGTTATTTGATATTTTCTTTAGTGTAGAAAATATGGCCATTGTAAGTTTTTAAATATAATCACCCTATGTCCTATGTGATAACATGTGTTCTCATAAATACCTAAATAGTTAAAATAAGCTAATGCTAATTCTATACTTCAAACCTTGTCATAAATATTTTTGGTTAGAAACACGTTAGAGAGCTACCGTTTTGACTGACATTTTGAGTTTTTAATTCTCTATTTTTTTATAAAAATATTCGTATAATTTTTTTTTAAATAGAGTAAAATATTTAAAATTAAAAAAAGTCGCATGCCCTAAGAATCAAAATATGAAAATTTTCGAAACCTCTTAATTCGGCAGCATAACGAGAAAACCCTAATGTTCTATTTGACCATGTCTGTGTTACGCACCCTAGCGGATATCTCTCGAACTTAAAATTAATTGCCAGTAATTTATCTTCGTAGTATTTACTAAGAATAGTTTTTCTTTAAGGTCTAAGGTTAACGGTCTCTATAATACTGCCGTGATCCGTTTTTAGCTAATAAAATTTTAAAACTTTACCTATAGTGTCGCTGATATGTATGGAAATGATCAATAATTATTATTTCTTAAAGTAAGATAGTTAACGAAAAATGTTAAAAGGGTTTAGGGGTTTATAAACGCTATAAAAACTTTTAAAAAAATGTATAGGTACAGGATGAGCGAAAAAATAATATTTTATTTTTAATGGATTATAATGTACTTATATTATTAAATATCTAAGTATGTTCTTTTCAAAATCCTAAAAAAAATGTATATCACACTCTACACATCTAAACCTTAACCATTTCGAGATATTGAATTATGAATATTAGGTATTTTCTAAGAAATTACTTATTACAAAAAGGTTTATTTAGTTTTCTTAAAATTATTAAATAACCCTTACGGCGTTTGTAATATTTATAACTTGAAAACGGTTAAGTTTAGATATGCAGTGGGATATACATTTTTCTTTTTTAGAATTTTGAAAAGAACACAAATATCAATTAATATACAAGGTCTTTAAAAAAGAGTAACTTTATTTTGCTTTGACATTTTGGCTCATCCTGTATACTTAAACTGGACATATTAAGGATATCCAATGGATGTATTGTGCTGCCTGAGAGCCTAATCTTAATTTTATTGAGGTCTAACTCTGAATAGAAAAGAGGAGTCAGAATATTCTTTCACGCGTATTGTTACAGCTATTTAAATTTTATTTATTTTTTAAATGCCCTTCATCCATGACAAGGTTAAACAAATATCCCGTTTGATTCCGCAAAAGAACTTCTGGTTTATCAAACTCGACAATATTTCCGGCATCTAAAACTAAAACTTTATCACAAGATCTTATAGAACTTAATCTATGAGCTATTGTTAAAACAGTACAATTTTCAAAGCAATTAGATACAGTTTCTTGCAACAATTTATCAGTTTCGCTATCTAAATTCGCTGTTGCTTCATCCAAAACAATAATTTTGTTTCTTTGTATGATGGCTCTCGCTAAACAAATTAGCTGCTTCTGTCCAGCACTAAAGTTTGACGAAGAGTCATTAACGACTTGGTTTAGTTCGTAAATTAAAGGCTTAAGATGGGCCATTTCTATGGCATTCCAAATATCCTCATCACAATATTTTTCTAGCGGATCAATATTGGTTCTTATTGTTCCCGAGAATAAAATGGGATCTTGTGGGATGATACTAATGCTTGATCTTAAAACATCAACAGGTACTTCGCAAATATCTTCATCGTCAACTTTTATCTGTCCTTCAAAATTGTATAACCGAAATAGGGTGGATATTAAAGATGATTTTCCTGCTCCAGTTCTACCAACAATTCCAATTTTATTATTCCCTGCAACATCAAAGCTTATATTTTTTAATATACCATTACTTTCCGTCTTGTAGTGTAACGATACGTTGTTGTAGGTAATGTTTCCTAATGAAGGCCAATTAAATAATGGGTTTCCAAGTGTTGTTTCAATTGGAGCATCAGCGTATTCTGCAACTCTTTCCACTGATGTCATGACCGTTTCAACTTCAGCTATTTGTTTAAAGATCCATTGTAGAACTTGGGAGAGCGACATGGCTTGAGAAATAGAGAGGCCAACGTCTCCAGCATTGGAACCTACAAATAAATACAATAAATGTAAAATAATTAGTGTAGAAAGTATAGCCATTATACGTTTTTAGAAAGGTCACCCTGTATAGTAAAACTAATTCTAGTTTTATGGGATACAGTAAAACAAAGTTGAACTTGTAAATTTCCACTATATTAACTAGGACATGTTTCGCTAACACTGTAGCTTCGTCAGATAACAATGATTTAATCATTTAATTATTTTCTCTATTGCTAACAACATCAGCATTGTACTATTTACTTTGTTTTCCTGATGATGAGTGTTTCTACACTCGAAACATGTCGAATTATGAATTATTCGAGGTTCGCCTAGTTATTCTAATAAACTTGTGGAGAAAGACTTTGTGCTTTTCTTTTTTCTATTAGTAAATGAGTTTAAAACAAAAAATAGTTCAATAAAAAATAACATTGCTACAACTGCCAGAATATTGTGTCATTTAGAAACTATCTATTTTTTGATGTTGATAGCTGTGGTCGGAAAATGGCGAAGGCGAAAGTATTAGACTTTGCCGAAGACACGGTTCCAAATTTTAAGAAAACCTCGATTCGTCTCTAAAATTTGAAAAACGCCTCACAAAAAATACCTATATTTCTTTAAAAAAAAAAACCTCACTAGACTCATGTCTGAGATTTCACTTCTTCAAACATTCCATGTCCTCTTCCACTCTATAGCGGTGTATGGAATTCTGGTGTGGGGACACTCTGCACACCTGACTAGAATTTTCGCATTACAGCGTAGAGCCGTGCGTGTGTCATTAAACATGGAATGTAGAGTTGATGTAAGACCGGCCTTTATAAGATATGACATCATTTGTATTTGATTAGTATTTTTAATGTGTATTGTTCTGTAGTTTTAATGTGTAAAGTAAGTTGGTTTTAATGGAAATGTAATTAGTGGTTATGTATAATGTAACTAGTTTTTACAATGGTTCATATAAAAATCTTAACTATTATATCAAATTTAAAATGTATATTTGAGTTTTTAACATGGAAATTTAATGGTAGGACAAAAGTAATTTCAACAATTTTAATATAGTCAGATCTGGTCTTAACGTGCGAATCCAAAGGTCACTGATCATATGCGTCAAATCAGACAACACAGAGGCTATCAAAATGTTGTGAGATTATTTACAAATATACCGAAGGAAGGAAAAATAGTTTTATTATTTTAGCTATCGCGAAGATAGCCACATATACCTAATATTATTAGTTTTGTAAAAATTATGTACAGGGGAGTTGAAAAAGTTATATAATCGTTAATTATATACCTACTGTACCCTTTAATTAAAAACGACAATAATAAACAGTGCAATTTATTTTAACAATTTTACTACTAAAAACTAAAAATACAATGGCATTTTGTCTGATAAACTATTTCGATAATGAAAGAAAAAGTGGAAATTCGCAAACCAGTATGCAGGAAACCGTAATGAAAACACTGAGAATTAGTTTAAGGACTATGCAGAATAATGTGCATGAAAAAAAAGCATAATATAATACCCAAGAATACTAAAAAATGTAAACGAAAAACACCGTTTATAATTATAGCCTAAAAACTCTCATCGTCACTTATAAAATCTGAAAAGTCCTCGTCGTCTGAGTCGTCTTCGAATGGAGCAATTATCATTGGCGCTACTTCGACATCTAGTACTTGTTCTCGATCCCACCAATCCCTTATTAATATTTCTGTATGTTCCACCGATTTCTTCCAGTACTCTTGTGTAATATGATCTAACGAATCTTGCCAAACTATTTGTACTTGGTCGTATTTAAGACCATCACCTACATGTTTTTCATAATAAGACTTTGCACCAGCCCATATGGCAATGATATGGCGGCAGTCGTAGAACCTGATGACCATATTCACGCAGTATTTCATCTACCGCGTATATTTTGGGTTTTTTAAGAGACTTTGCTATTGATAGGAGTTTCGATTTAAGCATATTTGGTAAAGGATTTTGGTTGTGTTTTTCCAGCCACTCATAAATATCACTTTTCCTCCAAGATGAAGTAGGCTGTTTATTTAAAATTCTTGAATGATATGATGCATTATCTAATACAATTAAAGACGGAGCATCCAAATTTGGTATCAATTGAACTTTTAACCATTTTTCAAACATTTCGCAATTCATATTATCATGATAGTCAGCACTTTTTGATGTTGAAGAAAAAATTAAACTCGCACCTGCAACATATCCTGTTGCAGAACCGGCATGCAAAATAATAAAACGCTTTCCCGTACCGCACCCCTTTTTCCTTTTAACGCTTTTTACAGACTCATCTTGCCAAGATTCTGAACCACTTCCATTCGAAAATATCCACGTTTCGTCTAAAAATACCACTTTTCTAAATTTCGATTTGTAATTGTCCGTATATTTTTTTAAAAACTGAACACTCTCTGTGGCTGCTCACATAAAAATCTTCGGTTACAGTTTTTTTTATAGCGAAAACCTAAATTTTTTATTAATTTTGATAACGCTTCAAGTCCAATTTCCAAAACACCCCGAATTTTTAATGTTTTTTGTAAAACTGGAAGAGTTACATTGGTTTTTGATTTGTATAAATCGTAAATCACATTTGGAACTCCCATTTTAATATTTTCGCTTAAATCCTCAGTCTTTGGCTTTCCTCGTTTACACTTTTTAGTATTCTTGGGTATTATGTTATGTTTTGTTTCATGCACAATTTTCTGCACAGTCCTTAAACTAATTCCCAGTGCTTTGGCTACTGTTTCCTGAACATTGGTTGGCGAATTTCCACTTTTTCTTTCATTTTCGAAATAGTTTATCAGATTAAGTACCATTTTTTTTTGATTGGGGATGCAAAAACCCAGAAAATTGTTTACTTTTGTCACAAACTGTCAAAGTCACAAAACTGACATCTTTAAATCAACTAAGGTGGCAGGTACAAACTTTTGTGAATCGCTGAAAATAAAATACATATCCTTGTCTTTTATGTCAAAATGGAATAAGTCTGTCTCATTTATCTTACGTATTTTATTTAGAGGGTAAAATTAAACGCAAGTAAAGAAAACAAAAACTGAGAGTATGTCTTTCTTGAATCGTATGACCCGCACGATAAGACCAGATCCGACTATAGGACCTTCAATATTACATTGACATCGGTACGTATTTTTGTAAAATTGATAACCGTGATATACCTATGATTGATCATACTTACCAGGAAATATAACAAACTTAAGTGTAATTCCCATTACAAAAAGATTTCCTAAAATGTCAACTAGAAACGAAAAAAGTCTCGTAGTGGTCTGGTTCATGTAATACGCTGATGTATAGAGGTCTTGGTGTCTGTCAAATTCCAACTGGACGATATCCTGTAGTTGGGTAGCTCTTATTATTGGTATCCCTTCTAGAGTTGAATTGAGATAACCAATTACTGGACTTCTTGCTAAAAATTAAAGGTATAGGGTGTTTTACTTGCCGACACTGCGACCTGCGATAGCGACGTGCGATGAACTGTGGCGACGCGGATTGCGAGTTTGCGACAAATGTGTGTTTTACCATGCGACACTTCAGTCTAGAAAAAGGTTCGGAGCAGTAAAGTTGTCAAGATGACCACTATTCGTCGTACAAGACTACTGCAGTACTGCGATGCGATGCCGTTGAGAAAACATTTTTTATTTCTCGACGGCATGTCGCAGCGACAACCGCGGTGTCGCAATATCGTCGCCGCAAGTCGATAGGTAAAACATTACATTCATTTGACTACTGCTAGAGTAACTCGCCGATACGCAGCAGTGTCGCACGTCGCTATCGCATGTCGCACTGTCGTCAAGTAAAATATTCTACCTTAAGTTTTTGCCTTAATTAACATTAACATAATATATAAATATATAGATGTATTAGTAGCCGTTGTAAAGACTACAGGGGAAAAACCAAATATGTCACATTTTTTAGAAAAATGATATAGATAGGTATGCCATTTTACAAAGAAATGTAGGTAGTATACAGGGTGTTAATTAATGTCATGCAGATATTTCAGGGAGTGATAGTACTCGTCAATATCAGAAAAAATGCCAATATATGCATGGTCTAAAACGCGTTATTTTCGTTATACAGGATGGCAAAGTTTCAATTTTTTTTCTCGTATCTTGCGTTTTCTCTCTTATATTCTGCCATAATTGTTTCAAATTTGGAACATTAACCCTTTTTTAAAATCTCTATAATAAAGTATCAAAATTATCGGTTGCAGTATACAGGGTGTTACATTTTCTTGATTCGGCTACAATTTTATCTTTCAGAATTTTTTTTTTACTCCCTGTGTAAATTCCGGTATGAAATTTGAACTCTCCGTTCCGTTGTTTAGCGTTCTGGTCTCTTGCACTATTCTCGTATCTGTGACCATTTTCGATCTATTTGCAAAAATAGCCATCGATGGAAATTTAGTGTATTCGAAATAACGCAATAATAAACGGCTAAACGGACAATATCATCGTCAATTTCTTGAAAAGAAACTCCCAGGGCTGCTAGAAGAGGTACCAATTCTTGTCAGAAACCAAATGTGGTTCAGGCACGATGCTGCACAACCGCACTTCAGCATAGCATAGAGGTGAGAAACTTTCTCAATCAAATTTTTAACAACCGTTGGATAGATCGAGGGGGACCTCAGTCATGGCCCCCTAGATCCCCAGACCTGAATAGCTTGGATTTCTTTTTCTGGGGACACCTGAAAGCATTAGTGTATCAGACCCCAGTCCAGACAAAAGAGGATTTAAGAAACAGAATAATACCTTTATGCGACATCATTCGCAATACTCCTGGAATATTGAGTCCGTCAGTCCATAAGGCGAAGACTTGATTCGTGCATTTTAGCAAGAGGCGAACATTTTCAATAGTTTTTATAATTTTGTTTTATTTTTATTTGATTAACTAATAAATTGTTTTGTTTTTACTCTGCGTTATTTCGCCTACACTTAATTCCATCGATGGCTATTTTTGCAAATTAATCGAAAACGGTCACAGATACGAAAATAGTGCAAGAAACCAGAACGCTAAACAAAGGAACATAGAGTTCAAATTTCATACCGGAATTCATACAGGGAGCCAAAAAAAATAGTTCTGAAAGATAAAAATGTAGCCGATTCAAGAAAATGTAACACCCTGTATACTGCGACCGACAATTTTGATACTTTATTGTAAAGACTTTAAAAAAGGGTTGATGTTCCAAATTTGAAACAATTATCGCAGAATATAGAAAACGCAAAATACGAGAAAAAAATTTGAAACTTTGCCACCCTGTATAACGAAAATAACGCGTTTTAGACCATGCATATATTTGCATTTTTTTCTTATTTTGACGAGTACTATCACCCCCTGAAATATCTGCATGACATTAATTAACACCCTGTATAATGACCGGCGAACGAAGTAAACACCCACCTAATCGGAATGATATTTTTTAAGAAATTTATATTACAGCCAACAATCTGGTACCAATAGATGAAACAATAACAAATAAACTTATTGACAAAATCATATTCCATTCTGAATTAAATCAACATACAAATTTCGCCCCTCCACTTTGCTTGCCAAACTTACGCTGTTATTAATTAGCATGATGTGGGAAATTTAAATCTTTGTCTAAAATCTGCAGGATGTCAATGCAGCAGTAAAAGATCTGCGCCCAACGATGAGGACTGCCACGATATTGGTCTGAGGCCATGATGACGTTGTTTCATTTATTTACGTTTAAGGATGTTCACAGAAAATATATTGCGGAAAAACATCGATGCTTGCGATGCATCGAAAATTTTATTAAATAGGATTAGAATTACAAAACAAATCACAAATCTAATTATTCTATGCACAGGAAAAATTAGCACTGTTCACAAGTAACTAGTAAAAACCATATAAATATGTCCATCAGCGATTCAATGCAAATCGTCGATTTCTTTCTGCTTCTGTTACTTAAAAAATCTAAACGTCCTTTAATTTGAACATATAGCTAATGACGTTCTAAAGATGACCTCTTCATGGTCAAATATTCATTGTCTATTTAGACGATTTTTGGATTAAGCAAGAAAGTACAGTAGACTCCCGATTATCCGTAACACGATTATGCGAACTCTGCATTATCCGAAACGACCCATGAACCCATTATCCGAAATGATTCTTTCTATTTCTCCGCATTATCCGAAATTTCTAAGAAATATTTTGTTGGTTTTGTTGTTGCGGCCAAAAATCGACAGACTTTAAAATTAAAACAAGTACCAATTACCTCTTTATTGAATTTATGAATATGAATACATACTAATGTACATACATACAGTATTATAATTTATTATGCATGTAAGTGCAGTTACCTCCACAAAAATCCGGGCAGCAGTTTTTTCTATTGTAAGCCGACCTTTATACATCTCGAATACCTAAAAATTACCTGTTTTAATGACATTGACAAAAATTGTCAACTAAAATTTATTTACGGCTAGTGAAATATATTTACAAATATGCCCCGTCATTTAAATGCTGCGGAAAAGGCCAAAATTGTGACACTGCTAGAAGATGGAAGGTCAGAGAGATGGGTGGCTCAAAGATTTCAAACGCCAAAAAGTACAGTTCATGATATCAAAATAAAATGGATGGAAACGCATTCGCTGGAAAGAATAGAAGGAACATGCCTGAAAAGGGCATCGACAGAAGAACATGACAATACCCTAATTCAATACCGAAGGAAAAATCCTTTTAAAACGGCTGTTTTAGCTCACAATGTAACTGATTTTCCGGGTTCCGTTAGAACCGCACAACGAAGAATAAGAGATGGTTCAAATTTTCGCGCAATCACCCTGCAGCTAAAAAGCCTTTCCTAACGGTAACCAACAAAGAGCAAAGAGTGGGTTATGCATTACAGTATTACGGAGGTGGTATAAATGCTTGGGAAAATGTAATTTTCACAGACGAAAAGATTTTCCAACCATGTTACAGCGGGAGAGTAAGGGTATATTATACACCCGGTTTTATTAACGCTACACTCGGAATATTTCAACAAGCGGCCGTTTTTCTGTCAACGTTTGGGGGTAGATGAGTGCACAGGGTATAGGAGTTTGTACGCGCATAGAAAGTAGATTTAATGCACAAAATTACATACAAATATTGGAGAACGTGATGTTGCCATTGGTTAAGTTTCCCAATACTAATTTCATTTACCAACATGATAACTGCCCGGTTCATACTGCCCACGCAGTATCTGATTGGATGCAACAAATAAGTGGCATTCAAGTATTACCCTGGCAAGCACGTAGCCAGGGGGGGGGGGACCAGGGGGTCCAGACCGCCCCCCCGAAATTATCAGAAAAAAATTTTTTCATATATAATATCACAAGAGATAAAATTTTGTCGGCAAAATTTTCGAAAGGTATGAAAGTTTGTTGCTTGGCAATTTCGCGAATGACATTTTTGACAAAATCACGAGCCGTCAGGCGAGTGATTTTGTCGAAAATGTCATGAGCGAAATTGCTTAAAAGCAACAAACTTAAATAAATCCTTGAGAACAATTTTGCTTACACAATTTTTTCTCGAGTGGTATTCGACATGACTATTTAACTAGAAAAAAGACAAAATTTTGCCGCGGCAAAAATCACATGTGAATTTTGTCCAGGTAGGTGCAGGTAGTAATTTTGCCAGTAGAAGACCGGCCGTTGCTATGACATTTTGCCAGTGTAAAACACTCTAGTTAAATAGTCATCAAAATAGGAAAATAACACATATTATACATAACTTAAAGAAAATAATTTTTAAAATAAAAATTTTAAATTTTCTATATATAATATCTACGTTTTTTCGGGTTAGGCTATCGAAACTAAGAATTTCCAAGTTTCGAGAGTCAAAAAAAGGGCGTGGCACCTAAAAAATTTTTGCCTGCGGCGCATTTTTTAAGAAAGAAACAAAGAAAGGCCACCCTCATCAAAATCCAAAATACGCCACTGCCGGACCCCCCCCGAATACATTTCCTGGGTACGTGCTTGTACCCTGGCCTTCTAGGAGTCCAGATTTAAATCCGATGGAAAATTTTTGGGGTTACATGATCAAGAGAATTAACAAATATAATGATTTTCGTCCAGAAAATAGAGAACAATTGTGGCTGAAAATACAAGAGACTTAAAAATCAACTAACGCAAGAATACTGTAATGGGTCTGGTGGCTTCAATGCCTAAAACATAAACTTCAGTTATTCAAAGTAATGGAAGGGCAATAAAATATTAAATAGGTACCTACTATTGGTTTTATTTCCTCCTAAGTTTATTTATATTGGCCATTGCTTTGTAGTAGTAAAGTTACTTTACTTTCTTTTAAGCTATTTCTGTATTGAATAACAAGTTATTATTGTCTAGTTTACTTTACCAATTACCAAAATCTCTTTACTACTTTTACCTTCCTTCCAATATATGGTAGTAAAGGTAAAAGCCTGAATTACCATAATTCAGGAAAAAAATGTTAGCTGTCAGATTAGTGCCCGGATTTTTGTGACGGTAACTGTACATCTATAAAAGTACATAGATATAGTTACTTTTCCTATAGGTAGTTCATGATTTTCCTCAATCTCCGCATTATCCGAAATTTCGATTATCCGAAATCGGTCCGGTCCACATCATTTCGGATAATCGGGAGTCTACTGTAATGAAATATTGATCAAAGACGAAATGGCGAAGGCGCCACTAACTCTTCTGTTAAAATATTACATATTTTTTTATTATTTATATTGATCATGACGTTACAATAAATATTTTTAAGAACATTTTTATCATTTTTTTACAAAAAAAGATAATAAAGCAAGTTTTTATATCTAATACTTTTTGCGAAGCTTTTTATTTTGGATGCGGCTGTTGTTGCTGATGCAATTGGATATTTTATTTCTATAATTTTCTTGTATATATCGAGGTATTTTCTAAATTTACAAATTGCGTTTTCATTTCAAATCCCTGTTATTCACTCCATGCTTGTGTGTATTCTTAATTCATTAACGTTTACAGGTTTATCATTATAATATTAATAGCCAATTCCTTTTATTCTTTCAAATAGGTAGTAACTAGTGATGGGATTACTCATTGCGGGGCTATACAAAGTAGTTAGTTTATGGAACTGGCGACCTTTTTTTTTTTTTTTTTTTTTTTTTGAAGTCTAAAAATATATGTGCTTGATTATTTAAGTGATTAAAAAAATGAGTTTTTTTTCAAATTGCCCCTCATATAGTATTTGAGTGAACAATCGATTATAATTCGGTTTTTTAAATCACTCGAATACTCGGTAATCGATTATTGAAATAACTCGATTTTTCCCATCACTAGTAGTAACCTAAATGGATTTAATCAGGTGACCTTGCAGGCCAATTTTTTTGTAAATTAGTTGTACATTGATGCCAATTTGTCAACTTACTTGCCGACTCCAGTCTCCTTAGACTTCTTCCCGTTGGTATGTAAAATCTTAGTAGAAAAAATAGTATTATAAACAGCAACAAACTCAATACAATAAATTCCCAGCTCACTGATGCAAGTAGAACGACAGTTCCTACAGAGCTAAAAAATGACTAAAACAAAAATAGATTCGAGTGGTTTGGTCATAGTGAAAAATTTTTTTTGTCTTTCATAAAGGTTTAAATTTTTTTAAATGTTCATCATAATAATATACGGTAAAAGTTGGACAAAGTTGCGCAATTTGTCAAAAAAGTTGAGAAATTCTTAGTACTTACAAAGATACGAGGGTGGTTTGATAAGTCTGTGGCTTTTTGAATTTTCCGCGCAATAACTTTAAAGGAAACATCGCTTCCGTCAACTGCCATCTATCGACAGACTACCGTAAAATTTTAGACAAGCTGCGCCGTTTAGGTTGTGTTTAATAGCCATTGAAAGCAGACAACCTCGTAAATTTTCTCGAAAATGGGACAAAAAGTGCATTTTGTGTGCTAAATAAGCATGACCTTTTGCAAAAAACCATCATTGAAACCAAGGAGAGGCTTGATAAATACCATGGGAACTATGCACAATCAATTTAAATGGATAGGAAGAGGTTCACTGAGTTCCGTTGTGGCTGTACCAGTACAAGACACCGAACGTTAAGGTTGCCCAAAAGAGGTCTGTTTTGTATTCGCTTTTTGTGCTACCTAGTGCTTGTAGCACTAGCTGGGTTCGGGATTGTTTACGGAGCTGGAGTAGAGTTCGAGTGGCGTTTAAATCACGTGACCTTAGAGTTTTAGGTGTATGAATGGTATTTCCCGAACGCTCGAGAGTTTTTAGAGTTAATCACCATAACCTTAATCGCTTGTTTCGTCTTTGTGGTTTATTATTTTATATTATGTAAATATTTTGTGTTTTTTGTACCTTTATTATTTAATATACAATATGGATTTCTTTCATCATCTGGTGCCAATAATTAATTTTGTCAGAGAAATATTTTTTGAAGATTTTTCTGATGAAGAGGATGTTGAAGTAGTTTTGCAGAGATTACCATATCTCTCATGTCCAATAAACAATTTAAACTTCATTTCCGGAAGACAAATAAGCTAAACTCAAAACCTATTAATATGTAAAATACTAAAAACACGATCACTGCGCATGCCCGCTCCGGAGTTCTTCTCTCGCAAGGTGGAACTCTTGGAGTGAGCTCCTTTAACTCCGTGTCGCAATACCCGACCGCACTTCGAGTCACACCTTTTACTCGAAAAGACAATACCCGAACGGATCGGGAGCGTTTTGTGCACATAGAGTTAAAAGAGTGAGCATCCCGAACCCACCTACTCTTACACAGTTTTAACTCAGATAGCCAAGAGCCGTGATCTTGCAATACCCTCTGATCTTGGCGGTTACATAGTGTTAAGATATTTCATATTTGGTACTTGGTGCATTTAGATAATGGTAGTAGTAAGGCTTTTGATTCTTGCTCTGGTATTCACTGAATCTTGGTTCAAGTTGGAGGATTGTTTTTGGAGGGGATTTTGGTGTGTTTCTAGTTTGGTGATAAATTTTCTGTGCATTTCCTGTGTGTATTCAATGATAGTTTCTAACTCGAATTCCCTATGCAGGTCAGCGTTCCTGACGTACCAGGGGGCATTGACTGTGGATCTTAGGACTTTATTTTGAATTATCTGTATTTTCTTCTTGTGTCTTCTTGATGCTTGGCCCCAGACCATCGCACCGTATAGCGTTTTTGGTCTTATTACTTGTTTGCATAATAAAATTTTGTTTTTAAGGTTTAGTTTGCTACGGCAGCCAATAAGTGGATATAGTTTTCCGAATGCTTGTCTGCCTTTTTTGGTTTGGTTGGCCAGGTAAATGGCGTGTGGGTTTCTGTGTATACTAAATATCCCTTTATCGTCTACGTATATTGTTAATTTTGCATTAGATATTCTCTGATGTATATATATTGTAAAGTGGGGGGGGGGGGGCAGAGCTGAACCTTGCGGAAGTCCTGCCTCAATTGGTCTTGGTGGGAACACTGTATCATCTACTTTGACACAGAAAAGTCAATTTTCGATGAATAATTGGATTAGTTGTGTATGTGCCAGTGGGAAGTTTAATATATGATATAATTTGTGGATGAGTCCCTCGTGCCATACCTTGTCAAAGGCTTTTTGAACGTCCAATAACACCAGCCCCATAGAGGCTCTGCGGCGTAAACCATTGGTGGTATCTTCGATCAATCGGGCTAATTGAAGATCGGTAGAGTGATTGGCTCTAAAGCCGAATTGTTCATTAGGTTAGAAATGATGTTTTGATCAGAGATAATGTCTTTAATTTTTTCAAGAAAGATTATTTCAGCAATTTTTGCCATGGTGGGTAATAAACGTATTGGTCGCCAGTTTTGGGGGAATGTGCGGGTTTGTTCTGGTTTGGGTATCATGATGATTTCTGCTGTTTTCCATGGGGTTGGGTATTTTTTGAGTCTGAATATTGCGTTGATGATGTGAGTAAGATTGTTTATGGCAGTTTAGGCCTACTCAGTTTAACCTACTTGTATTGCTGTCAACTGACTATATAACGATATAATCGCCCAAAAGAGGTCGTTAAGCCAGAAATCGTCAATAAAATCCATGGAAATGGTATCGGCGGTAAACAACCATGTGACCGCCTCAAAGGAGTGTTTGACTATGTTCAACCGCAATCTGAACGAGCTTTTACGCCGTTTCGTTGCCGTAGACGAAACATGGATTCATCACGAGACGAAGCAACAATCAAAACAGTTGGTTTCTACGGGTGAACGTGCACCAAAGAAAGCCAAGATTGGTCTGTCGGCCAACAAAGTCATGGCCACAGTATTTGGGGATTCACCCGGTGTCATTCACATCGATTACATTAAAAAGGGAAAAATGATTACGGGCGAATATAATTCAGAGCTTTTGGACAGATCCGATATTTTTTTAAAGCAGAAAGGGCCGCATTTTGCGAAAAAAAGTGCTGTTTCAACAAGACAATGCACGGATTGCACGGATGCATACATGTGTAGTAACCATGACGAAAATTCATCCAGCATATTCTTCAGATTTAGCCCCCTTGCGACTGCCTATATCCTGTTTCCAAACCTGAAGATATGGCTGGGCTGTAAAAAATTTGGGTCGAATGAAGAGGTCATCGCTGAAACAAACGACTATTTCAAGTGTCTTGAGAAATGCTACTATTTGGAAGGAATATTAAAATTGGAAAAACGTTGAACTAAATGAATCGAGCAAAAAGGCGATTATGTTGAAAAATAAAACGCTTTTTTGCCAAAAAAATAAGTCACTGACTTATCAAACCACCCTCGTATTAGGAAAACAAGCTTGCGCCTTGGGACGTCAAATTTACCTTTCAATTGAGCATGCAAATTATAAAATTTATCATAAATCTGATAGCGATCTTTATCATTGGGTCTAATGATTATTTATTCTTGCATTTTCACGCAGTTAGAGAAAGCCCTATTTAAATGTTAAACGAACTACAAATTGACAGTGATTTAATTTATTTCTGAATCGTGATTGATAGTATACCAATTACTTATACGACTAATAATACCTTTATGACTACCGCCTTTTTGAGTCAATTCCTCTTTTGTAGCAATTTTAAATTTTTATCAAACAAAATTCTCCTCTTAATTTTTTTCATTTTTTCTTGGCCATATTTCTAAAAACGGTAGAACTACAACACTAATTTTTTATTACCACTTTTATCTTTCCATAATATTTCCTTATTAGTCCAACGTTTCGTCATCATTATTTAATGCCTCGTATCAGACTTAATGTTATTAATTAAATATTAACGTTTCAACCCCAATAAAGATTAAATTGGTGCAAAATTGTACAATTGAAAGTCAACTAACATAGTATTGAAACACCTGGAAAAGTGCTTTCGACGATATTCGGAAAAAACCGAGGAGACATGTCATTGATTTCAAACTATGACGGATGTCCGAGAAAAGTTGACAACCCAGTTTTAGACGTCTTGGAGGTGGTTTGGCCGCCATTGTGGAGTTGATCATAACTCTAACCTTAAATCTGTCGTTATAATGCAGCGCCTCGGCAACAGATGTCTCAAATTCACGGATGTGATGTCGTGGTGTTGCCGCATATCGTATGTTATTGGCATTTTAATGATATAAGCATTTTAACAGACAATAAAATAGGAGGTTCTCAATCCCAGCCGAATGTATGTTTTTGATAATAATATGTACGCTGATTACTCCGGGGTAATTGAACCTATTTTCACAATGATTTTACCGTTGCATTGGGTGTTAAATGTTAAACAAATAAAAGTAGATAAAAAGCGACAGCAAGAATAATTAAAATAGGTTTTATTTCGTCGAAAAATAGCAAAATACGTAATACACTAATACAAACAAACTGGATGTTTCTTAAGTAAGAAAGTAAAACCTAATTATTATTTTAACCATTTTGAAAAGTAGTAATAATTGCAAATTAAAACCAAGTTATACAAACACACCGCACATCATTCATATTTTACCAAACATATACGTTGTAGCCTAGGTATGTATTAACTAGTGAGAGTCGTCATTTAATTCTGTTAGAAATAGAATACATGGCGGTCAATATGTTTTCATGTAATTAACGTTGGGACGTCAAAAGGTTGAAAATATTATAAGCTACAAAGCAATTAAAAATAGGGACATTTTTAAATCTAGACTATGACTATACTATAGGTAGGAAAATAAATGTAAGCTACTTAAATCTAGGATAGGTGTAGGCACTTATGTGAAATCAAGTTTTACGATAAGCTATAAAAATAAATTTAAAAAACTCATCCCAAGCAGCAAGGGGTAGTTGAATCGACGTTGATTAAAGGTTGATTGGTGTCGTAGGCGTTGATATACCAAAAATCAACGTTGAATAAACATTATAAAAGCAACGTAATCATCAACGTAGTTTAAGTGACGTTTATTCAACGTTAAATATAGGTTGTAAGAGACCTTTAAGCTATTTTGTAAAAATAATTCTACTCATTGGCACCAGTATTTTTCAAATATATACTAGGTATAGCAACTTTAAATAGTTTTAACACAGCTTTTTTAAATTTTTTTTTAAGTCGACTAAAGACGTTGAATAAACGTAGCATCATCTGAAATAAATACTGTATTAATAAAATTTAAGATATCAAAAAAAACCGGCTATTGCCGTTTATATCTTATTGGATGCACGTGTAATGTAGCAACATGATTATATATCAGTTACAAAGCCGACTCTATGTCAGTTACTTAAAAGTGGATAACGTTGTACTTCCATGCAAATTAATTCAAATTTTCCGCCAGAAGCGGGAGGATTGAGACATCACATGCAAAAACGCAACGCAACGCCGAGCGTCGGACAACTTGGTCTTTCCTTACAAGAAAGACAAAGATAAAGGCAATCCTTGACATTTGACAAATCCGAATTTTACACGCGACCGCGTCCCTCCAAGTGACATGTGACCGTGTCCTTGTTGTTTGTTTGTAGGTGAGAACTGAGAAGAGAAAAGTGTTCAAATTAATAATTGCATTATTGCTGGTGTTATTATGGTACATTTATTAATGTTTCCACTATTTCCAGCCTGGATTTAACATTGATTGGTAAGTGAAATGTATAACATTTACATAAATAGAAGTATATAATGTTAACAAAATTTCGTATTACGGATGGCGTCTCTTTCGATTTTATATTATTACACAAAAAGTAAAAAACGGGTTTACTTTAGTTAGTTACTGGAATACAAGAATTCCTTCAAATATTAGTCACAAGTCTTCTGTGCGGATTTTTTTTTTTTTTTTAATTTTTCAAGAAAAAATAAGATACCTAACCTCTAACCAAAATTCACAAGGTCACGGGACCTGTAAAGCAAGCAGGGGCGCTGTTTTTCTACAAAATATAGTAATAATTCTTCCTAGGCTCCTATAATAATGCCACCTTATATATTATTCTGTTGTCCATAAGTAGCTATTAGTCTAATAAAAGGTAAAAGGTACCTAAATAAGTTAAATTTTTAATCAAGTATTAGTACAGTAGTAAAATTGGTAGTTCTTTTTCTACATAAATATTCATAAAAAAGTGGTTTAATGTTAAGTTTATGTGTTGACATTTTTCAATGGAATTTTTAAGAGTAGGTAATGTGGAAAATTTCGTTTATATAGGTACTCGCTGCTAATTTTAATGCGAATGATCATTCATTACATTACGAGCATGGAAAGTAAGACATGACACTTTATATCATTTTTTTAACCTATGTTTTTACAGTAAGGCTATTCTGGTATGGGTAATTAGCTTAAATATTTGATTATTGTATGAATATTCTAATTTGTGTAGAATATTTTAAAGTGCAAGTACAGGGTGAATATCTTAAATTTGTCACCCCTTCTTTACTTTGTTATCTTTGAAAATAGAAAAACTTTTAAAAAACAAAAACAACAAATGATTTTTTCAACAATCAATCAATTAATCAAATCAAAACTCCGCAAATGATATAATAAAAATTTTTTGTAGAGGAATGTAATGTCTGATGTTTGGTAACCAGAAATAAATAAATTTGGATTATGATTGAGAATGTTGCCTTTTAGATGAATACGAGAAAGCTAAAGAAAAGAAAAGTGAAGCCCAATTTACATCTGATATTAAATCAGACAGTGAAATAGACTTAAATAATAGGACAAAAAGACAACGTAAACCTCCATATGTATACAGCGACTCTAGCGATAGTGACAGTCAAATTCAAAGCAAATTAGTCAACAAGAAAAAAAAGCTTCCAAGACCTCCCCCTATTGAAAATGAAAGTGATGGTAAAAACTTTTCAGTACTTTGCTTTTTTGTTTTTTAAAATTTAAATTGAAAAAGTATTTTTTAATTTTGTTTGTGCATTTATTTTTAAAAAGTTTTATGTATAATGCCGTATGCCTCAAATAAAGTAATCGCAAACATCTTGGTGATTTTATTTTATTTGAAAACTGCTTTAAAATAGCTACATTATTTTAAAACACTATCTTTAAAGGTAGCAATTTTTTGCTGCCAGCGGGATATAAGGATGGACATTTAAAATAGTATATTACTAAACTAGTTTTGTAAGACATGTTTACACTCGATCAAAATAGCACTCGTATACAAGTTCTAAAGAACAAGTGTTGTCAAGTCTTATGGAGCAGTTCTCTTCAATATTTTTTCTACTTTTAGTATTTTTATGCCTTACTTTTTAAAAATATGTCATAAACATGTAAAGCAATTTTTCAAATGAAATGGACATTTTGGATTTCATTATATTGGCTACTCATTATAAAACCTAAATTGTTATTACACCGAAATGAAGGAATAAAGTAGAAAAATTATTTTAAATAGGTAGATTATCTGACGTCTTAAAGACATCTGGTCAACGTAAAATACGACGTAAATCGAGACGTTGATTCAACGGTTACATTCAACGTTGTATCAATTATGACATTGTGCCGTCCTGTCAACGTAGATTCAACTGTTGTTACAACGTAATGCAACGTTGGGAAGTATCGTACATTCAACGTTGTATCGACCAATCCTTGCTGCTTGGGATGCAGCAAGTCAAACAGACAGGCGGCAGCTCATATGACCTTCTTATAAACATTTTTAAATTATAAAAGAGGTGATGATAACTATAATTTGACGCTAATTGAACAATGAACATTATTAACGTTATAGATCTAAATTGTACTTGCTTATAAGCGTCAAATAATCTAATACTTACTCTGGAACAGTCAAAAATCAAAAACGGCATGTACTCATCAATAGTATAGAAGTCCTTGGACGATCTGTTTATTATATTTCCAATAAAGTGATCATCAAAAAAGTACATATAACAATTAAGTAGTGCTTTAATTAATGCTTCGTGTAATCTAATAGCTGCCTTTAAGCAAAAGTAAAAAGTTGAACATCCTTTTAGCAAAAATAGGGTCAATCCAGCTGCAGTAAGAATGCTATACATTTTTAGGTATTCATTTCTAGTCTCAATAGCATCTTGGTATTCTGTTGTATTTGTTTCATTTTTGTTTATCATATCCGTTATTTTAGGTTCTAAATTCACCCTAAAAATGTTTTTCAATTTTTTACCCAAAAGGTCAAATGTATTAGGAAATATTATTGTGGAAAAACATACAAGTAGAGATAATTGAAAAGTTAGCCCTGGTAGTTTTCTTAAAACTCGTAACAAATGCTGTTTGTGAATCTGTGTTGCCATGTTCTATGATTTCCTAAAGATTCATATTTTAGAAGCTATAAACCACAGACATACCTATAATAAAGGAGACAAAACATTCCATTCATAAAACATCATTAATTTACAATCATACATACTTCTACACTTTCATATAAGTTAGAAGGAGATGGATTTAAAAAATGACTACGCTGTAAGCTCCGCGTCTGCTCGCTCTTATTCTTACAGTGCAGTGGCATGTGTTTTTTTAGGATCATAAAAAATAAAGTTATTTTAATTTATTTATTTATGCTCTCTCTCTAAAAAGAACCACGCCACTTTTGTAGATTTTGAGGAAAGACTTTTCTAATAATGCCAAGTACTATACTGTAAATTAGAGATTTCTAGTACCTATATAGCGTAAACACATATTATATCAGTGTCAGAATAAGTCAACTAAATATTGTATTGTAAATATTTTTTTGGTTTGTCTTTACATTCCTAAAGAAAATAGATTTTGCTACGTACCTACTGTTTCCTTTAATAGAACGAAAACTATTTTGGTAAAAACGTCCCGCAAAAAGTATTTAGTATTGGTTAAACGATTTAATGCAAAAAATCAAATTAACGCGGAACCGTTATATGGCGTATTGAAATATACCTATTCACTCACTCCTTAAAACCCAGAAGGCATTGCTAAAAACAATAAACTGTCCGTTGCCTAGTAACGTTTAAAAGTGAAAATAATTTTCTACCATAATTTCATTTGAATTAATTTGTTTAAAATTTGGCATTTTATGATAAAATATACAGGCAGACAATCTCTAGAAAATAATTGGACCATTGATGAGACCTTGGATACATTACAAAAAGAAAATAAGTATCAATGCAAGAGCAATAAGGGTCCTGCAAAAAGGACACAATCTAGTGCACCCTCGTAGCTTGTATTATTTAAATATGTAATTTTACCATAATATTATCTTTAGCTTCTCCATTCCTCATTTCATTTAGTACTTATTCGAACTTACCATTTGCTTATAATCTTGTCAGCATACGATGTGCAAAACTGAGCTGTAGCAAATATAACTAGCAGGCACAAGCAAATATAAATTCCACCAAGGAACCTAAAATATTTAAAATAAGTCTTCCATAAAACTTTTCCTTCCTTGTTTCGCTCATGGTAAAGATTTGCCGATAGTTCTTCGTCTGCGTTAATATTGGATAAGGAATTTAAGTTTTCAAATTTTTCAGATAATATATCTAAATGATTTTCCTCATCATTGCTTGTTGGTTCTTCAATGGTGTAAGGTTCAATAATTAAATCTACAATATAACTATTTTTACTATACCACAAATTAACATTTAATATCGAATATCAAACTTAGATGAAAGTTATTTAAAAACATATTACTTTTTGCGTGATAATTTGTTTCTAGAGTTCAGCAAGATATTAAACGAACGGGACCATAGAAATAGTACGTCAAAATCTCTTATATAGATAGATATGAATTACAAATTTTTCTTCTGTGAAGCAATTGGTATGCAGCAAAACTATCAACTATTAATTCAAAGCAGATATCCTTTAACAGGAGAAATCCACTATCAATTCTGTAGTCATTCTAATTTTGTCCCTATAAAAAGATTAAAGAGCAACTGGCTATATTTGTCAAACTCGTCGGCGTATAAAGATCCTCAAGAACTGACCCATAATGCTTTTAACGTCGGCGTCGAGACTATAATAATAAAACACTAATTTAAAAACTGCATAACAGTCCCCATTCTTAAGATGTAAAGACTAGTAAGATAGGTATATTATATCTATTTCTTGGAGGAGTGGAGGAATTGGAGCTACTATTTTTCATAGTACTAAATTTATGAAAAAATTGTTTTTTGTATTTCTAATACTTTCCTTTGTTTATAATGTAAAACCTAAATAATATTTTTATTACTAAAGAAGAACTAATACCTATAATAATAGTTCATAGAAACTGATAGATAATAGATATCTAAATGTATGACTAGTATTTGCTATTATACTCCAAATGGGTTCATATTTAGCAGCCAGGCTAAAAAAAACATAAAAAAACATTCTTGTGGTTAATAAAAAGCACCATATTAGTCGAAAAAAATATATTAATATATCTGCATTTTACCCAAGTCCATTTACCGATATGTATATTATACCCTTTGAATACAGCGCTATAACATTATAAGGGCGATCATTAGGATGGGGCGACAACAGCCAGAAAAAAAATTGAGACACTTATTACAAAAATTGGATGACCCCCCAAAAGGACCTTACATACATTCAGGACCAATTGGCTCTCTCCCTCCTAAAAATTACTCTGTCAAATTTAAACCAATAAAAACTGATTTTCCTCACGTAGATGAAAATGAGTTAGGTACAGACCAGCAATATTTGTATAAGATTTCTACAGCTATCGAAGAGGAAGTGTGTTCTAAAAAATTAGCAGAAAAGAGTCCTGGGAAATTGGTTTACTTAGGACGATTAACCTTTGCTAATCGAATTGTTAGCGTAATAAAGGTATGTGACAACAATAAAACCTTTAAAAACCTGGTCAAGTTTGTGATTCAAATGCATTCGCGAATGTGGTTTGAAATAAAAACTCTGCCACAATTAGAAAATGGTGCACGACTTCTGCGGAAAATAACCCGTGTTTCTAGATAACTCGCAGATAATGTCAAAGTAATTATTGATGACATCATATAATGCCTATTTTACGTCCCCGGAAAGTATAGTTGTATCGATGTTGACATACACGGATACCTACAAGGGAGTTAGCGGTCAGAAGAATCCTTAGAGTAATGAGAGAAAGCGAAATGCCAAAAACTAACTTTAACTCTGAAGCCTATATTGACCTCATAGACTGGCTTAGTTGAACTGCCACAGAAACTCCTTTTACACAGGTTTATGTCTGAAGAAGAAGAATACCTAATTGTCAAATATCGTGACACATTACCAACAAAGTAAATATTTGTTTGCTTTCCTTGACACACCCAGACATTTGAATGGTGTGTTAAGATAATCACGGAGACCTTAATAAAAAGTGTGTGATGAAAAGTTCAGTTCACAAGAGCTAAATGTGACGAAATAAATAAATTGTCTAATAGATATAAATGTAGGTGGGTGGGTAGAACTCGAGGTGCAGTGGTGAGTTCTTGGTTGAGTTAATATCAAGGTTGGCTGGTTGGTTGAGGTAGGGTTGCCATTAAACTGCAGCCGAGAGTCCATTATATTTCTTTGTTTAAGGTTTTGATAATACATCAGTTAGACGGGACCTTCAGTTTTTGACGTGGGATTCGAACAACGCATATGCACTAGCTTATCCGTCAGTCCTTAAAGAGCAGGATTTTCCACCCCAGTCAATGGATCGTATTCAGGACTCCACTAGTGATACACCGCATTCTTCCTTCTAAGATTTTTGGGTATACTAAGCAGCTTTACCACTGAGTTACCATACCAAGGTTAATAAGTATTTATTGTTATAGTCTCGTCTTTTATATTATACTAGCGTGTACCCGGCATGCGTTGCAACCCGCTGGTATAAATACAAACCCGAACAAACCCGATATATTAGTACCCAGCATGCCACTTTCTGAAATTCCACCCGTGCGAAGCCGGGGCGGGTCGCTAATTATACATAAAAACCTTCCTCTTGAATCACTCTATCTATTAAAAAAACCGCTTCAAAATCCGTTGCGTAGTTTTAAAGATTTAAGCACATAAGACAGGATAGCGACTTTGTTTTATACTATGTTAAGAAGATTAATTCAAGCTGAGAGGTGCACCAACCTACCTAATTTTCACTAGGAGCCTACGGTGCTCGGCTAAAAATGGATATTTTAAAATTATTATACAACTTGTATTAAGCAGGCCTAGATATGACTTTTCCAAGTTAGCCCAACTCAATTTGAAATGTTACCCAGGGGCCTGGCTAAAAGATTTCTTTAAGTGATTTTAAGGAGAAAAGTTTATATAAACATGGGTCCGAAAATGTATAGTTTTTATGATGCAGGGTGTCAAAATCGTATAATCGTAAATGTCTCAATAGGTACTCTTTTATTCGATTTTGTTGAAATTTGCCAATTCTGTTTGTAATAACAAGAGGATAATTTGGCCTCAATTAGATTAAAATTATTTAGTCCAGTGGCGTCCCGGAAAACAGTCCAACTAATATTTTTGACAAGAAAATTGCGCGCCACTGACTTTTTTATTTATTATGTTTTTTTTTTCGAATTAAGCAACTACAAATACAACTACTTTATCTTCTGAGTTTTTTTCATATCTTGCTTTGTTTTCGAGAAAAAAAAAATAAAAACCACTTTATGGCATGTCCCCGGGACAATAAGAGTTATAGTTGTTACTTTTAAAACATTGCAGTAATAAATTATTACGTTATGCGATAATTTTATGTTAATTTCTTTTATCGAAAACAGTTTTAATCTGTTCGAAAAAATTCAAAAGAGGACTTTCGTGTAATTTTAATTGCTTAATAGTTTGGTAAGTAGTTTAAATTTTTTTACTCTTATCGTCCCGGGGACATGCAATAAAGTGGTTTTTATTTTTTTTCTCGAAAACAAAGCAAGATATGAAAAAAACTTAGGAAATAAAATAGTTGTATTTGTAGTTTCTTAATTCGAAAAAAATACATAGTTTTTAAAAAAGTTAGTGGCGCGCAATTTTTTTTGTCAAAATATTAGTTGGATTGTCTTCCGAGACGCCACTGGACTTAATAATTTTATTCTAATTGAGGCTTAATTATCCTCTTGTTATTACAAACAGAATTGCCAAATTTCAACAAAATCGAATAATATAGTATTGAGATATTATACGAACATCCGATTTTTTTTTAAGTTTGACACCCTGTATCGTTAAAACTATGCATTTTCGGACCCATGTTTATATGAACTTTTCTTCTTAATATCACTTAAAGAAGCACCCCTTGAAGTTTGGCCACATACTTAAATAACACCCTGTATAAATGTACCTATACCTAACTTTTCCACATTAGCCAGTTTTACATTTAAAAAAAAATGGCTTTTTCGGCTCATATGATTAATTTTTTTAAGTTATTGTGTTCAATAAAAATGTTTAAACAGTTAGGTATCTACAAACTATTACCATTATTAATTTTTCTATGCTTAAACAACTCAATAATAGACATTTATTTTTAAGTGTGATTCATTCCACCACTTCCCTATCTTCCTTACCGGTTTTCCGTTCAATGAATGAAGTGTTGCCATTTTCTATCAACAAAACACTGTTTTCATTTACTGCATTAATATGATTGGTATTATTGGTTACCATAATGCAAATTTTATTTTTCAAAAATCCCCTTATACATTTATTGAAAATTTTATTGCTAACATGATTGTCCAAGGAATTCAAACATCCATCCAGTAAATATATGTTACTATCTTTGTATACCGCTCGAGCTAAAGATATTCTAGCTTTCTGGCCTTTGCTTAAATTAATTCCATTGTCCCCAACTTTCGTATGGTCCTTCTTCTCGAATTTGTTAATATCGTAAATTAGATCGCAAACCTTTAGTACCTCTTGGTACCGGTTAATATTATAAGGTTGTCCAAAAACAATATTTTGTCTTATCGTAGAAGGAAATAACCATGGTTCTTCTGGAGCGTAAGACAATGAACCTTCTACCTCCATATGTCCATCAGTAATGGGATACTCATTTAAAATTGTTTTTAGTAGAACACTTTTTCCACTTCCAATGCCTCCAGTAATTAAGAGTAAGCCTTGATTTAAATTGAAAGAGGCAAATTTTATTATTTCCTTGTTTTTAAGGACAACTCTAACATTATTTAGATATACCTTGGGACATTTGACTACATTTTTCTCGTTTTTTTCTTCAAAATCCTCTGATACTACAAGGAAAAAATAACGAATAAAAACTATTTAATAGTCATAATATAGGATTGCACAACAATTTTAAATAGTAATTAATTAACTAGACAAGTTTGAGTATAACATACAGGGTGGCCCATTTGTGTGACAAATATCGGCTCTATTATTAGAGTTATTCAGAAAAGTCAAGAGGTTTATTTTAAATCTATATTCTAAAATTATTTTTAAATGTAGGGGAGAGTCGAATATTGGTGCGCGGTTGATAATACCGCGCCCCTCAATAACTCTCAGTAGAAAATAATACTTGACAAACCTGCATAATTAGCCGTTAGGTACCTTAAACGTGTTCCTTCACCCCGCAGTTGAAATATTTCCGTTATAACCACCTGAGTTGGAGCTTGGCGAATATTTATTGTTTTTAGTGAAAATCCATATAAATTTTCTACATTTTTGGATCGAGGTATGTACCGGGGGGTCAACTAAGAATGGCCGCCGGCTATATCTCAGAAACTATAGTCATCATAGAGCATCCGGGTAAATTTTTTTTAATAAAAGTGCCCAAAAGAAAATGCTGGAAATTATTTTCGAGTTTGTAAAATGCCCACAAGGGGGCGCAACAGCCATGACCCAGGTTAAAATTAAGATTTTCTCTGTGTTTTGACTGATTAAGAGATATCGAAAACATATAAGTATATTTTAATCCTTGCATATTTTCTTATATTTTTTGTTTTACACAAATTTTTCGATCTAGTCAAATAAAGTGGTGGGGGGAATTCAAATGTTTTTTTGCAGAAACTACGATTACTCCGGTTTGCCATAACCGATTTTAAAAAACTTAGCCTCGTTTAAGAGAGCTTTATTTAACCTACAAATCAAGCTTTTGTTTTCGTATTGTTGAATTTTGCCGTCGCCGCTAGATGGCGCTAACTGAAGTTTAAGCAAATATTGGACTTTTTCTCAAAAAAGTTAAATACAGTGAAAGGATTATTTTTGCCCTGTATAATGAACAATTAAATCCTCAACATTTTAGTAAAAAAAGCAACTTTATATCCTTTTTAGAACTGGAGTTATTGACCAAAATAAATTACATATCCGAATTTTTCATTTTTAAGGACGTTTTAATTTTGTTTATGGAATAACTTTACCACATATTTGAAATAAATTAACAAAAAGTAACAAGAAATGGATATAACGATGACAATCTTCAAATTACATATTACAAAAAGGCTTACATTTTTAATTTTCTTAAATTACTTACTTATAGGTATTACGATTTTTATACCTATTAGGTACCGCAAAAAAGACTTTGTATTAAACACTAAATTAATTACGACTGAGATTTGGAAGCAAACTTATTAATGACGGCCTAAGTGTTCAAAATGCCGCCCATCATTGTTTATTCAAACTTGCAACCTCTGCCGAATGGATAAAACAGCAGTTTTCTTTTCGTTTTTGTTAGTTTATGTTTAAGGAAACTTTTAAATGTTTTTAAATCTAAACTTACTATTAAAAATAAAGAGTAGGCTTTAAAAACAAATCGAAAACGAATGCATTGTATTAAAGGGACGCGTTCCCAAATAATTAGTGTCAGTTTTTTTACTGAGGTCGCTGGCATTTTTGTGTTTTAAAGAAGATATTTTAATACAATGCTTCTACCAAATGAACATGCATTTGATATGATTAGATTTTATTTCGAATGCTTGCAAAATGCAACAGTTGCTTCCAGAGTTTATACCATCCAGTTTCCTGAAAGAAGGCATTATTCAGGCAGGGTATTTCGTAGGCTAGCGGAAAGACTTAGGAGTACCGGAAGCATTCATCTTCCGGTATATAGAAGACAGCCAAGGGGCAGAACAGGCGAAAACATTATAATTGAATGGATCAAATTCAATATGTTGGCCTATATTGAATTTGATCCACATGTAGGGACCAGAATGCTATCTAGAGAGTTAGGAATATGCAGGACTACGGTCATAAATATTTTGAAAGATCAGAAGTATGTTATAGATATTTTAAGTAAAAAATAATGCGTTTCCTACTAGATTTAATTTTTTTTAAGCCTTTAAGGATTGTTTTTAATGTTCGGTACTGGGTTCATAACTAAAGTTAAATTTACACATTCGTCCACCTATCTATTGTCTGTCTATTGTAGCCGTTATCCGAAATTGATTTGCATATAACGTGAGAGTTGAAATGTATTTGGAGAGAATAAATTAGTGGTCACTTTTAAAAAAAAATCTATGTAGATGGTTCTCGAGATATTGCCGAAAATATTAAAAATTATGTCTGCTTGTCTCCTAGACTAAAGAATGTTTAAAATTTTAAAACAAAAAGATTAGTCCAAGTAACTTGAAAGAATTTTACCGCGAGTTTTATTCACATTTAAATTATTTTCCAGAATGCATCCTTATCAGATTGTTCTCCAACAAGCTTTAACAGCTGAAGATTTTGATCACCGGCTCAACCATTGTCACTGGCTACTAAATATGATAACGGAAATCCCTCAAACACTTTCCAATATCTTATGGATGGATGAGGCAACATTTAAAAGCGATGGGGGTGTGAACATGCACAATATGCATTATTGGTCCAAGGCAAATCCGCGTTGGATGCAGGAAGTGCAACATCAAGGTCGCTGGTCGGTAAACGTGTGGTGCGGCATTCTTGAGGGTAAAATTATTGGACCAGTCTTCTTTAACCAAACTCTCACTGGAGCGGTTTACTTACATTTTTTAATAAATGAGTTGCCCCTTCTATTACAAGATGTCGCTTTGGTTGTTCGCCAAAATATAATTTTCCAGCATGATGGATGCCCGGCGCATGTCGCAAGAAACGTTCGCGAATTTTTAGAGTTAACATATCCTGGCAGGTGGATAGGACGGGGAAGTATATTTCCATGGCCAGCTAGGTCACCGGACCTTACCGTGATAGATTTTTATTTTTGGGGGAGGATTAAGGACGTTGTTTTTGCAAACCGGCCAACAACGAGGGAAAATATTATGGAGAGAACCACAGCAACAAGAAATATATATCGGTGGCGGAATTTGAAACTGCTGTTTCATGAACGCGGCAGAGGTTGCAAGCATGTATAAAACAATGATGGGCTGCATTTTGAACACTTAGGCCGTCATTAATAAGTTTGCTTCAAAATCTCAGTCTTAATTAATTTAGTGTTTAATACAAAGTCTTCTTTGCGGTAGTACCTAATAGGTATAAAAATCGTAATACCTATAAGTAAGTAATTTAAGAAAATTAAAAATGTAAGCCTTTTTGTAATATGTAATTGAAGATTGTCATCGTTATATCCATTTCTTGTTACTTTTTGTTAATTTATTTCAAATATGTGGTAAATTTATCCCATAAATAAAATTAAAACGTCCTTAAAAATGAAAAATTCAGATATGTAATTTATTTTGGTCAATAACTCCAGTTCTAAAAAAGATATAAAGTTTCTTTTTTTACCAAAATTGTTTATTATACAGGGCAAAAATAAACATATCACTGTGTTTAACTTTTTTGAGAAAGGGACGGCGAAATTCGACAATACAAAAACAAAAGCTTGATTTGTAGGTTAAATAAAGCTCTCTTAAACGATGCTAAGTTTTTTAAAATCGGTTATGGCAAACCGGAGTAATCGTAGTTTCTGCAAAAAAAACATTTGAATTCCCCCCACCACTTTATTTGACTAGATCGGAAAACCTTGTGTAAAACAAAAAATATAAGGAAATATGTAAGGATTAATATATATATGTTTTCGATATCTCTTAATCAGTCAGAACACAGAGAAAATCTTAATTTTAACCTGGGTCATGACTGTTGCGCCCCCTTGTGGGCATTTTACAAACTCGAAAATAATTTCCAGCATTTTCCTTTGGGCACTTTTAGTAAAAAAAAATGTACCCGGATGCTCTATGATGACTAGTTTTTGAGATATAGCCGGCGGCCATTCTTAGTTGACCACCCGGTACAAAACCTATTATTTAAATGTTAGATATTGTGCTGTAATGGATAGCTGCTCTCATTAGGAATACTGTGTGATAGCAATTGCTTGTCCCAAATTTTAAGTTTTTGAATTATGTTGGCATGCAATCAAGATGGTGTCGTCTGATAATTGCGCTCAGACTGGGTATTGTTTGATGCGAATTATTGTCTTTTCTTTCAGATGACTGAGCCTACACCAAAGAGAAAAAAAGGGGTATGGGATCCAGCTAAGATAAAAGCCGCTTTATAAGCTGTACATTTTGGAAGAAAAGTTAAAGAGGTGGCAAGAACTTTTGACTTGCCGGAATCGTCAATTAGAGATAGACTAAAAGGGGAGAATATTATGAGCCTCGTATGGGTCGACATGCAACGTTTACAAAAGAAGAAGAGAATGAGTTAAAGGAACATATAGTCCTACTAGCGAAAAACAATTTTGGGATCACTCAGCAACAACTACGTAAGCTAGCGTACGAATTTGCTATTGAGAAAAATATAAAAAACATATTTTCAACCAGTAAAGAAATGGCGGAAAAGTGTTGGGTTTACTCTTTTTTAAAAAGAAATCCGAAGAATGCAGTGGCCAAGAATCTGCCGAAAACTTCATTTGCTATTTTTATTGACTTTCTTGTATTAAATAATAAATAATGCTGTAAATATAGCCTTATTTTCTCAAACTAGTTTGATAATACCGTGTTTTCAATGACTGCTTTTTTCCCTACCCCCTCTACTACTTTACCTTAACTCGAAATTTATCATTTGGACTTATTTGCCAAGCAAGTCTTCTATTGGCTGACCTCCACAAAGTTAGTATACATTACACCTAATGATTTCTAGAGCTTGTTTTCCTTAAGGGCGCGCCAATATCCGACTCTCCCCTACCAGAAGATCAGGACAATGAAAATAGCCATATTTTTAACACCTTATATATTTTAACATTTTGGTTAACAAGCAAAATGATAAACTATTAAGTATAGGGTAATTGTACCATTTACCAAGAAAAGGAGGGTGGAAAATCTAAGATCGCGCAGTTGGAACTCCCACATAGACAAGATTATCCGCAAGGCCAATCTATCGCTATGGACATGCCGCAGGATTTGCGGCAAATTCTGGGGCATGGCACCATAACATCATATTGGCTGTACATAACGACCATAAGACCGATAATAACGTTTGGCTCTGTAATCTGGTGGAATAAGGGCCAACAACGACTGTTCCAAGCAAAACTAGCCGGAGGGCAAAGGCATGCCTTGGAGGTCATATTGGGACTAATCCCTCCTCATATACACTTAAAGAAGAAAGCCAAATGGGCCACCTATAGATTGTACCAAGCCGCTATTAACACGCCGCAATCATGTAGCCTAGAGGGTACTAGAATGTTAGAAAACACTATTGTCACGAATTTCTCTTCGTGTGTCGGGACGTAGATAGAGGAATGAAAGTCTGGAGTTACAAAACCAGCATGTCCCTTATTGTTCCGCGTAGGTGCGTCACTTGGCCTAGGCCAAGGCTTGTCACCTGTTGTTGATTGACCGGGCGATAAACACCGATGCCTGCTGCTAAATGTGGCCCGGGTTATATAGGCGAATTAATGCTGAGGTTGCGACGCACTTGACCCCGATTGGCGTACAGTGGGTCGCGACCTCAACACGTACAGTGGTTGAGTATCCGAAATATACCGGGCCACTGTGTGATTTAGTTGACAGCAGCATTCTGAAAATACCCTCAGAGATAATGACAAAAATACCCAAAAACGAACTGCCCTACACTCTCGCCCATCCGAGTAGGGAAGAATGGATCAATAATAGTACAAATATACTTATTATTACTTTATATATTATTCACAGACGGCCCCAAGACTAAAGAAGGTATTAATTGGAGCCGGAATATATGGAAAAAAACTATAACGATAAATCTGGGATCCATGTCGACCATATTCCAGACTGAGGTTCATGCCATTGAAATGTGTGCAAGACTGCTAATAAATCGACCGTACCCACACAGGACAAGATGTATATTTATTTTAAAGTAAATAAACATCTAGTGAATGCTGGTGGTGTTTAATCCTTTGATTTCTTTTTCGTTAAATGTTTATATCCTGTATGGATATAAAGTCTAAAAAATATAAATCGAGCCCTGATGATGGTGTGGACTGCACCGAAACGTTGGCAGTGATTTAAATATTAAAAAATTGTCCAAAAGCTGAAATCTGACCTTCCATTTATAAATAAAGTAGTGGACGAAACCTCAACAGATATAAAATTTATTATATACCGACATCCTGGCATCCCGGTATGCGTTTTGCCACTTTTTTTATACCGAAACCTTCCTCGGCCTGCACACAACAACTCACCAAATTTTCATCGTAATCGGATAATGGTATAGGAACGCATGCGTAACATACAGACATACAATCATTTTTATTTATTATATATTGGATGTTATTATATAATCAATCAGTGTCCATGTGGATCCTATAATTCTCGTGGGCTGAGTCAAAATGTTTCCAAGCAGGTGAGTACTGACCTAACTTCGATATTTTCAATTTTAAAAAGATCAATATTCAGGTCACCCACACAAAATACTTGATCTACAGTAACAAACAAGGAAGGAATGGTGGTTTCAAAACATCGTGCAAGAAAATCACCATAATTGGTATTATGTGATCTATAAACAACTCCAGCCAGACATAAATTTTGAAATTTAATTTTGATCCATAACTGCTCTATGTCTGCAGTACTTTGTATGATGGTGTACGGTATATGATTTGCAATATAAAATCCTACACCCCCACCCTGTCTATTCTTTCTGACAAGATTATAACCTGCAATATCATAATTGAGGTTGAGGTATTTCGCCAGGTTTCGCTTAAACCCAATATGTCAAACTTAGTTGTAGTACTATATTAGTAAATTGGAATTTTCTGTTTTATTTGCCCGTTTCCATAACAATTTAATTAAGTAAAGGTAGCGTTGATATGATGACATGACTGACTTTAATTTGGCACTGTTTTAATAACTCCTTTATTTAAAACTATGATATCAAAATTACAAATTATGTTATTTTAGATTTCTGTATTTTCAACATAACTATCTTCTAAAACAATACACTTTTCAACAATTCTTCTTAAACGTAAGTTCACTTTTCTTAAAGTTTGGGGAGTAATCTCCTGACACGCTTGCCTAATTCTAATGCAAAGTTCCTGTCTATTACGCGGCCTAGTAGCATACACTTTGTTTTTCAAGTACCCCCACAGATAAAAGTCACAAGGGGTAATATCCGGCGATCTGGGGGGATATGGTTCTAAAGGAGAATTTCTACCTATCCACTTCATAGGAAAGTTTACATTTAGAAAGTTCCTAACTATCAGAGAATTATGTGCGGGAGCACCATCTAATTAAAACTATAAGTTTTCTCTCTGTGCTAAAGGCAATTCCGCATGAGAAAATCATAAAAATCATAAAAATCATTTTGTAAAAAATGCAGAAAATTTTCTTCATTCAGGTTATCCAGGAAAAAAGGGCCAACAATTCGTTCGTTAAGTGTGTCACGCCACACGTTAACTTTTTCACTGTTTTGGTTTTTACAGTTAATTACCCAATTCGGATTTTCGGCTGCCCAAAACCTACAATTTTAACTAGATACCACTCCGTTTGTAGTAAACGTTGCCTCGTCAGTAAACATTATGTTCTTTAGAAAATGTCTATCGTTAAGATAGACCTTGCAACCATAAGCAAAATTCAAACCACCATTCAAAATCACAATTTAACAGAGTATGTAGAAATTTTGGTTTAAATGCCCTAATCCTATTGCGTTTCAAACACCTCCATACTTTGTTTTTCGTTAAATTCAATTATTATATATTCAAATACGTTCGTCATCTGGATAGCGTCTTTGATTTAAATTGTATCTCCTTGGTCTTTTCTTCAAAACCGCTCCTGTACTTGCGAACAATCTGTTGATTTTGGCAGCAGTATTGTTAGAAATTGGTGCTCGATCATGATGCCTTTCATTGAATATTTCACTAACCTCACGCGAGGATCTTTCATTATTACCAAATAAGCGGATAATTTCTACTTTTTCTACAATTGTAAGAAATACTCTTTGGTTTTGTGCCATCTTCTTAACAGTTAAGTAAGAGTGCTTGACTTATTGACAGTTCATACGAATTACTAAATGCCAAACAAAAACTTTGTTTCAAAGCACTCTGCGATTAATTTGCTCAAAAACAACACAGGCCCGCAACAGTAACACAGCGCGCGTATCTTAGCAAAATTTCAAAAAAAAAAACTTAATCATAGTAGTTGCGAGGATACTGAATTTAACGAAATCATATGGAGGCGCTTGAAACGTAATAGGATCAGGACATTAAAATCAAAAAGTTAGAAATAAATAACCTATTAAAAAAAAAAGTGCCAAATTAAAAAACAATTTTTTTACTGCTAAAATCAGCTCTTGAGATTTTAAAAATATTAATTAAGGGGTTTTTTGGGATGCTGTGCTAATTCTAAATCTGATAGAAAAAATTATTTAAAATAAGCCCTAATATGCTTTTCTCAAAAAAATCAACTCTTTTTTACCCCCCAAGACCGTACGCCTATGATGCATAAAAGTGTTCACTTTGCCAAATACTTCATTTTTCTAACATACAACCACTACCAAAATTTGAAGAAAATCGCATTATTAATAACTGAGATATCAGGGTGTATTCATGAAAAGCGGGACACTGTATACTCCAGTAAATACATGACCAAGTGTGTAAGTACATTTACCGCCAGCAGCGAGGTTTGTAACTAACTAATTTGAAAAATAAATAAGAACGCTAATTTATTTCCAATGTCATAAGAAAATGAGAGATAACGCTAGGTCCTTGTCTGAATCATGAGGTATACCGCTTACCGCTTACCGCTTACCGCTTACCGCTTACCGCTTACGATAAGTGTACTCTTTAACACATAAAGATCATTTCGTCAAAATATTTTTCCATTGCTCTACGATTAACGCTAGGTTGTGGCTGCCAGTATACACACCGCCTTACAGACCTTTTCCGCTATCAGGTTTGACCGGTCAGGTTTCAAACCTGAAAGAAGCCGGACACATAAAGGGAGCAATGTTTAAATGTGGTCTTTCACACTATTAGGTTTAGGCTAGGCGATTGACCACAGCCGGAAAGGTCAAATGGAGCATCACGTTTCCTGACTCTGGATGAAGTGGTGGTAAGGTATTGTAGCTAACGCGGTCTTCTTTAGGTTTGAAGGTTAAAGCTGATACTATAAGAGGTCTGTTAGACCTTAAAGCTGCTATTAATGTCAGTTTTTAACTCAAAGGTAGCTAGAATAAACTTAGATATAAGTACCTAAATATTTTTTTTTGGTATGTTCCTTACCTAAAAATGCTTGTATTCTCTTCAAAGAAGCAAGTGTGTCAGCAGTTTGTGTGATTCCAAAGGGAATTGATGTCGAAGTGGCTGAGTTTAAAGCCGATAAGCATTGTAGAGAGTAATATACTGTTTCTGCATCTATTTTCCATCCTGCTTCAATGTAAGACATAAGTAGAGTATAAAAGGCCAAGCTTATTGCTGATCCTCCCAAACCTATTATCAGGGCCTTTAGAAAATAGACTACCTTTAGCATCGCAATTTCTTCGCTACAAAATATCAAAATTTATGTTTTTAACAAGATTTTCTTAATAAAACAGCTTATCTTTTCTCTTTAATTATTATTTCATATTTTAAAAGTATTATTTACGTTCAAGTGACTTAAAAGGTATTTTTATTTCGGTCACATCCTAGTCTCACAACATACAGCGAAATGTTTAGATATTGATATAAAAAAACGTCATTCATTACTTTCACTAATTGTATTTTTGGTTTAAAGCCAATAGGGAACTTGTACATATTTTTTTATTGCATAAATATGTTAAGTCACATCCAAAAATAACATATTGTGCAAAATATTACGTTTTAAATATTACTCCCTAATTTTTGATAACTAATTAACTGCGCGCGTGCAATCTAATATTCAAACCGAGCTTCATGACACGGGACCGTGGGTGACGTCATACAGTGCGTCTGTCAAAAACTAAGTAAGTAGAAGTAGAGACCGACCGAAGATTCGGTTTCGGTTTTGGGCTAGTTTTGGTGACAGTTTCGGTTTCCTCCAAAAATCGGCGGAAACTTCGGGTGCGCTGAAAGCATAGACAATTTACCTACAACTTATTTCCTGCGCAAACAAAAGTAACGTTTTATGGGTGAAAAAATACGTCCGAGGGCATAACTCGCCGGTCAGCTGCCTTCCCTCTGGACACCTTCGTGCATGCGCATAAACCTCGCGTTATCGGCCTGTCCAAAATACTTGAAAATACCCTCCAGAACCGACTCGGCCGCCATTTTTGTTGTTGTGTTTTAAGGTTTCTCTGTGAATTCCTTGTAGTTTTCTTAGCTATCGTGGATTGTGGGTGTTTAATATTTACGGATTTCTAGTTTTTGTGTAGTTGAGTGAATTGTGTCTGATTGTGAGGAAATTAATTCTGTAAAAGTTGCTGGTTGGTTAATTTTTTGGTTAAAATCTGTACACCCTGACATTAAGCTTTTAATAAAGCCAGTATTCCACGGGTCAAGTTCTCGGACAAACACTTTTCAAATTCTTGAACAAGAAATTTTTGTTGAAAATGTTTTACACGTAGGTACCCAAGATTTTGCCATATTGTAAAAATCAATACAAATTATATACCAACTAATATTTGTCTTGAGGTTAGGTACACGATAACATCAAAGATTAGTTATATTGCTGGTTTTGTTTGTTTTTTATATTCGATTTTATAAGTTTTATAGTTTAATTGACCGGTTCTCTTCCTTTTTTATCTAAAAACATGACGACGAATCATTTTTTAACAAACTTTAAAAACAAAACCTTAAAAACAATTTTCTATCCTTAAAATCTGATAGGTTTGCCACTACTAAAAATGCCAGAAATCACTACCTTTTTTCCCAACTTGATCAAATATTGAGAAGAAATTTAATTTTTTTGGCAAGAATTTAAATTTTAAAGCCCGGACCTGTCTATTTTCCCATTCGTCAAACGATAATGTTGCAGTGCGCATGTCTAATAGTGTCTAGCTTTGTTTACATGCGCGAGGCCATAAATCTACTACTTTCGTGATTATTGTTTGCTTATCTGAAGGTAAATTTTCTATGGCCGAAACTCAGATCAAGGCCGAAGATTCGGTTTCGGTTTGGGCTAAAAATCTTGTTTCAGTCGGACATTACTTAGAAAGGAGCTATATAAAGTGGTATTTTAAAAACTACGAAATACAGTTTTTTTGAAAATTAGCACATCCATAGTTAAAAATGGTACTCCTGAAAGAATGATATCAGTAAAGAATGTCACAATGGGCTTTTTCACTAAATTTTGGTGTTTATCCTACCGCTTAGAGAAAAAAATTTTTTTTTCCGGTTTGAGTTTTTAAAATTTTGAATTACTTATTTACTGAGAAAATAAATAAACAATATACGCCCTCTTATAAAAACACGGGAATAAACTCACTGACGTCACAACTGCCTCGACCCGTGGGTCCCAGTTATTAAGCTGAAGGTCGAAAGCCGCGTCTACCTGTAGATCGAGCGGGTTATTGTCTTCTATTTTGAAGTTCTTGTTTATTTAATTTTTCAAAACAAAGATAGCAATTTAATCCGTCCAGGCTAACAAACAAATGCATTGCCCGGATAATGGGATGACGTAATAAGGTTTTAATCTCATGTTTTTAAATTTTCTGCTTTCGTAACGTCTGTTTAATTATCTTTAGAAAAGGTTTGTGACCCTCTGGAAAGCTTTTTATTATTGGGATGTATTTTCAATAGGTTCAAATCCAGGATGTTAATGCTGAATAGGATAAATTCAGTTATAGTGAAAAGGCCCATTATAAATTATTATTTACCTACACCAAAGGAATAATATGTGATGGTTTCATTAAGACTGCGCCACTGCTCAGTTTGGTTTGAGGAAGACCGGGGCAGGTTGTAACGAAAAATATTTGAAATTTTTTTTCTTGGAGCTGTTTTCACTAATCAATTTTTTTTGTCGTGAATGTCTACTAACATACAGGGTGGCCCATTAGTGCGAGGAAGTCCAATATATCAGTTTTCAACAGAAATAGCAACAAATATTAGACGTAAAAGCTGTATGATCCGTAGAGGCGCATATTTTAAAAATATTTTGAGATATACAGGGTGACCCAAAAAAGCAGAGCGGCAAAAAGGTAAGTTTTTTTAAATAGCAACCCCCATTTTTTTTTAGGGAATTAAATTCAGCATGAAATTTAGCATATATTAGACTAATAGATGCTGAATTTAATTCCCTAAAAAAAATGGGGGTTGCCATTTAAAAAAACTTACCTTTTTGCCGCTCTGCTTTTTTGGGTCACCCTGTATATCTCAAAATATTTTGAAAATATGCGTCTCTATGGATCATATAGCTTTTATGTCTAATATTTGTTGCTATTTCTGTTGACAACTGATATATTGGACTTCCTCGCACTAATGGGCCACCCTGTATGTTGTGAACAAATTGATTAAATATGACAATATTTTCAAAAATTAAACTGTCAGCTTTATTTTAAATAGATCCGAACCTTTGTTACAAATTGTCCCGTCTTGGGGGAAAAAGTAACACTAAGCGGGGTAAGTGGTAACGCATATTTTTTTATTTGTATATATTACTTAAATAGAAACGTGAACATAAAAAACATAAACGTGAACATAAAAAACATTTTAAACAAACATAAATAAACATTATTTAATATAGGGTAGCTATTTTTGGTTATCTATTCAATATCCGAATCGCAATGATGGCAGATATATGGGAACTTCAAGTCAGTGCAAGTTTCATGTGACCACATTTTACACTTCTGGCAACTAATCCATTTTTCGTTAGGTTTGCTACGCCCATATGATTCAGTGAAAATTAAACAAAAGTACTTTTCTTCTGAAGAATCGTCTGATTCCAAGTAAGCTTTTCTTTTCACTTTCTTCACTTTTGACTTAATAATTTTGGACTTTTTGGCCTTTCGACCATTTTGTTCTTCTTCCAGTGCTTTCTTCTCTGGTGTGTCAGTTAGTACCGCAGATCTTTTTTTTTTCGACCCTTAAGGGTTGTCTTTCGCTGATCAGCTTTAGGAAGTGGACGAACAAACTCTGGAGAGAATGTAATCTTGCCTTCCATTTGGGAAGTAACGTCACTTAATCCTGATGTTTGAAGCAACGGGTTTGAGTTCAGCTATTTCAGAAGGTGCTGTTGTTAATGCATAATTTATTACATTGGGGTAAATTGTAACATGTTACATTTTGCCCCAATTAGATTGTTATAATTTACCCCCGGATCGATTTTTTTCGTTTAGTCTTTGCAAAAAAAAAAAGTAAATATATAATCATGCATAGCTTTGTCAATATATTAACCTAGACTGCAATGATTCATTTATGACAAAAAAAAACTCAGCAGGCAGCTTGTAACTTTTGTTTTGAAACAAGATTTTTACTTATGTGCCACAATATAAACAATATCGGAAGTAACCTTACCGACAATGTCTGTTGCTCGACTGAGCTTCACAGTGTTCTCCAAAAGCCTACATAGGGTGCGGGGTTGCCAGCTTTTAAATTAGGGAAATATTTGGTATGTTACAACTTACCCCGTGTTACAACCTGCCCCGGCCTCCCCTATAAGGTACCTACCTATGCAGTATTGGCAAGCCTGAACTTATACGGCGGCGTAAGGGGGGGGGGGGGTTGATTAAGGCTCAACGTTGTCAACTTCTATTCGAAGTAGTATTATATTAGCGACTCCGCGATATTTAATGTCTTATCTTGACCGAATTTTTCAGACAAGCGTACGGTAAAATATATGTTTAGAAATGGTTTACTAAACTTTATCACCGGAACTGCTCGTTTGTGAAATATATTTTCTAAACGAAGCAAGGTGCTATTAATGGTGTCAATCTCTTCTGCTATGTCCGACAATTTTCTTTTTCCATTTACTTTAGGCATCTTACTAATTGTAACACGTGTGACACATAAAAAACTCACACGACACTATAAAATGAAGGGTATTCAGGTAGATGCGGGCGAGAGGGGCTGAAATATTTTTGTTTACTAAATACCTTCGTCTGTGCATCAGGCGCGTATTTGAGGGGGGGGGGGGGGGTAATGGGGGTAGTTACCCCCCATAAGCCATTTTTTTTTGCTAAATTTTTTTTTAAATTGGACAGGTGAAAATCAAGAGCAATAAATTTTCATTGATTTTCTAGGAAAAAAAACTGTATAATTAAAAAAAATTGTCCTAACCCCCCACCAGAATCATTACCCCCGCAAAGCCGCAAAGATCAACTCCAGACCTGCCATTACAATCATCATAGAAGGACAGAAATGCGAAAAATTTTAGTTAGTTAACTACATTAATTTTGCGTTTTGGAGTTTGTAAGTAGGTATGGTATGTTTCGCAATGTTACGCACCAAATGATGGGATATCCAAATTTATTACTTACATTCTTACTGCACCAATCACACCTTCAAAATAATTTTGCCAAACATACATTTTAACTATCTTTATAGCACTTAGCGTTTCTTGTAGAATTTTATATCGTCTATCTGATTTCTGAACTGTCCTTAGGCGATTTTTTCTTACCCATACTCCACCGATAACTAAAATAAATGACAAAACATCCGTGAAATAAGCTTTGACGCTAATTAATTTGTATGTAAAATGCAAAAATTATGATATAACACAGGTTAAATCGCGAAAGCTTTAAAAGCAAACACTATAAATTTAGTTACTTCTTTGTTTCATCCCAAAATCGACCAAATAACCCCCTTCGGAGGTACAATTACCTACAGTTTTTCGTTAAAAAAGTTGGATTTTTAAATTATTAGAAGCAGAAAAAAATGCTAATTTTATGCTTTTATTAATTTGTAAAGGACTTTTCGATTTTCGGTATTAAATATTAAATATCTATCAATAAATATTTATAACGTTGCGGACGAAAATATAATTTTTCCAACGGTATCTCGGACGCCACCCCGTGGATTAATGTGGTATGGTGACCACGTGCACCGGGAGCTTATTACAGGGAAGAAAATTAAATCAGGGGTCAACTACACAATAAGCGTGCTGATTCTGCTTTTGAGCATCCTGAAAAAAGACAGTTTGCAAGTGGAATAAATAAGACAATCGGTTTTAAAACATTTTCTATTGTTGTTGTGATACAATACTTATAATAACGGTATGCTCGCGACAATAGAGACTTTTTGCACCTCTTAATTCATCATTCGTTTGTCGTTATCGTTATTCTGAGCATGCGCAATGTCAGAAAGGTGATCCGCTATGGTTAATAACCATAACGGACTCCGTTATTTACGGAAGGATAAGGAAGAGCTTATCGTTATCCTTATGGTTATGCTTAAACTGCATGGTTGCCGAAACATACAAAAGTTATCAAGCATCATTGCTATGAATTAAAATTGTGATAAGCGATTACTTAAAATCCAAAGCAATAGTAGCTTTACATTAAAATATACAACTTAATCAAATTATTGTTAGGTTAGGTATTTTATTTTGTTTAGGTGCGCCGGCGCCAACTTAATAACTACAGACAGAACGTATAGGCGCTGCAAAATCTCTGGTTTTAACAGTGGCGCTACTCGTTATGTTTAATAAAGTTAACCATAACGGAGCTAAAAACTGATATTAATTTAAGAGGTGCAAAAAGTCTCTAATAAAATGAACTGGTCCGGCTATTCTAACGTTATCGGTCTTAAAAGCTGTGTGCGGGTACAAGGGCGGTTTGCGGTTATCTTTAACGGGTTCGATCAAAAGACAAGGTAAGTCGGTAATCAGACTTGTGGAGACGGCAAATGAACGCGGGCGGTCTATGATATCGGCGGAGTGCGGTAAACTACTAGCGAACACGGGCGCGGATAATTAACGTTAACGGAAGTGGTCGGTAAAAAGTTCCAAAACAAGTAGCACGAGCAGCAGACGGTAGAGGTTCGGTAAAAACGTCGGTTACCCGCATGTAGACGAGACATATAAGTTCTGGTGTTGAAAACAGCGTATAAGACAGAGAAAGATGCGGTACGGTAAAGCCAGTAACGCGTATTATTGAATTAGAGGGAGATAGAACTACTTGGTATTTTGGTCCGAATAGCAGTTCAGTCCTAGCTACTCGATAATTGGGTTCAAGGGCAACTCGGTCTTATATAAAAGTAGTCGGTTGGCCCGGTGTGTGTGAGAGAGAGAGAAAGTAACGTATACGGTTAACTAGGCCGAGACAGGACTACTCGGGTAATTTGGTCCGAAGAGTAGTCCGGTCTTATATGTAAAGGAAAGAGATAATCGGTTCTTAAATGTAAGCGCAAAATAACGGTATGTATACAATGTGTATGTTAAGAGTGAGAACAATACCTGAAACTTAACTAGAGCGTATATGTAGACAAAAGCGGCGGTGATGCGGTCCAGAAGTATGTCCTTACCGGCGCTAGTTGATAAGTGCGCCGTGGAAAAGTTGGTGCGAGTTCAGGGTTGTTTGGCGTTGATCGATTCGCTGGTCGGCTCGCTGCTGTGTCGTAACTCGACTGGTGACAGTGGTGACCTGTCAGAAAGTGAGAACATCCGGCGGTACGATGCAATGGTCGATTGACCCATTGTACAGGGTGTCCCAAATTCGAGCCTCATCATGGGGATCTCGGAAACTATAAGAGATACAGCATCGGTTAAATTGTGGCAAAGTTGCGCAATTTCATACTGAGTAATATCGCAAAAAAATATCTGAGCTATCTTTTTTAGTTTTTGAAATTTTTGCAAAAAACTAAAATTTTGAGTTTTTGTTTTTTTAAATTGCACGACTTATTTTATCAGCTACAGAAAAACAAGCACAACATTGTTAAGGCAACTTGTTACGCTCCATATTGTGACATGTTTAGAATTTCGTTACAACGTTTCGTTTTTGTGGAACTATTATCAACTTTAATTTTTTAAATACGGACCTGCATTTTTTATTTTATTTTTTGATAGCCCTTTAAGTCCTGAAATAAACCATGTAACACAATTAATTATATTTAGACGTTTTGATGTCATTATTACATCTTCAGGAATGTGATATTTATTTTTAAATACGGCCCTGGTGTTAGTTAATCTTTTTACCACAAACAACATGTGGACAAATGGATCCGGAATTTTATACAAATAATTTACTATATTTAAGTTTTTATATAGATTGTAACAAAGTAAAAATAAAACCAAACAAAACAAAGGTTGCTATGACAAGAACTTTTACTTGATTGTTTGGCTTAAGGTGGCAAGGTGGAATTATCAACGTCATTTCATCTATTGCCAACCTATAACCTATTTCGCGTTGCTTTTTTTAGTTTATTATTTGATTAGCTAATATTTAAATAAAATCAATATCGTCGGTACAATATTTAGGTAATAGCTGACATATTACAAAAATATCAATTTATTTCATTGCTAATTTTGGGAGAATTGTTTAGTGAAAGAAGAATGACATAATAATGTTAAAAAAAATCTTACCCGACATTTTTCGCTATAAAATTCTGCTAAAATAATTAATGAAATTCCTTGATATTTATTTAATTTGTCAATTATTACCTATAAAATATGAAGACGATAATGATTTTATTTAAATTTTGTGTAAAGGCTAGAAAAATTAAATAAATATACGGAAAATAGGTTATAGGTTGGCAAGCATGTTGATACTTTCACCTTAATTATCTTGACAACTGCAGTCACCATTTATACTGAATATTTCAGCAAAATTATGTTTTCTGCTTTAGAAAAGCGCGATATGTTACGAGTTTATTATTCTTCCAATAGGAATTCACCAATTTCTTGTGACCGTTATTTACAGGACTATCCCGAACGCTTGCAGCCTCACTATAGTTATTTTGCTACGCTTAATACTAATTTAGCCCAGTATGGTAGTTTTAATAAACCAAGAGTCAAATATACACCAGGGCCGTATTTAAAAATAATTATCACATTCCTGAAGATGTAATAATGACATCAAAACGTCTGAATATAATTAAGTATGGTACATAGTTGAATTCAGGGCTTAAAGGGCTATAAAAAAATAAAATAAAAAATGCAGGTCCGTATTTAAAAAATTAAAGTTGATAATAGTTCCACAAAAACGAAACGTTGTAACGGAATTCTAAAAACGTCACAATACGGAACGTAAAAAGTTGCCTTAACAATGTTGTGCTTGTTTTTCTGTAGCGGATAAAATAAGTCGTGCAATTTAAAAAAACAAAAACTCAAAATTTTAGTTTTTTGCAAAAATTTCAAAAACTAAAAAAGATAGCTCAGATATTTTTTTGCGATATTGCTCAGTATGAAATTGCGCAACTTTGCCACAATTTAACCGATGCTGTATCTCTTATAGTTTCCGAGATCCCCATGATGAGGCTCGAATTTGGGACACCCTGTACAGTGCGCGTCTCGATCTCGCGCCGCGGCATTCGAAAGGTACTGTAGGCGCTTCTACCTTGTGACGCTGTTTAGCAGTATGAACTGGCGTGCCGAAAAATTATGAGAAGTGTTTTTCCGGTGTTCCACGATGGAAAACTTTATAAATTTAAACAGTATATATTACACGGATTATTTACGTACAATATTAAACGTTGTAGCACGAAAAATAAGAAAGTTAAAAGCGGACACGCATACTTACCTTTTAAAAATATAAAACATTGGGTAAAAACATTAAGAACCCCGGAAACATATAGTAACTTCGTTACAAATTTATCAATTTTATTTGACCTAATACTATAGGTAACTACTACCCAGGCATGGGTATTTGGCCGCTTTTTGGAGAAAACAAAAATTAAACGATATATTGAGAAAAAAATTAAATGGCTCTTAAGAGGATTCTTACTTTTTTCTACTCGTCGCCTTTCTAATACTAAATTGTGCAAAGCCTTTTGTCGCTTGCCACCGCGTTGTCGCCAAGAAAGATAGCCCGTGAAGGATAGAAGCGTAAACGCTTGAATTTTACGTCAAAAACAATCAATTTTTAAAAAGAAATTGTGGCAGTTATTCTAACGAAATAAACTATTTCAAATTTTGATAATTTGGAAGATATACGCGTAATTATTTTAGGCTTCCTATTGATATTTAAAAAATTCTAGATGAAGAGATCTCTAAACTTGATCTATTTATACAACATATAGGTACTCTTTTAATAACATCGAATAAACAGATCAGTCAAAATGTCTTTTTAAGAATCCTCCCAATTTATACCTATTTTTAAATGTAAAAATTCCCTTAAATTTTAACGGGCAAATTTCGCGTAGGTAGTTTTCCGAAAAATTTTGTTACTAAAATGTTCAAGATTTAATGATTTGACGATAAAAGCCAGATATCAACGGTCCAGAGGGCTTCTATCGCAAATTATTAAGGTTGAAACATTTCGGTAAAAGCGTAAGTTTGAGAACACTATACCCACGGGAAATTTACGCGGTAAAATATGAAGCTCAAGTGGTTTATATTAAGATTGTATACTAATGTTATTCATTTATGTATAAATTTAACAAAAACAGATTTTGTTTAATTTTATTTATTTTTTATTTTTCATTATTTTATTTATTACAATTTGTAAATTACAAATCAATAAACTCTATAATATAGTCATTAAAACAAAAAGTACTTACTAACAAAAACACCTGGATATATAATATCTGTATGTGTTTATGTGATGACATTCATTAGTATTGTAGCTGATATTGTAGGTTCTTAGTTCTTAGACTTTTACTTACTACCTAATAAATTTACATAAACAGGACCTAGTAAGGCCCATTTAATAATAACAGAAAACTAGTCTGCAACATAGCACAAGAGTCAACTCAAAGACGGAAAACCCTCCAATGCAAACAGTCCAAACACTCAAAACAATCTCCCAAATATCAAATGGAAATTGTTAAATATGTATCGAGCACATTCTTTACCAAAACTTTAGTTACTTTAATATGACGTATTTCAACCGGTAAGAGGTTAAACAGTTTGGGTCCCATGTAGACAACTGATTTCAAATTCAAGGTTTTGTTATTTTTTGAACACTTGAGATTTTCTTGCACTTTAGCTCTGGTTTGATATTTGTGAGATATTTTATCCACATTTCTTTCTCTTTTCATAAACTAACGCACATTTAAAACATAAAGAGATCTTACATTTAACACTTCAGATGAGTAAAGAAAAGCGGTGTGATATATTCTAGATTTCTTATAAATTACTTTTAGTATACAGTTTTGAACAGTGTTTAGTGGTTTTAATGTTTCCTTATATAATGCCCCCCAAACTACGATTCCATAACATATGATAGACTCCACTAATGACCTGTAAATCATAATCAACAATTTTTCACTCATGACTTCTCTCAATAAGTAAAATTTATGGATCAAATTTCTAACACTTTTTACAATTTTCTTTATTTGTCTGTCCCACTTTAAATGCCGGTCTATTATAATTCCTAAGTACTTAGTCTCTTCTACTTCATTGATGGTATTATTATTATTTAAGGTTATTCTGTAAAAGTGGGGCCGATTTTTAGTTGTGGGCGAAAAAGCAATGTAATTAGTTTTTTTTATATTTAGAGAAAGTTGAAATGAATCAAGCCATTTTTAAATTATTCTCAAGCCACTTTTAGCAATGCCTTGTAGTGTATCCCAGTCTTCAGCCGTGAAAATGACTACGCAATGCATCCGCATATGACAAAATTGTTCCACCTGTAGCAGTCTCTTCAAGGAGTGAGTTTATGTCGATTATAAACAAAATTGGGCCCAGGACTGTGCCCTGTAATATGCCCATTTTTATCGTCATTGGATCACTCAAAACTTTGTTGATTTTTACAATTTGACTACGATGACTGAGATACGATTCAAAAAGGCTCAACATAGGCCCCCTGCTTACCCAATACCCTGAGAGAACATCCAGTAAAGCAGGGTGGGGGACCGTGTCAAGTGCCTTGGCAAGGTCTAAGTATACATATAGCTAAGGTTTTCTTATTACTATTCATGTTCCCTGTTACCTCAAACACCATGTTGTATATTGCATCATTGGTGCAAGCACCTTCTGTAAAAGCAAATTGATTTGGTGATAAGATGTTGTTACTCATAAGGAATTTAGTTAGTCGTTCTTTTATGGCCTTTTCCAAGATTTTGCTGACATTGTTAATTAGACTAATTGGACGATAGTTTGTTATATTAGTTTTGTTAACGGCCTTAAATATAGGAGTAATTTCAGATGTTTTAAAATATGGTGGTATTGTATAGAGTATAGAGAGAGTTTTTAAAAGTATTTATGACCTGTTTTTATTATTTTGGTAGATATAGTACCATCCAAGCCAGGGGCACAGTCATTTTAAAGGAGGGAAATATAGTTAATAATTTATTTTCCATTGGTAGGTGTGAGAAACATGGAACATTTGTTACTAAACAATAATTTTACAGGATTATCCGGCTTTCGAATATCCTTCGCCATTTTACTGCCTATATTTACAAAGAAATCATTACAAAAGTTAGCAGTTTCCTTGTCATTCACAAAAGACTCCTTGTTATTTACAATAACCAACTTTTCATTTTTATTACTGGGATGTACATTGGGGCATCTTTCACTATTTGGTATAATTTTTTAATGTTGTTTATATTACTATTAACCATGTCCTTGTAATACATATCTATTTTTAGTGTTTGCTATAATTTTTTTAAATGTATTCCTATATTTTTTATATTTTTCTTCTGTAAGAATGTTATACCTTTTTAATAATTGTTTTTTTAAATTGTCCCTAAATTTTATGGAATTAACTATACCCAAGGTTATCCATGGTTTAATCTTTTTGATATTTCTTTTGATATTTTTTATTGTTGTTGAGTCATCAACAAAGGTCTGTACTCTATCAATAAATTCATTTGTAGCAGATTCTGGATGGTTATACGATAGGACACTATCCCAATGTTCATTTTTTTATAGGTTTTCTAATTTATTGTAGTCAATTTGTTTTAGTAAAGTTTCCGCAATACCGAAATTTTTGTTTTGGCAAGGCTTACTATTCAGTATATTATTCAGTATATTAAGCAATGATCATATATTATTGTAGATTTGGGTTTTTTTGCTTAATTCTCAGAAAAATATGGTCGATACAACTTTGCGCCTCGTTCACACATGGGGTGGTTTCATTAATATATGAACAAAAGAGAAAAAGGCTCAATAAGGCGGTGTATTTAGTCGTCCGGTTAGAATTGCATTTAAGGTCTATATTAATGTCACCAATGAACATCTCAGTTTGTGCCTTAAGATTGTTAGTAAAGTATTCATCAAGATCTCTTAGAAACAAATCAACCTTCGTTGCTGAAGGCCTATAAAGTGCATTTATACAGTAAGATATATTCTTCTTCTTCGAGTACCGTGTCCGTTACCGAACGTTGGCTACCATTCTGGCTATTATGACCTTATTAGCTGCTGCACGAAATAGGGATGTGGTGGACTTCTGGAACCAATCTCGGTTCTTTAACCAGGATGTTTTTCTTCGGCCTGGACCTCTTCTTCCTACGATTTTGCCTTGCATTATAAGGTGAAGAATTCCGTATCTTTCTGGATGTCGCATCACATGCGCAAAATATTCCAATTTACGTATCTTAATTTGTCTTCGTTATTTCCGTATCCTTGCCCATGCGTAGTAAAACGTCCTCATTTCGGACCTTGTCGACCCAGCTAATGCGTAGTATTCTACGGTATACCCACATCTCGAAGGCTTCGAGCTTCTTTAGTAGTGTGTCTGTCAATGTTCAACCTTCGAATCCATACAGCAGTATTGAGAATATGTAGCACTTTACCAGTCTAATCTTCAGTTTGTTGCTAATACTCCGACCACAAAGTACCTTTTTCATTCTAAAGAACGCATCTCTGGCCTTCTCTATACGGATTCTCTCGGATTATATTGCATCCGAGATAGGTGATATTGTTGACCCTTTCAAGTGGAATTCTATATGCTGTAATAACTGTTTGATGCACGGGTACTTTGCTGACTATCATGTATTTAGTCTTCTTGGTGTTAAGCTTTAGTCCATATTCCCCACAGACGTCGGTTACACTGTCGATTAGACTCTGAAGATCTTCTTGACTACTGGCAAGCAGCACCGTATCATCCGCGTATCTTATGTTATTTGTGTTTACGCCATTAACCTTGATTCCACTATTAATGTTTTCTATAGTGCTTTCCTGAAGATGAACTCTGAGTACAAATTAAAAAGAAGTGGCGACATTATGCACCCTTGCCGGACCCCTCTTCATCCTCAGAGACGTTCTGGGCCACCCTGACATTAGCTCTTTGACGCCAGTAAAGGTTTTTGATGATGCGTAGGTCTTTGTCATCAATACCTACTTGCTGGATAATCTCAATCATCTTATCGTGTCGCACTCTATCGAAGGCCTTTTCAAAATCTATGAAGCACATATACACGGGGTGGCTAATGTCTCTACATCTCTGCACGAGGACCTGTATAGTGAACAGTGCTTCTCTCGTTCCTAGATTATTACGGAATCCAAATTGTGTGTCGCTCATCTCGCCCTCAATCCTATTATATATTCTGGAGTGTATTATTCGCAGGAAGATTTTTAGTGCGTGACTCATTAGGCTAATGATGCGGTATTCACTACATCTTTTTGCATTAAGTTTCTTTGGGAGCGTTACAAAGGTGGACCTAAGCCAATCTTCCGGCATATTTCCAGTGTCGTATATTTTATTGAAAAGCAAAAGAAGAGATTGTTTGCCCAGATGTAAGATATATTATTTAGTTTAAATGAAATTTGGGTTATAGTTATATTAGTTCTGATGAGTTTTATATCAACTATTTCCGTATTAATATAAGACTTAACAAACACATATAGACCATCACATTTGTTGCAGTTCGCTTTATTGTAATAACTCATATAACCTGGAATGTTAAATTGCTCAGTGTCTTTTATCTGCCACCACTAACTAATCAGTATAATATTATCACAGTTCTCGAGTTCATATGTTTGTATAAAACTTAGAAAGCTATCAAAGTTTTCTCATATGCTCTTAATGTTCAGGTGTAATACATTAAAGAACTTGTTTATATTATTGGTTATGCCCTTATAGTTTCCACTATTAACTATACATGCATTTTTGTCACGATGCGTGTCTTCAATAATTAAATCCACTATTTTTTTATGACAGCTTCGTAGTTTATTTTTTCTCTGGCTAAGCGACATTTTTTGGCAAAGATAGGACATTCCGCTTCCTCTTCACTATCATGTTCAAATGTATGTGCTGCATTGTAGTTTTGGTGAACATAAAAACAGTTCACACTTTTTTTCACTTCCCTATTGCACTGTGACCTGTCATGGGGTCCCGCACAATATGTATATTTTCTATCATGATTGCAATCCATGGCTTTATAGCCAAATGCACCACATTTATAGCACCTTAATATTCTTAAATCTTCAAAGACATGACATGCGGAACATCCCATATCTAGTTTAGAATTGAGTAGTTTTGCATATTATGTTGTACCCGATGTTTCAACATGCATGGTCCATTTTTTTTGACCTTTTTGACTGATTTAGGTGATATTCATTGTGTCTTTTTCATTAATTAGTTTTCCGTTTAATACCATCAGATCAGTCAAAAGGTTTGCTGAGTCCTTATACTCTCTTGGAAGACCAACAATTTTTAAATGAGGTGTGTATTGGCCTTTGATTTCAATGTCATAATCTTGTTTAAGGTTTACTTTTGCATAGTTGGCCAGCCTTTCTAAATTTTTAGGATTATCGCTCTTTATTATTACTGTAACCGGTTGAAAGAGGTACTATAGTATTTTATAGGTGCTCCAGCCCTGGTTGGGTTTAACTTTTGTTTTATGTCTTTTATTGTTGTGTCTTTATTTTGTTTTCTCTTGGGCTTCAATATTAAAGTTTTTTCATGTTAGATGTATTTTTCTTCGGTTTTTTTACTATTAAGTTGTGCGCTGAGTATATTCGCATAAGTTTCTTGTTTTCTCGGTTGTTCATTAAGTGTCCCTATTTTTTTTCTCAATGCTTGAGAGCTTTATATTTATCTCAGCAAGATCGTTTTGTTTTTCCCAGGTTGTGTTTAGGGTACTTTTACACTCATTACACATCCACATGATTAGGTCTTTTATGGACTCGATTTGACCCATTTGTTTACGAGTAATGTTTACACAGTTTGCATGGTACCAGCTGTGACACTGTCCCTCACAGTAGATTGACGATTCGTTGTCTTCCACTGTTTTTTTGCATGTGTTGCAAGTCGTTTCATCATCATCCGATTACCCCGACGATGTGGGCATGATTCCATTTAGTGATTCCGAGATTATAATATAATTAATATCTCAATAAAAATGTATTTGCACAAAAAAAAGGAATTTCCTCGGTCGAGTTCTTGATGGGCATCAACTGTTTATTTTACACCTGATAAGAAAACCGAGCACACTTTTATCACTGACCCGTTGTTAAAATCAGTAAAATATGTGATATTTTTTACGTTTTTCCAGTTTTTCTCCTTTATTCGTTAGTTTTTTGCGATTTTAACAGCTGACCCCTGGTACTGTCTCGTAACACTGTACTCGTGATAGTTCTTAATTATTTATTTCGCGCTGCGAGTGCCAAATTGTAGTAAAATATCCGCGGACCGTGATACAAACTCTAAATTTTTTTATATAATTTTTCTTATAATTTTATATAATTACATTTTTATTTTTTGTTATTTTTTTATTAAACATCCCAGGTAGCAGACGGTTGTCATTTTGACGTCGTTTTTTAGGCACCAGTGACGTCACACTGACCAACATGATGACTTAAAAAAGACGTTAAAAAGACATACGTAAGTCATAGTCGTCATGTTACCACGTCAATTTTACGAAAGTTATGTACGTCAATTGCAGCATAAAAATGATATTTTTACGTTTAGATAAAATATAGTAATTTTGTATCGTAAAAGTGATTTTTTTAACAAAAACAAGCCGTGCATACAGTGATGGGCTAAAATATGGAACAAATTCATTTAAAAATCAGGTATTCATTTTTTGAAAAAACGCTCGGATACGTCGATTTTAATTCTTTCTTCCGGATTTTTTGCCTCAAAAAGAAATTATACCGGGTGTGTCAAAAAGTAGATGTAGCAATTTTTTTTTGTTTTTTAAATAAAACCCCCCTATTTTTACTTATTACCCTAATTCTACGTCAAATTCTGCGCATAATTCATATAGCATACTTTATCCTTATCTCTAACGGTTTTAGAGAAAAATTACATAATAAAAAAAAATCTTTAAAAAAAGGTTAAAAAATTAGTTTATTAAGTGTTGAAAATGCAAACCATTAACTTCTTGACAATATGCTAATCTACTTAAAAACCCTTCTAAAACATTATTTACAGTATTTTCATGAATTTGCCTAATTTCATATCTAATTTTAAATTTTAAGTCTTCCAAATTTTGTGGTTTATCCTTATACACTTTTGATTTCAAATAACCCCAAAGAAAGAAATCCATGGGTGTAAGATCGGGAGATCTTGCAGGCCAGTCTATGGGTCCTCTTCTACCTATCCATCGTTCGGGAAATACAGTATTCAAATACTCTCGTACTTGTCGAGCAAAATGAGGCGGAGCACCATCCTGCTGAAACCAAATAGACGCTTCTGGTAGATGAGACTGATTCGGATTTGGAAAATCCGCTGCTAGTGTGGAAATTAGTTCATTTTGAAGAAATTGTAAATACCGGTCTCCTGTAAGATTTCCATCGAAGAAAAAAAGTCCAATAATTCTATCATTTAATATCCCTGCCCAAACATTTACTTTTTGTGGGTATTGCGTGTGCTGTTCTCTCATCCAACGGGGATTATTTGTACTCCAATACCGAAAATCTTGTCTGTTTACCGAACCATTCAGACAAAACGTGGCTTCATCGCTAAAAAGTATGTTGCGATGGAAAAATAGATTTAAGTTGCAAATTTCCATCATAGTTTCACAAAACTGTAGTCGGCGGTCGGGATCATCTTCGTTTAGCTCGTGCAGCAACCTAATTTTGTACGGATGGTACTTTTCTTGTTTCAATACCCGCAACACAGATCGTCGGCTAACATTATTAATAAGAGCTACTTCAGTGGATGCACTATGAGGATTATCTTCAACCTCTAACAAAATGTTCAATTGTGAGTTTTCACCAATTTTTGGACGACCTGGCCGTAGAAGATCCTTTACATTCCGGTTTCCCTGAATTTCTTCTCAATTTTACTTACTGTAGATCTTGTAATCGGCCGTTCTGGATACTTAGCGTTAAACAAGTTACAAACTTCTTCTTGACTTCTTGTTTTGTCTCCACATCCAATTAAAATTAAAATTTCGATTCTTTGTGTTTCATTTAAATGCACCATGATCACCGTTTTTCAAAATTATACCTAAACTAATTTTTGATTGACACATGACTTGCTATCGTAGTAACAATTCATTTAAATTTACCTGTTTACCTTTAAGTAGGTACCGTGCGCTCAATTTATCTTGATAACATTTTGATTCACTGTAACTTTTTTGTTTTTAAAGATATGAAAGTAAACAAAAAAACAAAATGTAGGGTTGGTTGCCAAGTTTTTTCATAAGTTACATATAAAACAAAACACTGTCAATTTTCTGACATATAAGTCTACCTTATGTTTTTTTAAATGGAACACCCTGTATATTTTTACAATTTTAAATTCCACATAAAATTATAATTATTTTTTATTAAATGCATTATTAGTCTATACTTCATAGTTTCCGAGATATTGACTCTCAAAAAGTGACATTTTTGAATTTTGACAGTTTCTAACTTTCTAACAGTACGTCTTAGAGCAAAACGGCTTACATGTCCCTATCTTCAAATTTTATTATCTTCCCAAAAAAATCAACTTCCAGTTAAACCGGAATAACTATATTTCCTGCTTTCTAGTTACATCCGGTTTAACCGGAAGTTGATTTTTTTGGGAAGATAATAAAATTTGAAGATAGGGACATGTAAGCCGTTTTGCTCTAAGACGTACTGTTAGAAAGTTAGAAGCTGTCAAAATTCAAAAATGTCACTTTTCGAGAGTCAATATCTCGGAAACTATGAAGTATAGACTAATAATGCATTTAATAAAAAATAATTATAATTTTATGTGCAATTTAAAAATGTAAAAATATACAGGGTGTTCCATTTAAAAAAACATAAGGTAGACTTATATGTCAGAAAATTGATAGTGTTTTGTTTTATATGTAACTTAGGAAAATACTTGGCAACCAACCCTACATTTTGTTTTTTTGTTTACTTTCATATTTTTAAAAACAAAAAAGTTAAAGTGAATCAAAATGTTATTAAGATAAATTGAACGCACGGTACCTACTTAAAGGTAAACAGGTAAATTTAAATGAATTGTTACTACGATAGCAAGTCATGTGTCAATCAAAAATTAGTTTAGGTATAATTTTGAAAAACGGTGATCATGGTGCATTTAAATGAAACACAAAGAATCGAAATTTTAATTTTAATTTTTTGCTACATCTACTTTTTGGCACACCCGGTATAATTTCTTTTTGAGGCAAAAAATCCGGAAGAAAGAATTATAATCGACGTGTCCGAGCGTTTTTTCAAAAAATGAATACCTGATTTTTAAATGAATTTGTTCCATATTTTAGCCCATCACTGTATGTATATATTTAAAAAAAATATCTTTATTTAATTAGGTAAAAATAGTGACTATGAAACATCTACACTCCCGTGCAAAAAAAAACGGGCATCATAAAATTTGGATTACGTTTAGGGCTTTATAACGTTTTTATTTTTACTCCGATTTAAGTAATTTTTCAGAGAGCTGTAGATACACAAGAATAATCGAAAAGTTATTTTTTTTGCTTAGTGTCAAAACACCCTGTGGAATAATTAAGAAACAAAATTACTTCAAAATATCAGATTATATTGCGTGGGCCGCAAATATTCTTTGCATTTTTGTTGTAATATATTATGTGTACTTACTCTGAATTATAATTATTGCAAGAATAACTGCAATGGCAGAAAAAGCCGACAGTCCGATGATTCGTCTATACAACAAATATGTTACCACTGCTAACTGAAGGTATCCTATAATCATATCCTTCAGAAACATCAAGGCTCCATCGATGGAATATACATCTTTTGATAAAAATGTTATGATTTTTCCTAAAAATAAGTTTTATTCTAAATATTTTTTTCGGTATAATATTGTACTTATTAGAAACAGGAGGTCGATACTAAAAACCACCCTTTTAAAAAAATGTACAGTCAATAACTGGGTTATGCCCTACTTTTATAAAGTGAGATGATACTTATTGCTTTAACATAAGTCGACTAATTTATTTTACATTGACTTATGAATGTGCAATTTAAAATCGGAAGTTTTAAGTATCCATGCCCAGGCGTTATTTTTCGAGGCTGTGAATTTTTAAAAACTGATTTAACTGTAAAATTGTGGATGTAGGATGTAGTAAGGTCATCTTTGCTTCCTTTGATTGAGCATAATATGCCGCGTTGTAGCACTGTAGCCAAAATGTCGATATAATCGACCTGCACCTCTTAAATTGGGAGGTTGTAAGTACGGATCCCCATGCGTTTTCGAAGCTATTAATGTTCAATGGTATTGATCAGCGCATGCAGACGGATGTTATTTACACTGGCTTTTCAAGGGCTTTCGATAGACTGGATCACTCCATATATTATTGAACAAATTACAGTCCTCTGGTTTCTCTTATCATCTACTGTCATTTTTTGAGTAATATTTAAAGGATAGATGTCAGTATGTAGCTTATGGTGGGATTAGATCTATCGAATAGCTTTCAACATCCGGGGTTCCCCAAGGTTCCATTCTTGGTCCTCTTCTTTTTACATTATTTATAAACGACATCATTAATAATCTCACTGTTCGTTGCCTGCTGTATGCCGATGATCTAAAAATATTTTGTTTAATCACAAGTTTGGTTGATTGTTTGAGGTACCTAGCGGCGTAATTTGGACATATTATTTGATTGGTGTACAAAGAACAGATTAAACTTAAATATTGCTAAATGTGATGTTATGACATATTCTAATAAAAACACCACATTTGATTCCGACTATAACTTAAACGGTAAAATCTTGGAAGGACCAAGGGTGTTAACATATCTAGGAATTGTTTTTGACAAGGAATTATTGTCCTTTGTGCCTCATATTGATCATATTGTATCCGCCGCTTATAAACTACCTACTTGGCTTTGTTGTGTTTTCGGTCTGTTATTCCTTTAATAACTTTGTATCGCTCTTTTGTCGTGTCCAAATTGGAATATTCTTCAATCATTTGGCCTCCTATTATTTATAAAACTCCTATTGATAATATTGAGTGTGTTTAGAGACGTTTTGCAAAGGCCTTATGGTATAGATCTGTTGGAGTTTATCCCGAAAAAGGGTTTCCTCACGACCAGCTGCTGAAAAGGGTCTTGCTTGTCAGGTTATGTGACAGACGTAAATTTTCTACGCAGTTATTTTTACATAAACTTCTTAATAACAATATTATTAATTTGTAAAGAGTTGTTACATAGACTGAACTTTAGAATTCCCTCTCTAAATTCCCGAAATTTTTATACCTTTTACTTATCACCTTTACGGACAAACTTACATAAATTTTCCCCTGTAAATAGAATGTTTACCTGTTACAATGAAAACGTCGAAGCGTATGATATATTTAATTAATGTAGCTTGAGCGCTGTCAAAACACACTTTTATCAATAGTGGATATTATGTTACTCGATGTATTTACGTAGGTAGTTCTCTATATAATATGCTGTATTATTAATTAATTTCTAGATTATCTTAGTATGTACCTATTGTTGAAGAATTCATTTATATTATATTGTAAGCAATTTTCAGCTTTCTGCCTGTTTTGTAACTGGGAAACTGTAAAACAGTGTATGAAAATAAATAAAAATTGAAATAAATGTAAAATTGTGTATGTAGTGAGGTCATTAACTTATCTCCCAAGAAATTTTATTTTTATGTTATGGACGGCATAAATAACAATAGGGAATTCTCATATGTTGCTATGTTGGCCAGCTAGGAGCTAGGTCTCCTGATCTTTCACAAACTGACTTTTTCCTGTGGGGTCACATTAAGAGTGTTATTTATAAAAATGTAAGTTTTCAAAATTTGGAAGAACTAATGATTGCAATTTCAGGGGTATGCAATTGAATACAACAAATCAACTTGATAATGTGGAAACTAATTGTATGACCGTTTAGGATATTGCTTGTAACTAAACCGAGGATTTTTTGAGCATCTGACTAAAATACATTCAGTTTCCATTAATTGTTGTCTTAATAGGCATTTTTTAAAAGGGGGAAAGAAAGAAAAAACTAAAAGTCTTCCTTCACAAAATTTTATTGAATAAAATTCTTTAAAGGTCTCTACATGTTTCGAACGTAGAAACGTTCATCATCAGAAGACCGAAAATATATTTATATAGTGCTGATGGTTTTAGCATAAGAGAAAATGGTGAAGGACCTTAATGGAGCTTTCATGGAATTAAAAAATGATGTGTAAAAGATACATAATATGGAGAAATTAATAAAAGTTAAAACATAGTATGTGAGAAGTCAGTAAATGGGATCCAAACCAACCCAATAAACTGGGGAAGAAGAAAAAGCTTTCTGAAAAGAAAGTGCAAAAATTATTTAAATTTTTTTAAAAACATTTTGGGTATTTGTCAAAAAGACATTGAAATGATAAAATTGGTAGTAATTATTACAGTAACAGTGAAAATTACATTCAGCAAAGTGTTGTGGGGTACTTGGGTTTAAATTTTTTAAAAGTTTTGTTTTTCCATTTGTCACTAAATGTTGTAATAAATAACGTTTTTATTATTTCGTCTTAAGTACATTCTTGCTTTTATAAATTAAAAGTACAATTAATATTTTCTCTTGATTATACTGTCAAACATGTTGAATTCGCTAAAATATAAAACATTTCGTAACAATTATTTTACTATTTTTGTGTCGAAAACAGTTAGAGATATTATGACTAACAAAAGTTACTTAGTTTTAAAATGGCATCTAAAAATGATAAAATATGTTATATTTTAAATATTAAATTTGACAGTAACTTCCGATAGAACCGTAAGTACAATAAACGTGAAAAAATCATATTTTACAAGGCAACTAGTATATAACTATACTTTAAATAATTTATTCGCCATAATGTCAAGAACAATTAAGTCAAAATTACTTTCTTTTTTTAATTTTATTTCTTAAAAGACAACATTTTTTAGCGATCGCTCAATAAGAACGTCCTTTTTTTTTAAAAGAATCATTAACGTACGTTTTTTATTGACTCCAAAATAAGGAAAACAAAATATTAGCTTTGCGTTTTAAATATATTATGCCTAAGATTCAAATAAAGTCAACGATATAAATAGGTATAGTGTTTGGTGGATTTCTTCTTAAAAACGATATAGAAAAACAAATTTTAAATAAAATAACAAGAACTCAATGTAAATAGGAAACACTTAGAAATTGAACAAAAGCTACTTTTTTAATTGTTCAACTAAAAAGGCCTGTCTTCAATTAGTAAAAATATGTTTATACAAAGAGAAGCTTCTTTCAACATCTACTGATGTAATTGGGCAATTCTGCAACTTATATAGCAAAATATAAGGAAAAGATACAACTTTGTTGGATGGTTTACCCTTAAAATGCTTTTTATTACAGTTAAGTATTTAAATCCTTTATTCTTTTTTACAGTTACATCAATTTGTTCTTAACTTGACCTCCTACTTTACCGGAAACGTTGTTATATTTAGTGGAAAAGGTTTCAACATTACTAATTAAGTCTCTTAAACTTAAATTTCTACTGTCCAACGAGGATATTATGTCCGGTATAAAACTGAAATTAACCCATTAACCTTAATAAAAACAAGATCTTCAGCTACACTTGCACACTTTTTAACAACTCTTTACTTTGCACAACACACGCGAATCGTCATCTAAATTTAAAATCAGTTGTTTAATGTCTTCGAAATGCTCTGCATAGAATACTGCGGTCTTAATCCATGTTCCTAACCGGGTAATTACAGGCTCTGGAGGTAAACTAACTTCTGCTAATCTCTCCTTATACAACTGCACTCTTAGAGGTGCTTTTAGAAACACTTTTTTACATTTTAAATTAATTTATTTTAATTTAAATACAGTTTTTGTTTGAAGGTTGTAGACAATGATGTATCTTGAGTAATAGATGTGTTTTGGACTTCCATTGCCTTTAGTTTTTCATATCACAACGTTTCAACTGGTAAGTATCTCCAGTCGTCTTCAGGTGAATACTGTTTGTTAAGCAGGTAATAATAACGCATTATTAAGTGACAATAAACAACCCTTAACAATATACCTGTAAACCGCGGAAATCCCCAATAAATACCGTGTGTATAACCAAAATGTAAATATAATTATTATAATCTTCAAACTGGAAAATCTCCGAAATAAGTACCAAACTGGACATTAAACCTTTAACGTTTTAAATTTTTTGATAAAGCCGAAAACATAATAAGCTCCTAAAACAATAATTGTTGAAAAATATGCATTTTATTATAAAATTGACAAAATATGCAAAAAAATGCATATACAGGGTGATTGGTAATTCGATGCATTTCTCGCAGAAGGTTATAGTAGAGGTCATTTGTGATTTTTTTGTTCTAATTATGACCTATTCCGAAAATGCTTGGTTTTCGAGTTATTTTAAATTTTGTTTTTTTTCAAAAACGCATACCTTCCTGCCTAATTTATTTAATTTAAAAAAATTTAATTGATATTTACTTAGTTTTGTAATTATTTTGCAAACTAGAACTCTTAGCAATACTTTTTTTTTACAAATAATTAAGTAACTGTGTCACAGATAACAAAATCACACGTTCAAACTTGAAAAATAGCAAAAATAAGCACTTCGTTGCATTTTTGTACCAATTTTATTTCAACAAATTATTACTGCACCCAGTTAACAAATCATTCTGAAAACTATTATTTTAATTACTTAAGATCTTGCTCAAAATTATGCCCCCTTCTTCTAATGCACGCACGTGCCCGTTTTCTTATTTGCGCCCGGGTTACCCTGGTCGAAAATGTTTGCCTAAGTGTTACAGCGGCTTCTTCAATGCGCTGTATTAATTCGTCCCTCGTTTGTATTTCTCGATCATAAACCAGTTCCTTCATCCAACCCTATACGTGAAAGTCTAACGGAGTTAAATCTGGACTCCTCGCAGGCCATTGTATGGGACCTTCTCTCCCGATCCACCGATTTGGAAAATTCTGATCGAGATACTCCCTTACAGTTAGTCGATAATGTGCCGGACATCCATCTTGCTGGAATATCAAGCTCTGGCGAATATTTAGCGGCACATTCTCCAGTAGAGGTGGCAGGTGATTTATAAGGAAGTCTTCGTATCCTTCGCCATTTAAAATATCTGGCAGGAAATATGGTCCGATTACCTGATCGTTTATTACTCCAAGCCAGACAATAACACTAAACTGTATTTGGAAGTTATGGTTTTTCGTTAGATGTGGGTTTTCCTTAGCCCAGTAATGAGTATTGTGGTAGTTGGTTATCCCTTCTCGATTGAACTTGGATTCGTCGGTCCACAAAATTCTTCTGAGGAAAGTTACATCTTCCATGTCGGCGTTTAAGATAAATCTACAGAAGTTCATTCTTCTTAAAGGATCATCTTCATGCAACTTTTGAACCGGTGTGTAGTGATGGATGGATGTTGTTCCGCTTGGTTCATTGTTAACCAAACTTTCCACTGCGACATCTCCAGACGCGGAGCTACAATGTGTGTGCTGGTTGTCGGATCTTCCTGAAAAGCTCTAAGAATATCCTCTTCATCATTAGGATCGTAACGTGGAGGAGCTCCTGCGTTATGTTGGTTGCGGTGTACCGTCCCAGATTCACTGACCATTCTATAGGTGTTCGCAAAACACGAATATTTGGAACACGTCTGTTTGGAAAGCGACGCTGGTATTCGCGACGCGCTTCAGCGCCATTTCCTTCGCAAAGTCCATACAGTTACTTTATTATTTGTAAAAATAAAGTATTGCTAAGAGTTCTAGTTTGCAAAATAATTACAAAACTAAGTAAATATCAATTAAATTTTTTTAAATAAAATAAATTAGGCAGGAAGGTATGCGTTTTTGAAAAAAAAAACAAAATTTAAAATAACTCGAAAACCAAGCATTTTCGGAATACGTCATAATTAGAAAAAAAAAATCACAAATGACCTCTACTATAACCTCCTGCGAGGAATGCATCGAATTACCAATCACCCTGTATAGCTCCGTAAGTTGGAACCATATGGAAAACTTTTTTATTATTAATTTTACGAAAAAAAGTTATTCTTCATAAAAAGTTCTGCATGGTTTAAAATCTAAAATGCAACTATCGGATATTAAATTCTTCCAGGCGTATACGAGGTTTGTCAAAAAATATGAATTTTGCCCAAGAGCAAAGTACCTACCTTTGTTTTTGACAATATCAAAAATTCTTATTAAAAAAAGTTGATCAGAACTAAATTCCACGTTCAAATATGTAATTACACCCATTTACGATGAAAAAATAGGTTTTGTTATTTTTTAATAATTATTTTTCTGCATTATTAATTAATTATAAATGAACATTATTTATCTTTTGTAATTATTATTAAAAACGTGATAGCCTTTTCGTTTCTTAATTTTATCTAACAATGTTGTAATTTAAACACACGTCCGTAATGAATGCATAATATGCATTTATTGCATAAGAAAACACATACAAATAATAAATTGTACATATCGACATATCTAGATCTACCCTCTCGTTCAATACATTTCATAGTTCTATTGGCAAATTTCCTTAATACTTTCTTTATCATTTCTGGAGAAATTTTCCGGCATGATTGTGTAATTATCCTTTCCAAATGATTAACATCACGAAACGACCATTGGTGGTAAATTTTTGTTTTAAGTAACCCCATAAGAAGTCATCTAGAGGAGTTAGATCACATTGACGTTCTTGTAAAGGTAGTTCGTCCATGGAGTCACTAATAAGATTTTGCAAAAATTGTAAATAACGGTCGGCATTCATAGATTGGTGAAAAAAATACGGTTCTATTAATCCGTCCTTCTATAAATACCACACTACATGTTCGTTTTAAATAAATATTGGTCACGAGACTTTATTGTAAAATTGGAATTTTTCTCAGACCACCAGCGACAATGTTGTGACGAGACAGTTCCATTTGAAGAAAATGTTGCCTCATCGGAAAAAATTATACGCCTCGAAAACAAACGGTCCTCTTCTAATTCTCCTTGGATAAGAGAGCAAAAATCAAAGCAGATATCATAGTCCCTTTCTTTTATTGTGTGAACGATTTTTGGTTTGAATGGTCTGAATTTATTTCGTTTTAAAATTCTTCCCACTATACGCATCTTTTTGTTGTATTAAAGACTTATTTTGAGCAATGACACTTTTGGATGTTCTACAACAGACATCATTACATCTAACTGCGTGTTCTCATTAACAACCAGTTTTCGGCGTTTTCTATTAAAGTTATTGTTTAAACTTCCACTAGTCTTAAATTTATTCATTATTTTTGTAACAGTTAAGTGATTAATATTTTTATTAGGATGTCTATCATTAAAAATAATTGTTTTCTCCCACAATCAAAACAATATAATTTTTTTCTTCACAACCTAATAACACCATTTTTATGTACATTTTTAACGCGTTTTGACGGTCGCTGTCAAATATTTCTTGCTATCAACAATTCATTTGTATGTTAGAGCATCCTCGATTACATGTAACTACAGTTAAATTTGAATTGTTATTGTACAGATATGTTTCAAAAAAGAAAAACTAATTTTTTCATCGTAAATGGGTGTAGTTACATATTTGAACGTGTTTTTTTAGTTCTGATCAACTTTTTTTCATAACAATTTTCAATTTTGTCAAAAATAAAGGTACTTTGCTCTTGGGCAAAATTCATATTTTTTGACAAACCTCGTATACGCCTAGAAAAATTTGATATCTGATAGTTGCATTTTAGGTTTAAGACCATGCAGAACTTTTTATGAGGAATAACTTTTTTTCGTAAAATGAATAATAAAAAAGTTTTCCATATGGTTCGAACTTACGGAGACGTACTAACTGTACCTATGTATATGCATTCTGCATATATTTCGCCCTTTATTCATAACAATATAGCTGGTGTTTCCAATTCATATATTTTTTAATATATTGTATGAACAGAATCCCCTCGATTATCCAATACTACTCTAACTTAACTTACCTATTGTCACCTCTGAAAAGCTTGTTGGGCTTATTTTCAATGCTTTTCTAAAAATCAGTGAACACACTGCCGTTCGGACTTTCATCGAATATTCTGCTACCAACTGTGAAAAATTCTGATTGTAGATCCTGTTAAGAAGGTCAAGCCCAACCACCGCTGAAGCATAGAAGTATGCGTCGCTTTTTATAAAGGATCCTTCATCTTCAAAATATGCTACTAATTTGGAAAAGACCAATGGTTGAAGTAAACTAAAATTAATTATGAAAATAAATATTTTATATTGAAGTTAAACCAGTTACAACGAATATATTTATAAAAATTTGGATGTAGTTATAAGAACTAGTGTTCTAACGTGTAAGAATATTTTTAAAGAGGCGGTGTTACCAGATCATCCTAAAATTTATAACAATTTAGGAATTTTAAATACGATACCCGGTATATTATTTGACTTTTTGATTTCGCTTAATAATACAAAAATATTTTGTGCATAATAAATAGATACCTATCTATGCTAGTTTTTGAGATATTGATTTATATGTAATTTTTTGGGGCCAAAACATGCTCAGTATAATGTCAAATATATTTGTGACCCAAGCGCCTAGATTGACTCATTTAATTCGTACAAATCAACAGGACTAGACGAAATAATGCCTGTTATAAATAAATAAATAAATAAATAAATAAATAAATAAATAAATAAATAAATATAGTATTTATTTCCAACAGGTTACACCCACCTAAAGAAAAATCTAAATAAAAAATATGAAATACATAATAGAACAAAATAAAATAAAATGAAAAAAAATTATATAATAATTAGTAAATACAATGTACTGTGAATACAATCACTCATTGGAACGCAGCACAGCATCCACTATCTTTGTAATAGGACCCGCATTAATGTCACAAGCCCTACAGACACGTTTGTAGACATTGCACATAAAATAAAGAGGACACTGCCTTAAAATATTAGACCTAGCTGTGCTGAGATGAAAGGTCAGAGTACACCTTGACTTCGGTCGGGGAACACGAAAGCATATATCCCCCAGGAGAGAAGCACAATCAATCTTGGAATTCAGCAACCCATGCAGAAACCTGACGGACTGAACCTCTCTCCTAGCAGAAAGTGCTGACTCACCAAAACGAGCCAGTAGCGCAGCATGATCATATCCCCTAATGGGATACACATTGTCCTCTCTAAAGACCAAATACTTATACAATCGCCTCTGTACTGATTCAATATGGTTAATATGGACAAGATAAATTGGGTTCCATATAATCGATGCATAATCAAGCTTGGAACGTACAAATGTATAGTATAATAATCTTATTGTAGCAGCATCATTAAATGGTTTGCTATTGCGGATAACGAAACCAAGCACTTTAGAGGCCGAAGCCACCATCTGTTCAATATGAGGTACAAATGTAAGTTTGCTATCAAATACAATGCCAAGATCGGCGATCTTCTCAGAACGATTCAGCACAGTCCGATCCAATGAGTAATTATAAAGAATAGGATCATTACTGCGACTAAAACTCACTATATTACACGTAGAAACATTTAGAGTCAATCTATTACTATTACACCAGTCGCTGATGACCCTCAACCCCTCCTGCAATATGTCACAGTCAGCAACACCGAAGATTCTACAAAACAGCTTCAAATCATCGGCATATGCGAGTCTGTCACAGTAAATCAAGCTGAGAAGATCATTAATGAAAATCAGGAAAAGAAGCGACCCCAGGTTGGACCCCTGTGCCACTCCCGAACCCGCCGTGAACTGCGGTGACCTGAAACCCTCACACTCAACAAACTGTAACCGGTCAACCAAATATGATCTAAAAAGGTCGATCAGTTTCCGTGACATACCAATGCTCTCCAGTTTGGCTAGTAAAACAAAGTGGTCTATTTGATCAAAGGCTTTTTAAAAATCAGTATATATTACATCTAGCTGGCCACGAGAATCCAAAGCCTCACAGGCCTTTTGTGACAGCGAACACAGATTAGTGACGCATGATCTAGAGTTAACAAAGCCATGCTGAAATTCAGAGAGCAAGCCGCGGACCGGAGGGTGTATGGAACTGTGGATTATTATTTCTAGGACTTTTGAGAAGTTGCAGAGGATTGAAATAGGTCTATAGTTTTCTATTAAACTGGGATCACCTTTGTTCAAAACAGGCCTTACACTAGCCACATTCCAAATGTCAGGAAAAGAACCAGTCAGGAGCACCTGATAAAAAATATAAACTAAGGGATTAGCCAGGACATGTGAGCAGTCTTTTACGAGAAAACTGGGTATCCAATCCACTCCGGACATTAGTTTATTTTTAAGTTTTCTACATGCAACCGAGACAATACGAGCTGTAATCCCTGATATGTTAATCGTTCCCGCAGGATACGTGGAGCTGTGCGGGACTCCAACTGGATTAGAATTTTTATAAACGCTCCGAAAATAATCAGCAAAAGAGTTGACGATGCTTTGAGGAGTATTACACTCGTGACCATTAAAACTCATTACTCCCGGAATCCTGGACTGTCCCCTTTTACTCTGGATGAAGGACCACAATTTAGACGGATCATTAGAGATGTTCATTTCAGCATTATTAATGTATTCACCTTACGCCAAATCAATTTGGTTCTTAGTAAGGCGTCTCAATGCGCGATACCTGTCGAGAAAGTAGCCAGTATTAAACCTCCTGAAATCACGATGAGCCTTCTCCTTTTTAAGAATATTATTTATAATACCGCTAGAGAACCAGGGTGGAAATCGCCTTTTGCGCAGAATCTTGATAGGTACACACACCTGAAAAATATTATTGAGAATGTTATAAATAGCGCTACAGGAAGTATTGACATCCTCAGAATCATAAATCGGCGACCAATCCATTTTAGTCAGCATACCATACATCAAAGGAAAATTAGCCCGCCTGAAATTGTATTCTCCAGGTGTGCCTCCATTGACCGGAAAATTATTTATATGTGAGAAGGTAGATTTAAATTCAATCAACAGTGACGGATGATATGCATCATCGTCAACAAATGGAACTTCACCAAAGCACACAACGCGACAGGCACAACAGCAGACGATTATTGACATTAGGCACCGCACCGCATTGAATTGAGACAAATTCAGCGTATTAGAGAAGTTAGAGGTCAGCGCACATTTAGGATCAAGGGAGCTGCCACAAGCATATCCAGGTACATTACAATCGCCCATGATAATGGATAATAAACAGTCAAAAAATATTTCCAATTCGCATGCAGAGATGGACGGTGGTATATATACAAAAATAATACACAAAACAAAAAAGTTAATTCTAATCCTACAACCCACAATGTCAATATTAAGATTAATGCTGTCAAAGTCCGAAAGGTCCAGTGGCACTGAAGGGATATCACTCACCACACCCAGCAATACTCCGCCGCCCCTGAAAGCCCCAGTGAGTTCAAATCTGCGATCCGATCGGTAAACTACATATGAAGGTGTAAACAATTTCGAATTGGACACATCAGGCCGCAGCCAGGTCTCCGTAACAGCGATAATGTCCATGCTGTTAGCAGCGACAGCGTTATGGAAGTTATGTGTTTTGGTGTTGTTGAGACCACGAACATTCTGGTAATAACACTGAATTTCCCTTACAGGACGAGCGTGATCAGGTAGGAAATGTGACCGATGATTTAGTTTTTTGATATAATACTTGGCCTACCATTTGTATACCTAAGGACCAGATCAACTTCGCCATTAGCTCTACGGGTCCTCAATTCCTGCTTTTTATTGTTAAGTTCACTGAGCTGCAGCGGAGCGAGATCTGCCTCTATGTAGATTTGACGTGAGGTCAACACTTTATACTTGTTTTTTAAAACCTTTTGAGTAAGTTGTGTGTCCCTAAGAGTAACTTTAGGAGGTCTAAGGCCATTGCGATTTTGTTTGCCGAGCTTTGCGACTCTCGAAACTTCAATGGGTTGGTCGCATATCTCAGCAAGCAAGGTTGTAACATGAGTAGCATCCGATCCCTCAGTTGGTAAGTCAAAGTTGAAGATCATTAAGTTATTTACAAGCTTCTGCCTTTCGATAATTTCGGACATTATGCTTTCACTGGATGCGTCTGGATTTGGCAAAGATGTTTGAGGAGTCTGATCTATAACTGTCGCAGTGCTCTTCATCTTAATGTCAACTTCCAGTAGTTCAAGCCGCTGTTCTAAGGCCTCAATTCGCTTTTGCATTATAGGTATTAAGCGCAGTCCCTCCTGGCATGTCTCGCAGAAATATTTTAGACTCCTCTTAGTCTTAAGCTCAATAACCCTGATTTCCGAGAGTGTTAAATCTGTACAGCTGTAGGGAAATTTCTGCTTACATCCATCGCAGGAGACATACTTCTTAGAGTCCCCAGATCAATACCACACTTGAAACATGAGCAACCATGATAGGTGAAATATATATAGTAAAATAGTTATGCTACAAAAGGGGAAAAGATCCTAACCCCTGGCTCCTGATAATATACCGAAACCGCTTGCATTTGCCTGCAAACTCGAACAAGATAAAAATATGATGACGAACTAAGAGACTTTCTAAATCACCTCAATAGCTTAACACCAATAATCAAATTCACCATGGAGAAAGAAGAAAACAACCATTTACTGTTCCTAGATGTCAACGTGAAGAAAAATGGCAGCATCCAAACTTCAGTATACAGAAAACCTACGCATACAGGTCAGTATCTCAATTTTACATCAAATCACTCAAACAATACGAAACATGGCATAGTTAAAACCCTCGTGGATAGAGCAATTACAATCTGTAACTCGGAAGAAGCACTTAAAAAAGAAACTCACCACATCAAGACCGACCTCAATAAAAATGGCTACCCCACAAGATTAGTTGACACAATATTGGAAAATCGTAAGAATCGACTCAACGCGCAAGAAGCAAAAAAGGGGTACAGCCAACACTCAATATTCCGTATGTCAAAGGAGTATCTAAGAAAATAAGAAGACTAGGAAAACGATATAACATCAACACCGTATTCAACTCGAGGGACATCCTAAGAAGCCCCTGACGAAGACAAAGCCTACAAGTCCAAAAGATAGGAAAAACTGCGTCTACCAGATCCCCTGCGAATGCGGCCATCTTATATAGGTGGGACATTAAGACCACTAGAAACAAGGATTAAAGAACGCAAATACAATAAGTTAAAAGGAGAGACCGAAAAGTCAGGCGCAGCTGACCATGCCACCATATCATGTGGTCAGAAGCTGAAATCCTACATAAGAAACCACACTGGAGGAAAAGAAAGTTCACGGAAGCTGCTGCTATTCACCAGAACCCAGGCTGCTTTAGTAAACCATCATTAGACATAAGAAATATCTGGAAACCTTTGTTAGATAGATGTAATCTTAGGATAAGATCGCGTGCCAACTGAACGCATGACTGCACCCACCTCAGTTATGCTTCAGTGCACCTAGCTAGTATAAATAGTCCTGTAGTTACTTTACGTTTATTTAGTATTCACCTGAAGACGACTGGAGATACTTACCAGTTGAAACGTTGTGATTTAAAACAAACAAAGACAATGGAAGTCCAAAACTCTTTCATCAAGATAAAAATAGTTTTCATACCAAAGGCTGGTAAAAGCTGCCACACGACTGCCAAGGACTTCAGTCCGATTAGTCTATCTTTGTTTTTCACAAAAACGTTGGGGAGGCTGTTAGACACACAAATCAAAAACTCGGTATCATATGAAGGACTGAGCTCTTCTCAACATGCAAATCAGGGGGTTTTAGCGAGGTAACCATTATAGTCGCAGGCGTGAGTTTATGATATCTGGGAAATATGTCACCATTCTGTCGCAGACATGTCGCACCTTTAAAATTAAAGTGACACAATCCAAAAAATTAAGTTTTGGAGAAAACAGGAAAAACTGTAAAATTAAATGTTTAATTTGGGGAAACATTAGCTAATGTTTTTACTAGAAGACAATTATTTAAATTTGGTATTAAAACCTACCCTTAATAGTAAAAAAAATAAAAATAAAAAACAAGTTAGTTCTTTTTACTGCCAATTTTTTTTAACAACGAACGAATTATTTGGAATTATGCCATTTTAAAATTAAAGTTGTCGTTGTATTCAGCGAGTCATTTTGGAATAATGTCAGTTTTTTATTAAAGACCACCTACTTTTTTGTAAAATATTTGAAATAAAGTTAGTTTACACTTAAATCAGTGTCAATTTTCCGTCGCATGCGACAACATACTGGAATGATACTCTTTAGTATTAAAAAGACGCGCGAATATCGTTAATATGAAAAAGGCATAAATAGGTTCCTCTAATTATTTGGGAGAAGCGATTTGGTATTAGGTCAAGCGGCAGCTAATAGGGGGTGGTATGTAGTGTCATTTTATGATTAATCTTAGAAATATACAATTTTCGAGTTGTGTCACTTTATTTTTAAAGGTGCGATGTGATGGTGTAAACGTAATAAATTATGGGATATAAACTATTTGAAACTATATATTATAAAATGTTAAAATTACGTATGATTTGCGGTATTTAATATACCTCTGACTTAAATGTTAACAACTTGTATGTGGTTAAAATATTATTTAATTAATGGATAGTTTGATTTTTAAAGTTCTTTGACTTTCATTTTCTGCCGGCGGAATACCGCATCATAGGGAAACCCGTCAGAATAAGATTTAAGCTGCAAAATCCTAAAACCTGACATAACTTTACCGTTGTACCAAACTTTGAAAGAGCCTGAAAATAAACACAAGGTAGACAGGATCGTACTACAATATTTGACGATTACAACAAGATTGACTGATTTCGTCAGTACCAGTAGACACGTGACGTATGTTCAAATCGATTTTTAGGTTTACCCCCGAAGAATGTTTTTCGATACTCAACTAATACAATTTTTTCTGATATGTTGCGAAGTTTTTGCTTATTAATGTATACTGTATAGTGTATATAATATCCTGTATGTGTTAGCTTATACTTACATCATGGCTGTACCAAAAGCTAGCTGCAATATTCCATACCATAAATAAACCCAGCCGAAGCATTTTGTTAAACATAGTAAAAACGAAGCATTTTTATTTCCTCTTCTATCGTATAACCACTGTGATTCGAGCTTATCGCCCAACTTTTTAGCCTCAAAGTCTGGCAATACTTTGTAGATGTCTTTTTCTTCAATGTCTCTCTTTTTACCTTGGTTTAATATTTTAAAATTGTAACTGAAAATAAAAGTCAGTAAAGATTTTTTTGTTTCGTTCCAGGTGACCAACTAAAAACTGACGCCGGCTGTATCTTGGAAACCGTTTACCGTACGGCTTGCCGAAAAAAAATATTTGTTACAAAAGTGACTAAGAAAAATTGCTGGAAATTATTTTTAAGTTTCTAGGTTGGCCGCTAGGGGGCGTAACTATAGTAGCCAAACAAAAAGCGGAATTTTTTTAAGAATCCTCATAGTAAACATGTATCAAGGGAAGCATTTTTCAATGTAATGAAAATTCTGGATAACTTTTGTTTCCGAGTTTTTGCTCTTCTTTTCTGTTTCAAGTGGGTAGAAGGGAACAAATATACAAAAATATTCACAACTTTGGTTTGGCTTATCGGAATTTGACAAATTTGAACTAGCTAAATAGGTAGATATACTTTTGTTTTATAATTACTACGGTATTGGTAGACAAGAAGTTACAAATATTATGTCCTTGTGTCTTCTACAAAGCTAAAATTACCACAATACTTCTTGAAATTATTGTTTTGTAAATTTAAATTATTTACAAGGAAAAAATAGAGGATGGTTGCAGTAATAAAACAAATTGCAGTAAAATGGTAAGTGGACTGTGAAAAAAAAAGTGAAAGAAAGCCTAAAACAAAAAAAAAAGAAGGCTTTGATTTTTTTATACCGATACAAATTGGGAAAACTTAAATAATAAAATTAAAAAAGATTTTAAAATTATAAAAAATTGGTTTGATAACAATTTGTTAACAATTAATTTTAATAAAACAAATTATATTCCTTTTACTTTAAACCTAAATAACCTACCACAAAATATGAATAGTATTCAAATAAATGAAGACATTCAAATTTTTAAAGTTAATAAAATAAAATATTTGGGAATTATTTTTGACAGTAAATTAAATTGGAATTTTCACATAGAATACTTAATTAAAAAATTAAGAAGTTTACTGCCGATTTTTAAAAACATTAAAAAAATTTTAAATGTAAGACATATGGAAATATTATATTACGCGTTAGTTAAAACTCATTTAAATTACGGAATTTTAGGTTGGGGGGGAATAAATAGAACTTTAGTTAAATAATTAGAAATATTACAAAAAAGGTTTCTAAAAATTATAAACAATAAAGATTATCTTTATCCTTCAAAAGAATTATATTCAGAAACAAAAAAGTTGAACATTAGACAACTTTACATTTATAACATCTTAATATATATATTTAAAAATAAAAACCTTATACAATTTAAAACCCATAATCATAATACACGTCATAAAAATGAAATAACCATAAAACCTAAAATAAATAAGTCCATAGGACAAAAAAATTTCAAATATTTATGTTTTTATTTAAACGATTATTTACCAACAAAAATTAAAAAATTAATTTCATTAAAAAAATTTAAAGTCGAAATAAAAACATGGATATTAAAAACAGACAATTTAAAAATATTTTTAGAAATGCTTTAATTAATTAATTAATATTGTTTTGAATAATTTATATGAGTAATATTTTTTACTTAAAAATTATAAATTAATAATTTTATTATATGTAATACATTTCTTCAAAAAAAGCTGCGTTTATACTATAAATTAACATTTTTACTTTAAAAAAATTGATTTTTAATGCATATTTATGATTTATGATTTTACATACTAAAACAAAAAATAAGATTTGCCCCTAGCAAGCTCAGCTTCAGGGGATTGAAGAATAAGTTTATCGAAGACAACATAAAAATATTTATTATATTATTAAATTTTTAAATAAACTTATTATTATTATTATTATTATTAAATATGAATGGGTTAAATTTTGATTTATTTCCTTAAAATTTGTGCTGCGTCAAAATGCCGACCTCAAGCGAAGAAGCATTGAACGTACTTTATGAAACCTTCGACACGTACTATTTCATATTTTGAATCAAAGCTTTCTTTCCTTTTTTTTTTGTTTTACAGCCCTCTTAAAATTTAACTTTAATTTTATTCCTAACAACCATCGTTTAATATTTTTGTTGTAAATAAATGCAAATTACATAACATTTGTGTTTATTATAGCTTTGTAGAAAACACAATGGTATGATAATTTGTAATTTCTTACCTTTAACTCAGTCTCACTCATTTTGTTCTTATGGATGGAGCTCATTTTTATATTATTATTTTCCATATCTTCGGTTTAAACATAGACACGGACATACGGTTTTCACAGATATTCGTCTTATTTCTGCTGAAATTATAAAAGGTATATCGTTGCATTTAAAATTTTTGAGGAAAATTAAAAAAAAATGATTCTGCTAAATAGCGCCGTCTAGCGGTCGGAACGGAATTCAGAATGCCTTCGTTTATTATCAAATCGATAAAACAAAAGAATTCCTATTCAGCGAGTTCAAATTTTTCAAATTCCGATAAGCCAAACCAAAGTTGTGAATATTTTTCCATATCAATATTTGTCCCCTCCTACCCCCTTATCCAAAAAGGTAGATCAAAAACTAAAATACAAATGTTATTCATAAATTTTATTAGATTGAAAAAAATGCAACGTTTGATACATGTTTACTATGAGGATTTTTGATAAAATCCCGGTTTTTGTTTGGCCACTACAGGTACGCCCCCTAGCGGCCAACCTAAAAACTTAAAAATAAATTCCAGCAATTTCTGTTAGTCACTTTTGTAGTAAATATTTTTTTCCGCAAGCCGTACAGTAAACGGTTTCCAAGATACAGCCGGCGTCCCTTTTTATAGTTGTGCAACCGGTATAAATGGCTGGCCGGCAAGATCGCTAGATCGTAACCCCCTTGATTATTTTCTTTAAAATTAACAAAAAACACACGAAATTAGACAAATAGGTCAGCAATTTCTTTTTGTTACTTTTGTAGTACGGTAAACGATTCCTGAGATACAGCAGGCGCCGGCGCGGCGTCCCGTTGTAGTTGTACCTACACCCCGTACAATGTTATACGGGTTTATACCCTTAACTTTCAGATATTATATTTAACTAAAAAAAACTAATTTAGACAGTATTTTTATTTGAGAATAAATATTTAAAATTTGGATACTACCAACCTCTATGGTTACTAACCTAGTAGCGATAATAGAGGTCCATCCAGTCCATATAAGAAAAACATTTTTTTACCGAATTACGTTTTTTTTGTCTAAAAATTGGAGAAACTGAAAATTTCATTGCCATTATGTGGCTTTTTCATTTAATTTTCCTAAATAATATTTATTACTTATATTATTACATTATCTTATATCTACACCTCTCCCAAATTTAACACTGAAATAAATTTATATATAATATACCGGGTGTCTACGGAAGGTGATTCGCCCCTCTAACTTTTTTGTTTTTCAAGATAATGAAATAAAATTTGGGGGATTTGTATACGACATAAAACTGCATTTTCTGACAGCTGACTCAACATTATGTAACTTCCTGTTTAACCGGAAGTGACATAAACTTTCTACTTTTAAATGGGACACCTGGTATACTTTTCCTTTTTTTGACTTCATATGACATTTTAAATATAACGCTGGAACACTTTTTGTCACCAAAAAAATATTTTTTTTTTCCTAATTTATTGTATTATCTAGAATCTAGAGCCTAGAGGGCTATGAATACCTTAAAATCACTTATTTCAGTTTTTTAATCTTGGGAAAAATACAATTTTACTATTTTTGGTCCAATGCGAGGGGTAAACCGCAGTGGAATTTTGGTGTACAACCCTCTGGAATTAGTGGTGGAACTAGTGGAATTACTAGGGGAATTAGTGGTATTACTGCTGGAATTAGTGGTATTCCTGCTGGAATTAGTGGTATTACTGATGAAATTAGTGGAATTAGTACTAAAATTAGTGGAATTAGTCGGGCAATTACTGATATCAAAAACGATTTTTTTATGTAGTCTGGCATCCATATTTCTGGCAATATCACACAAAAACTTAAGTGGTGGCCAGCGCAACGCCGCCGTTTTCTTACATCCAATCATCGACGTTCTTAACAGGCATGGTCATCTTGCAGGGGTGCGGCGTTGTTACTTTACAAGCAGAAACCAGGGGTGAAAAAACGTGTCGGCGCCATTGATGTTGCGTGGGTAATATTTATGACCTTGTGCTATAAATATTAGACACTTGGCCGGGATAATACACTGAGAAAATATGACAACAGTCTAGTAAAATGTATACTACACTAAAATAAAAATATATAAGTTGCTACTTACGAATAAAGGTGAATTTTCATGCATCCGATATCCGTCGATACGTTGATATGAAGGTAATCCCATTGGCTGAATTTACGGCTTTTTTTTGGTCAGAAAATTTATGGAATTTAAGTTTTATTTACGAATTAAGTTTTATGATACGAATCGTTTGTAATTTGTCTTATCCCTGGTCACAAATGTTGGGAATGTGGCTTTTCCTACGAGGTATACATACTATTTTTCCGAAAATCGATCAGAAAGTATTACAATAAACTGTTATAATTTTAAAATAAGCATTAGTATAATCATTTTATCCTTAAATAAAGGAAATATTGGTTTTGTATGGAAATAAAGCAAAGTACAGAAATAACATTCCCGTACAGTACAAAAATATTAATATTTCCGATCGATTTTCGGAAAAATTTATTTTAACTCTGTCCGATATAATGACCAATCAACGCCGACCAATCAGATGCATGATAATTCACCTTAAAGCAAGCCTTAAAGCTTGCTGCTATAATAAAAAAAGTTTTCCTGAAACATAATAAAAGTCTAATTACCTAAATTGACTTTACATGAAATTAATTTATTTATTTAACCATAGCCAGTGAAAGAAGAATCCTCGGAGGTATCTAAAATATTGTGTATGTCAGGTCAGATGTCCAGTAAAATTGTTACTATTATTTAAGCAGATTCTACACATTCAGCTGTCTACATATTAAAGCTTTGAGATTTACCTAGTAAGTTTCAATATTTAGGTAAATTTAAAATTTATCGTTTTTATTTGGTTAGTTTTAAAGTTTTAAATAATATTACCTTAAGGTTGAATTCTCAACGTCATTCAATCTATTGCCAACCTATAACCTATTTTGCGTTGATTTTTTGAGTTTATTATTTTAATAACTAATATTTAAAGAAAATCAATATCGTCCGTACATTATTTAGGTAGTATCTGATATATTACAAAAATATCAATTTATTTCATTGCTAATTTTGGGAGAATTGTATAGTGAAAGAACAATGAGTGACAATGACATATTAATGTTAAAAAAAATCTCACCCGATATTTTTCGCTATACAATTCTCCTAAAATAAATTATGAAATTCCTTGATATTTATTAAATATGTCAATTATTACCTAGAGAATATCAAGTCGATACTGATTTTCTTTAAATTTTGTATAAAAGCTAGAAAACATAAATAAATCTACGCGAAATAGGTTATAGGTTGGCAAGCATGTTGATACTCCTACCTTAAAACATATCGAAACTACTAACTGGTAATGTTTCGATTTTCAATGTATCGATAGAGACATATCATGGTTTTTAAAATAATTAGTAGGCGCAACCAGTTTTTATTTCCTATAAATAAGGTGTTTTTATGTCTGTATCTAAACCAAGGCTTGACTTTTACATATTTCTTTTATAATGTCTAATTTTACCAGTGAAAATAGTGAAATTATTAGAGACATTGGTGGAATTAGTGTAATTAGTATTGGAATTAGTGGTATTAGTATTGGAATTAGTGGTATTAGTATTGGAATTAGTGGTATTACTAGTGGAATTAGTGGAATTAGTCGTGGAATTAGAAGAGTTAGTCATGGAATTATGGAATTAGTCCTGGAATTAGTGGAATTAGTGGTATTACTTGGAATTAGTGTACAAGATTTGGGACTGCGGTTTACCTCTCGGTCCAATGTTATGTGCTGTGTCAAATTTAAAGTCAAGCTGTAAAGTTGTATAACTAATTTTTTTTTAAACGGCAACATAGTGTCTCATTGGGTTAAGAAAAAAGAGGATTTTATTACGATTATTTTGATACCACACACTATTAGGTTTTAGAAAAGCTGCCATTAAAAAAACTTTAAAAAGTTAACTTGGAACTTTCCTAAAATGAAGCATATTTTGGGAATAAATTTAGATTTAATTGCATCAAGTAGCCTGTGACCAGCAAAACTGATAAAACAAAATCATGCCTTGAAGAAAATTGACATGCCGACAGCTCCTGCCAAAGTAAATTAGTTTGTTGTTTAAAAAATATGAAAAAAAAGTTTTACAAGGAGTGGAAAAGTTGATAATATGTTATTAGTGTTTGGAGAATTGGATTTGAATATCCTAATCGGCGTCATCCAACCCGGCACTATCAGTTTTGCTGGTCACAGGCTACTTGATGCATTTATATCTAAATATATATTCTTAAAAGATGCTTCATTTTAGGAAAGTTTTAAGTTAACTTTTTAAAGTTTTTTAATGGCAGCTTTTCTAAAACCTAATAGTGTGTGGTATCAAAATAATCGGAATAAAATCCTCTTTTTTCTTAACCCGACGAGCCACCATGTTGCCGTTTAAAAAGAATGAGTTTTACAACTTTAAAGATTAAATTTTACACACTACATCATTGGACCAAAAATAATAAAATTGTATTTTTCCCAAGATTAAAGAACTGAAATAAGTGATTTCAAGTTATTTATAGCCCTGTAGAGGAAACAATAAATTTGGAAAAAAAATTTTTTTTGGTGACAAAAAGTGACAAGTGACACATCGTTATATTTAGAATATCATATGGAGTCAAAAAAAGGAAAATTATACTAGGTGACCCATTTAAAAACCGAAAGTTAATGTCACTTCCGGTTAAACCGAAAATTCCATAATGTTAAGTCACCTGTCAAAAAATGCAGTTTTATGTCGTATACAAATCCCCCAAAATTTATTCAATTATCTAAAAAAACAAAAAAGTTAAAGGGGCGAACCACTTTCTGTGGATACCCGGTATAATATAATATAGATAAATAATATAGGTACTAAATAATAAATGCAGACGATGTTGATTTTATTTAAATATGTTTGTGAAATATAAACTTAAATCTAGGTTGACAATAGATAGATTGACGTGGATAATTTTACCTTAAAACTATTATAAGTAGAAATAACCCACCAACCTAACCTACAACTACTACCACAAGACCAAGTTTGTCAAATTTCATCAAAATAAAAATTACTTACAAGAATGTTACTATGGAAAAAATATTTGCCGACTTCCGGGGATTCACTTGCCTATTGATTTGATTTTCTGGATCCATTTTACTAATCTATAAAAATGCAACAAATACTTCACTAAGTACATGAAATAAAATAATGAAACTACCTAATACAACAAAAATATATACATATTAATTTGGTTATCAATTTTGCATTTTAGATAAGATATCGATAAGTTATTTATAATACTTTACAGTTTACAATACTTAATAATAGACCAGTAAAATTACCAAAATTTCTCGGCCAACCTACAACTAATTTGTGATTATGCTGATTATTGTGCCGGTGAGTAGGCAAGGGAATTATCTTTTACTGAATAAAATTCCCCCAAAATTTCGCTGGTTAAACGCAACGACAAAGCAATATAGAAATCTTATTCTCAAATGCATAGGTCCAGAATGAACTCACGTGAAAATATCCACCAATTTTTACTCTAGATAGAATAACGAGACGTTGCCGAAAACATCAAAGACTCGCCCCTTTTTGGTTTGTTCGTAAAATTTTTATTTCATAAAAAAAATAGCAAAATATTGATCCGTTCAATCAGAAATCGGAATAAAAATGCCACGCGGCAAAGAGCAACAGGTAACAGGTGGTCAACGTATCGAAAAGACGGGGAATCGCTCATCGTAAGCAGTAGTGATGGGATCACTCGAGTGAAAAATAACCGAACACTCGATTTTTTCAATCACTTGAATTATTCGATTATCTTCGGAAATAACTCGAGTTACGAAATGAGTGACGAACATATGGTTTTTATTTTTCAACGCGTTCCCAAAGTTGCTGCCCGCCTGTCAATCACTCACTGCGGCCAGAGCCATCTCGTAGCGAGCGGCTACACCGAGTTGTTTTGTTATTATTGGCGATATTATTCATATTAAATAGTGCATTACGGGTTGCCTGCGTAAGATAATAAATATGATTTATTTAGATTTAAATACTGCATTACGGGTTGCCTGCGTAGGATAATAGGATTTATTATAGTGGTGAGTATTCAGTATTCATAAATATCATGAGTTATGCAATATCGTGACGTCTCAAGGTCAAGTAGTCAAGTGGTTAGTTAAATTAAATTGTAAGATGTAAGATCTGGGAAACCATGCCAAAAAATCCACAAATATCTCCGCCACATTTAATAATCCGCAAAAAATCAAACGATTAACAACACCGAGTCAGTTATTCCCAATACAAATGCTGTATATCAACATGAACGATGAACCGCCAATATTTATAATTAATATTAGCATTTGAGTGAAAAAAAATCGATTATAATTCGATTTTTTAAATCACTCGAATACTCGGTAGTCGATTATTAAAATAAGTCGATTTTTCCCAACACTAGTAAGCAGCACAAAACGCTGTTGCCGGCTCTGCGGCAGCGGGTCCATATTTTTATACTGATGAATAGAATTTAAAAAAAAAATGTTGATATAAGTAACCTTGTTACTAAGGTGGTAAAGTATGTAGATATTAAAACATTTTTTTTTTAATAATAATTTGCCATTTTTTTCTAGTTTATTTTTGCATATACATACTTCAGTAATCTATATGGACAAGAATTATTCCATAAAGGCCGTATTACACCAACAATTTCTTTGTCAAATAAGTTCACGAAGTGAGTTCATGAAGAAATTTGATATATGTAAAGCCCAAATTTGACATCAAATAACTTCACTTTCGTCTTCGTGAAGAACTTCACGAAATTAAAACTTGTTCTAAATGCGTCAAAGTTATTCGTGAATTTCAGTAGTGCCAACAGCAAAAATAAAATGCCATGGAAAATTGATGGAATTATATTTTTAATTTTATTCATAGTTCAATATAAAATAGAAACAAAACCGCAAAGCACAGCTCAAAATAACGAAAAACTCAAGCTTCACAAATAACATAACCTTAAAAGTACAGTTTAAATTGTTATGTTGGTATAACTGTTAAATGACAGTGAAAATAGGCTGAAACTTCGTGAATTTATTTGATCAGTGTAAAGCGCAAAACTTCATCAAAGAAGTTCATGAATAAATTCATGAATTAATTTGCGAAGAAATTGTTGGTGTAAAACGGCCATAATAAAGTACACTTGCTGTTAAAAGCACAACATACACTTCCTTGTATCACAACGTTCAAAGATTTTTGCTAATAACTTTGTGAAAAGCAGCTCAACCATACATTTTTAAGTATTTGGAGTTACTCAAAATTAAATACTCTTTCACTTTTTCTTTAAAAAATTGTCAAATTCCGAGAGTCCCAAAGTGCACGATCACCATATTTTTAATTAAAATAAACAAGTCCATCCTAAACTAAACACATAATAAATGACTATTTAAGAAAACATTGGCTACTTAATCTTTAATGCGGCTTACATTACTATAGTGTGAAAGTGGGAAATGCATAATATATAAGTTTACACGTAGAATATCATAAAATACAAATATTACAATGAATGAAAAATATGCAACAAATTTTTATTTGAAACAAAAATGTTCTGCATTTAATCTACCTTTTCTCCACGACGGATCACGTATTGGATTTATTATTTTATCACACAATATGTAGGTAAATATACAAAAGCTACGCTTAAACTTTCACTTTTACTGCCAACTGATTAACTGATGGTGAATGAATCACGAACGACAACCTAACGATAACGATACGTAAATGGGTAAATACCCGGCATCCGAAATTCTGGCTCTGATAGAAAGCTCCGCGTGGCGCCATCTATCAATTGGTAGATATGGCTTATAGGTCTACATAATTATTAGGTATTGTTTTTCGTTTACCAAATTAGCTAAACCTAATACATATTTGTAAACGGTAAACTGCGTTAAATTTTTCATTTTGACTAGTATTAATAATTCCGTTTTTGGGATGTTTTTTTAAAAATTTCCATTTTTATCTTATCGCATAGAGAGAAAAAATTATTTACGGTTTCAGTTTTTAAAATTTTCAATTATTTACGTAGAAAATAAATAAACAAGATATGGTCTTTAATAAAAACACGGGAATATACTCAGTGACGTCACATTTGCCTCGACCCATGGGACCGAGTTATTCAGTTGAAGGTCGAACGCTGCATCTACCTACCTAAATATCGAGAGGGTTGTTATATTTTTAAGCTGTTCTCTGCTGTTCTTGTCTATTCAGTTTATCAAAACAAAGATAGCAATATAATCCGTCGAGGCTGAGAAATAAAAGAATTGGGCGAATAATGGAATGACGTAACAAGGTTTTGATATCATGTTTTCAAACTTTCTGCTTTCCCGGCGTCTTTTTAATTGTCTCTAGGAAAGGTTGATGACCCTATAGGAAGCTTTTTATTATTGGGATCATCAATCAACTAATTCAGGATGTTAATGCTGAATATGATGAATTCGATTATAGTGAAAAGGTCCATTCTTAGGGCTCCCAAAAGTCATCGAAATGACAATCTTGTCCGAAAATCCGAGCTTATGCATGCAAATCCGTGGATCTACTGATACAATTAAATAAGAGAACCTTATTGCAGTTGCAAAATTTTCAAAAGTCAAATTACTCTGCGCTATTATTGCCTCACCCGGTACCCGCCCAAATAAACAGTTTTGGTGCCAGAGAAGGCGTGTTCGATTGGCACAAAGATTTGGATCCATCTGATTTTAAAAATCAGTTTAGCGATCCAAGGTGAAACACGGATTTTTATGTCAGTTGTTCGTTTGAGTTTCGATTTTGACTTAACCTCATTTCACGTTCAAAGATTATTCGAGAGTAGAGTAGTAGTATGTATTTTATAAAGCGGGAGACTAAAGTAAAACAGCTTTAACATATTTTATTTCCACTCTTCTCATTCACATACAGGAAATATTATTTACCTAGACGGGTTCAAAAAGACGTAATTCATCCATTTCTAATAAAATACTTATCCATAAAGTAAAAAAATAAAAAATAAAATAAAGGGGTTTTAAATTAAATGGTTGAAAATAGATAAACTTTACGTTAAGTTAAACTAAAATTTATTTTCCACCTAATGAACACGTTACTGATGACACTGTGTCCTTTTTTTCTTAATATTAAGGTGTATTACTTTCAGACACAAACTACGTTTTCAAAAATACTTATTTTATGAAGTTACCTTATACAGGGTCAAAAACAAATAAACTTTGCATCACATGCGACCAAATTTTAATAGCCCAATTTTAATTTTGTGGAAAAACACACCTTTAATATGGCGAAACTTTAAAGAAAATGTATCTAAAATAAATCATTGTCAAAACTAAGAAATTTTATGTAGGTTGCGTCGAGTCTTATTTTGCAAAAGTGGTGCAATTTACAAAATATGGGTTAAAAATCAAAATTATCTCATGCAGCTGAAATTTTGCATGTGGGCTAGAAACTGCATTTAAAAAAACTTTTTCCAATAACTTTTTTAGATATTTTTAGAAATAACTTTTGAATTATTTTTTGCTTAATTTTCATCTTGATTGAAGCAGAACTTGATGCCAAAGTCAAATTTCGAATAAATTTATTAATAAAAAAAAATCCTATACGGGTAGTACCACAGATGGGGGTTTGTTCGGAGATGGGGGGACAATTTCGGTAACTGTTAAAAATCTATGTAAATATTAGAAATTGATTACTGGATTTATTTATTTTAAATACATAAAGATGCTCTCTTTTTAAGTGGTAATTTTATTATATCATTTTTATTCAACTACTATGTTTTTAGTCCATTTAAATATCCAAAATATCAACTCCGAGGCTGCCACCAGGCCTATTTTTAATATAATAACACACTGGTGTGAGGATACCATTTCGATTATTCCAATTAAAATATGAAATTTAATTAAACTAGGTATTATGCTAACTTTTCGAAAAAAACTATTTTAGTCTTGAATACAAATTTTAAAAAAAAACGGCTTTTTATTTTGCAACTCTATATCAAGAACAACTCCGAGGTACTAGACAAATCCTTGAAAATTGGCAACATAGCGCATACCCCACTTTATACGCTGTTGGAAATGAACTAATTTCGTTCAGTTGAGAAAGAATTTCCAGTCGCAGAGGTCGTTTATTTTGTCGTAAATCCGGAGTGAAGTGGTTTATTCTTGTCAGTGTAAGAGTACGTTTTTAAGTTATCAACTCCGACGCCCATATATTAACAAGTTTTATTTATTATTTTTTTGTTTTTATATTTTGGTGGTAAGAATGGTCAAGCATAATCTCTTTTTATTAGATAAAATATTAAAGATATATCTTGTGCTCCTATATTTTCGTCGAATATGTCCATAACATCAACTCCGAAGCAATCAACTCCGACGCCAAGTCTGTACCTCGGAGTTGATACGTAGTTTCGGTGTTGACGTTCAGATTGTACTATTTAATAAAAATGCTGTATTATAGTTTTAAACCATAGAATTTTTATTGTTTTAGGACAATATGTCAAAAGCAAAGTCTTGTGAAGAAAAAAGAAAAAGAAAAACGGAATTACAGCGTCTCCGAAGATTCAAATTACGATCCAACCCCGGAGAGTATGAACAAGTAAAAGCTCAAGAGAGAGAAAGATGGAAAAAGCGAAAAGAACAGGGAAAAATAAAAATAATAAATGATCTGTCTCGAAGAGATAAAAAAAAAAGATAAACGTAAATTATGGGTTAATAGCTCAAGAAGATATAGAAAAAAACTAAAAAGAGTGCAAAACTGAAGAACAACGTTTGATGGAAAATATAACTCCTCCCCAAAGTCCCACTATCCCAAATATTCCACCCAGTACTAGCAGGCATAACATTGGAAGAAAAAGAGTAAAAAAAGATAGAGCCAAGGCCAACCGCACAATTGGCAAGTTAAAAAATCAGTTAAACACTGTAAAAAAAGAACGTTCCAAATATAAATCAAAATATTTCAGACTCAAAAAAAATCTTAAAGCTCAGTGTGATTCACTAAACACAAAAGTTGACAATTTACTTCAAAGTTGTCAAGTTTCTCAGGAAGTAAAAAGACGATTGGTATTTCACGAAGTTCTAACCAAACAAATTACAAAAAATATTTCAGGAATGAAAAAGAAGGGAGATCGATTACAAGCAAGGAAAATACTAACAGGAAGAATTGTAAGAAAATATTGACTGCTAGGAAAAATGTCTTTTCTCAGTTATAAGGAACAAAGAAATGTTCTCCCGAAACAAAATCAGAAAAAATCAGTAGAACTAGAGAAAAAAGTGAGATCATATCTTGAACGCGACGACTCTAGTAAACTTTGCCCGGGGAAAAATGACACAATTACGAAGCGTGGTATCAAAAAACAGAAAAGACTTCTGAATAAACCTCTAAAATATTTATATAGAGATTTTATAACTCAAAACAATTGTGTGATTAGCTATTCTTTTTTCTGTCAGTTACGACTATTTTGGATTGTTCAACCAAATATTAACAAAAGAGACACTTGTCTTTGCACGACTTATGAAAATGCAGAACTTCTAATTAAAAAAATGCGAGTTTTGAATTTAATAAACCAAATTTCTGCAGAGTTATTTTACAAGTCTATTTGTTGCTCGGAAATTACCGAATCTTGCTTGGAGTGGCAATGCTTAGATTGTGCTGCTAAAAAAATTACTTACAACCATTACACACCTGAAGATGAAGTCATGTATTGGCAATGGTTAACAAAACAGGAAATAGTTCTAGTTTCGGGAAAAGAAAAACTCTGCAGGAAAGTGACGAAAACTAAAGTTGGATGCACTAAAGCGGAAATGGTTGCAGCTCTACTGAGGCAGAATTTCCTTAATTCTTACCTTTGGTTTGGCTTTCCTTGTTTTATAAGCCTGGACAATGTTTGTTGTCATTTTGCTTGCAAATATACCGTTGACTTGTTTTGGTTTTCTACCATTTTGAACTAACGTCAAGTTATAGTGAACGGGAATCTACTATCTACTTTCTGTTCACTTTGCAGTTTTCTTTTCGGTTAACAGGTAGGATTTCTTTTTAATGTTTTTCAAGGTTTAACTACTCTCTTCTAGGGGGCGTTGTTGCGGATAGCTAAAATTACACCGAGCTTGTAGGTTACCTTCTTGAGTATTTTTGCGCTTGAAAGGTTTGTCACCAGAGGGACCTAATAGTATTAGCTTTGAATAATCACAGAATCGCGTGCGTTTTATCTTACCTTATCTGGTACTTTTTTGCGACCTTTTTTGCGCTATTTGTTCACTGCGAGTACTACGTTGATACCTACCAAAATCGACAAATTCCTTTCTTTCTTGAACCTTTGGCAAAGCTAGTAGCTGTTTGGCTTTGAAAACTTATTTAATTATTTACCCTAATTAAAAGTTACATGCTAAGTACTAGGTAGGTAAATTTCCTTATAATATCTAATTCTCAAATAAAATGTTACGGTTCATATTATTGAGGTATTTTATTGAGTTTTGATTTCTCTGTAATTAAGTTTGTATTAAAAATACTTACTCTTTATTATGCTTAGACAAATAATTACCTATCTGGAACTTACCTTATTTTTATATGTATTTTTAGATTTGCAAAAACAGGTAAAAGAAACAAGAAAGCCTGTCTCAATAAAAAGTATATATTTCCTGGCATGCTCAGAGTTTTATTGGTCTAAACCCACGTAAAATATACCCTGAGAAAAAACCGTCACATCTTGGCGCCCAACGTGAGGCCAGAAAATTTGACATGCCAAATTTACAACATTCGCCAGAGGCAGAAAATAATCCATCTTCGGGTGTAGGAACACCTAGGCTCACCAGAAGTGGTAGAAACATCCGTCTTCCTTCCTACTTGGACCAGTTTGAGATGTCAAACTCTAGAAGGCAGCCATCTTCAGAGCCTCGCCTTCTTCCTGGAAGAAGCAGATGGTCTCTGGATCCACCAACTGAAAATATACCGAATATCAATATTCAAGGTAGGATCCAACCAAATTTAAATCGAACTAACCCAACTTTTCGTATGGAGCCCTTCACTGCGGGCTTCAACCATTCTGGGCCGATCAGCGCAGCTGGACAGTCTGCCCAGAACGTGCCGCCACCTCCATCATCGTCTATGGAGGTTCCACCTCCACAACCGCATATGTTTTTTGCTCCTGCTAATCCATTAAATGTTCAGAACGAAGATATATTAAGGATAGTAACACAAGTGGTAGCTACAATGCAAAATTTAAATATAAATAATAATTGTAACAATAATTTACCTCAATCTCAGTTAAATAACATAAATATTCCATTCGATATTAAACAGCTGCCAGTTTTCGAAAACAAGGGTTCGTTGCATCCCATGGAGTTTTTGAGTAGGATTGAAAGTAGTTTAGCAGTCAATCAATTGCCTTATCACGACATTTATAAGATCCTCATTAATTCTTTTAAGGGGCGCGCACGCCTATGGGCGGATGCCTTTTTACATACCTTTCAAAATTATATAAATATTAAACAAAATTTTTGTGAACATTTTTGGGGGGCAACAAAGCAGTTGCAGGTTAGGTTGCAATTAGATTCTGGTAGGTACAGGGAAGGTGACTCCCTAGTGGACCATTTTAATTATAATGTAAGCCTAGCTAAATTTTTAGACCCACCATATCCTATTGAATTACTAATTTCCACTATTTCTCGGCATTTTTCGCCCAGTATTTCTGTATTATTGGTGGGAGCCAATACTTTAGAGGAAGCTCTAAGGAGGCTACGACAGGCCGAATACTATTTTAGGGGTCATGATGACGTAGTCACACCGGTTACGATACCTTCCAAAAATTATTCTACTCAGCCTAAAAAATATTTTAACGATAAGAACAATAAAAAACACACTTTTAATCTGGAAGTGTCAGAAACCGTAGACGAGTCGGAAAACTGTTAATTTTCTCGGAAAATAAAGGTCCTATCCGGGAAAATTTAATAAAAAGGACCGTACTAGAAACTTTTTCTGATGGAAAAATTGACCACGATAATGTTTTGAAAGCTAGTGAGAACTTTAAATCGCCTATCATTACAGTTAATTTTTTAAATTTTAATTTCCCTGCTTTGGTTGACACTGGCAGTGAAATTTCGTGTTTTTCTTCAGATGTTTGGGCTCAACTGGAGCACAACCATCAGTTCATACCCTCTTTTTCTTGTGCAGGCGTTAAAGTTGTTGGGGCTTTTAAAACCAAACACAAACGTGTAGAAAAACAAGTTTTTATGTCTTTTTCCATTGAGAAAGAGAAGTTTACACATGAATTTTTAATTATTAATGAATTAAATTACCCTGTTATATTGGGTATAGATTTTTTGCGTTTAGTAAAAGCAAAAATTGATTTAGGAAAAAATTGCCTAATATTTTTTTTGAAAGATAAAACGTTGACAGTCCCTGAAATTCCTTCGGTTACTTTCATGGGAGAGCCAGAAAAAATTTGTGCTCGTTTGGTTTCGGAAAAGGTCAATGAAATCGTTTCTCCGGCGCCTTTTCCTGACAATACCTTTGAAGAGCAAGTAAATGCTGTCTTAAGGGATAGTCAGCTTTCTGAAAAGCAAAAAATAATTTTTCGAGATTTTTTACAAAGGAATAGGGAGGTTTTTTCTGAGACTCCGGGTCTTACTAAAATTTATTCGCATGAAATTAAATTAAAAGATGAATCAGAATTTTTTATAAAACCCTATCCCATACCTTTTGCACATAGAGAAGCTGTGGAGAGGTCTATTGCCGATATGGTCAAGTGGGGTATAATTGAACGTGCTAGTACACCCTATATTTCACCCTTAAGTACTGTGGTTAAAAAAGATAGATCTGTAAGAATTTGTCTGGATGCTCGTCATTTAAATTCAGTTATGTCCAAAGACTTTGAGTTGCCTCGACCAATTGAGGATATCCTAAGGAGCTTCCAGGGTTCACAGTTTCTGTCTTCTCTAGACTTAACCATGGGTTACTGGCAGATTCCTTTAAAAGAGGAATCTAGAAAATATACAGGTTTTATGGTAGGTACTAAAACTTATCAGTTTAAGGTTCTTCCTTTCGGTCTCAGCACAGCCGTCTCTTCCTTTACTCAATGTTTAGATCTGGTTTTCGGTGAGGGTTTTGAAGATTTTTGATCGTTTATGTCAGGTAGGACTTAAATTAAATTTAAAAAAGTGTCGTTTTTTTAAACAAGAATTACCTTTTCTTGGTTATATTTTAAACCAAGAGGGTGTCAAGCCTAATCCAGACCGCGTCTCGGCTGTTAAGGATTACAGCAGTCCTTCTAACAAAAAAGAGGTACAAAAGTTCCTGGGACTCGTCAATTTTGATAGGGGTTTTTGCCCAAACCTTGCTGAGGCTACTGAGCCTCTTACTCGTTTACTTCACAAGGGAACAAAATGGTGTTGGGGGGAGGAACAAAAGCAAGCTTTTGCTAAAATAAAAGAAATCCTAATGGAGTTTACGCTTCTTTACTTTCCGGATCCTTCATTACCTTTTCACGTGTCTGTTGACAGTTCTGGCACCGGGTTAGGTGCAAAGTTATTTCAGGTAGCCGGAAATGAAAAGAGGGTTGTTGCTTGGGCAAGTAGGCTCTTGCTGCCACGGGAATCCAGGTACCACTCTAACGAACAAGAAGTACTTTGTGCTGTCTGGGCCTTAAAAAGATGGAGGACTTTTTTATTAGGAAAGCATTTCTACTTGCATACTGACAATCGATGTCTTACCTTCATTAATTCCTGTCGTTTGTTATCTCCTCGTATAAGCAGGTGGGCACTTTTACTGCAAGAATATGATTTTACAGTACAATATGTTCCAGGTCCCCAAAATGTTGTGGCTGATGCCCTTTCACGCTTTGCCTGTACCAGATAATAAATGTTTTAAAATTTTGAGCTTCACTCTCCCTAGTAATTTCAGGAAAAAATTAAAGGATATCCCTCGTCTTCAAAGGGAAGATAAAAAATTAGGAGATATTATTATCAAACTGCAAGTTGAATCCAATGAGTGTTCTAACCTGCAAAGTCGTTTCTTGTTGTTTAACGATACGCTGTACATAAGGCACTCCGATGATGAACCTTATCGGCTTTGTGTGCCCAAGACACTGACATCCGATTTTTGTGTGGCTTATCACGAAACCTTGGGCCACTATGGCGCATTTAAAACTTGGTCAGCCTTGAAACACGAAGTTTGGTGGTCTAATATGTACCCTGAAATTAAAAAAATTATTCGTAGCTGTGATATTTGTCAAAAAAGTAAGACTGTTTCCTTACCAAAGCCAGATATCCATCCCATTATTCCAAATTCCAAGGGGGATTTAGTGGCCTTGGATCTTTATGGACCTTTAATTCGTAGCCGTGGTGGAGCTACCTATTTGCTTGTCGTTCTAGACGTTTACACCAAAAATACGGCTCTTTATCCTCTTAAGAGAGCTACTACCCGAGCAGTTTTGAGTAGACTGACTCTTGACTATTTTCCTAATATGGGAAAACCATTGAGAATCCTTAGTGATCATGGTACACAATTTACGGCCAAGTCCTGGAGATCCACCTTATAGTCTCTGGGAGTTCAAGTTATTTTTTCGTCCATCCGGCACCCACAGGCCAACCCTTCGGAAAGGGTTATGAGAGAATTGGGTCGTTTGTTCCGGGTGTTTTGTAATTAAAAACACTATAGGTGGGCATTTGAGGTTAATAAATTTGTTTTCTTCCTAAATAATGTGGTGCATGAGTCCACCGGTTTTACACCCACTGAATTGCATCATGGTAACTCACCACCTAAATTGTTACCCGAGGATTTTTTGATACCAGGTACCGAACTTTTATCCACTGATGTAAAGTTGGTTCTAGCCAAGGAAACTTTGGTTAGTAAGGCCGCTCGACGGGCGGTATTATACCCTAGTAGGCCCTACCCTGCATTTGTCGAGGGTGACTGGGTACTTTTACGTTCCAACTACATATCTTCCAAACTGAAGTCGGAAACAAAAAAAATTCTTCTTCTGTTTGAAGGTCCGTATTTAATTAAAAAGAAAATCAGTTTTTCTACTTTTGTTTTGACTTCTACAGACGGTAAAAAGGAAAGAGGTTCTTTTCATGCCAGTTTGTTGAGACCGTATTTTAAGAGAGAAGGTTAATGTTTGTTTTTAGGTTTCACTGGAGCTTTGAGCTTTCATATTAAACCTAAAAAGGGGGGCAGTTGAGGCAGAATTTCCTTAATTCTTACCTTTGGTTTGGCTTTCCTTGTTTTATAAGCCTGGACAATGTTTTTTGTCATTTTGCTTGCAAATATACCGTTGACTTGTTTTGGTTTTCTACCATTTTGAACTAACGTCAAGTTATAGTGAACGGGAATCTACTATCTACTTTCTGTTCACTTTGCAGTTTTCTTTTCGGTTAACAGATAGGATTTTTTTTTAATGTTTTTCAAGGTTTAACTACTCTCTTCTAGGGGGCGTTGTTGCGGATAGCTAAAATTACACCGAGCTTGTAGGTTACCTTCTTGAGTATTTTTGCGCTTGAAAGGTTTGTCACCAGAGGGACCTAATAGTATTAGCTTTGAATAATCACAGAATCGCGTGCGTTTTATCTTACCTTATCTGGTACTTTTTTGCGACCTTTTTTGCGCTATTTGTTCACTGCGAGTACTACGTTGATACCTACCAAAATCGACAAATTCCTTTCTTTCTTGAACCTTTGGCAAAGCTAGTAGCTGTTCGGCTTTGAAAACCTATTTAATTATTTACCCTAATTAAAAGTTACATGCTAAGTACTAGGTAGGTAAATTTCCTTATAATATCTAATTCTCAAATAAAATGTAACGGTTCATAATATTGAGGTATTTTATTGAGTTTTGATTTCTCTGTAATTAAGTTTGTATTAAAAATACTTACTCTTTATTATGCTTAGACAAATAATTACCTATCTGGAACTTACCTTATTTTTATATGTATTTTTAGATTTGCAAAAACAGGTAAAAGAAACAAGAAAGCCTGTCTCAATAAAAAGTATATATTTCCTGGCATGCTCAGAGTTTTATTGGTCTAAACCCACGTAAAATATACCCTGAGAAAAAACCGTCACACTACATTTAACTTTTAATAATTTTTTGCAACACGTTGCAAATAAGAATCATCAATACCAAGCCATGGATTTTATAAAGAAGAATTTAAAAAACAATGAAGTTCTTCTGCACATGGATTTTTCGGAGAATTATAATAATATGTGCAAATACAACAGAGAAATTCAAAGCGTGCATTTTGGTGGGTCAAAAGAACAAGTTGTCCTACATACCTCAGTAGCTTACTTTCGACTTAATGATAAAACTATTCACCAGTCTTTTTGTACATTATCTGACAATCAACGAAAAGAACCATTGGCTATTATAGTTCACTTGGAGCCAGTCCTCAATGAACCTATTTCTCGTATTCTCAGTTAAAAAAAATACATTTCCAATATAGAAACTTTAAAATGTTTTATTTGTTTGGCTGTTTGGTGAAGTACTTCCATCTATGTTACCAAATACAATAACCGCTATGACATGGAATTATTCAGAAAAAGGGCATGGCAAAGGTGCACCTGATGGAGTTGGTGGATGTTTAAAAAGAATAAGTGACAACTTAGTTGCTTCTGGCGGAGACATTCCAAACGTGAACGGGTTAGTAAGCTCATTGGAAACTGTTATCAAAAGCATCGAAATTATTAACGTCCCTTCTGACAAAATAGATAACTGCACTATATCTTTGCCAGAGAATATTAGGCGTTTTAAAGGAGCTTTGAAAACGCATCAAGTAACTTGGGCTAAACATCATGACAAAATTCATTTTAGAAGATTATCATGCCATTCTTGTGAAGAATATCAAGAATGTAAGCATTATAAACTAGGAACTTTGCCATTTTCGAAGAAAGTCTACAACCGTATCCTTTTTTTAAATATTTTTTATATATATTTTAAGTTTAAAATTATTAAAAACTGAACTAACTTCCTTAACTTTTTCATAGACCACAGGCTTAAAAACAATGATATTTACAGTACTTCCGAATCTGAAGATAATGAAGACCTGCCTCTATCAACATATGCAAGAAAAAAGATAGAAAATATTAATGAAGGCGATTACTTGCTGGTCAGATTTATGGGAAAAAAAGACCTAAAATATTATATAGGACAAGTAACTCATATTATTAATGAAGACACCTTCGATGTTTAATTTTTAAGAAAATCACTGAACACATGTTTCATTTTCCCAAGTGTTGAAGATATAGTTACAGTAGATAAAAGCGACATAGAGATGAAGCTAGACCCTTCCGCGACTGATAAAAGAGGTCACATTTATTTTGACAAAGCCTTAATTTCAAAATTCAAACATTTGTATTAACTAGTTTAAGCCTTTTTTACTTGAGTTCTTGCATGATATTTGTTTAAAAAACTGGAATAAACATGATTTATGTTCACATTTTTTGTAGTTTGAATTATCTTCTGTACAATTTTATAGCCATGGCCCAAATTGGTCAACTCCGAAGGAGGATAATTGTATGATTGAATTACTGTATGTTGATAAAACATGAACTAGCACAAAAATTTTAAACAAAATTGCTTGAAATGCGGATTTTTTTCAACATTTCAAGCCCTTGGTCAACTCCGAAGAAAAGTGTTCAACCGAAGCAGCCGATATTTTTTTTATTTTAAATTTTGGAGAAATAATTCCAAATGATCTCTGCTACCCTTTTAGTAATATTACTAAATATGTATTTAATTAAATTAATGTGTAAAAAAAGTCATTTTTTTCTCCAAAATAAATTTGATTTTCGCTGGTCACAAATTGTACTCTATCTGTGGAAACAGCCATACCTATGATGCGGACTATACTGGTCACACTGTATGTATATATTATTATACCTGCATATTATGTCCTAAAATGGTTGATTTTCGAGATACGTTAAAGTTTTTTTTTTGGTTTTTATCGACAAACTGGAAAACAGAATGGGATATTACTTACGTATTTTTTTAGATGAAGCCGTTAAACGGTCAACATTTTTGGTAATTACCTTGTTCCTTATCGCGGGTATTTTAGATGTCATATATTTTTGAAAAGAAATAAACATACATTTGGCTATACGCACCGCCACTGGTAGTTTCAATTTATTGAAACTTCGTATTTGGTTTTTTGATTGATGCCAATTCGACTCCTGATATTAGTTTTGAAATAAAATAATCACAATGTACTTTAGTCTTTAAATTATTATTTTAAAACCCCTGTAAATCCGTACGTCAATGGGTTGACTGAAATTTTTACTAATAGTAAAGTGCGCCCTAGGATCATTCGTACCTACACCAAAATTCGAAACAATTAATTTAGAAATACCGAAAATATAACCCAAGTAACAGTTTTTAGTAATTCTTCGACTTACGACTTATTTTTGACAAAATTTAACGTTGTCCTACCGACAAAATTAGTTGCCCAAAAGGGCGTATACTAACCGTCGTTGTATCAACGTCGTATTTACGTACATACGTTTTAGTTTATCACCAACAAGGTTAATATCGGCAATTTAGGTTCTCGCTTAAAACGTCACCCAAAAAAGACCATTCTCAACGTTAAAATTCCTTAGATTAGGAAACGTAGTACACTTCAACGTTATTGTTACGCCATTGTCCCCAAGTTTATGAAAAGACAGGTGGCGAAACAGAAAAACCAAGAGTATCCATAACAACAAGAGGAGGTGAGATTTGAATGTAGTTTTTGACACGGTTTTAATTTTCTGTAAAATAAATCGTATAAAAAAGTGTTTACCCAAGTCAGACTTTTATTAACCAGTACCTATGGATGTGTACATAACATAATGGACCTCAGACCCGGATCTTAAGCCGCAAAAGATCGGAAAAAGCTGTTAAAAGTGCCAAGCCCCGGCAAACTTAACAGGGAAGGACGACGCTCCATTTTGACAACGTCATATTGAGACAGCTGGTGACAACCAGACGGGAAGACATTCCGTGAGTCCGTTCCTTTTATTTAGCGTTGATATTGGTTATTTTTTAAGTTAAAGAGTTTTCCGTAAAATAACAATAAATAAATATTCATAATTTAAAGATGGCCGACGAGCTTAAAAAATTAAGAGTTTCAAGAGGGCAATTTAAAAGACAACATGCTTTGTTAAACAAGCATCTTGGCAATTTGAATAAAGACGAAGGGTTAAGTGTTTTTGAAGTAAAAAACTTAAGATTAAGATCTGATAAGTTTCAGAAAGATTTCACAAACTTTGAGAGTATTCAATATAAGATAGAACATTTATGTGAGGATAATGATGAGGTAAAAGATCAACTGGCAATTGAGTTGGAAGAAGGTGAAAAAATCTTAAGCGAATTTTTTGACATTGTATCTGTCATTGAAAGCATTTTAGAAAAATATGAAAAACCGATCAGTTTACCTCACCACAATCCTCAAACAACTCAACAACCACCCATTAATATTCAGGTTGTCGCACCTCCGACTACAAGTTCGGGGATGCCAAAGTCTAATTTACCGGTACCAAATATACCTAAATTTTCTGGCGGTTTTGATAAATGGTTAGAATTTCGAGATGCTTTTGTATCTTTGGTTGACAATGATCTTACCGTAGATAATGTTAGAAAGTTTCATTATTTAAAAGGTCTGTTGCAAGGCGAAGCGGCAGATTTATTAGAGTCCATTCAGATTACAGACCAAAATTATCATTTGGCCTGGAGTTTGTTTAAAGAAAGGTTTGAAAATACAAAATTGATTTTGCATAATTACGTTAAATCGCTTTTTGACATACCTGTGTTGACAAAAGAGTCGTATGTAGACTTGCGAAAATTATTAGATATCTTTAATAAAAATATTAGGGCATTAACACAATTGGGACAACCTACTGACCAGTGGGACACATTATTAATATACCTCATTACTAGTAAGCTAGATCCCAGAACCAGGCGAGACTGGGAGAGCTATAAAATCGGTGGTAACATAGCAACTATGCAAGATATACAAACATTTTTAAAGGGTAAGAGTGAGTTGCTGGAGAAAATAGAAATGACAAAATTAGATACGCATAAAACAATAAAGCCTCCATATAAAGGATTGTCCAACCAGCAATTCACAAGCAGAGCGCATGTAAGCTATAATCTAAATAATAAAACCAATTTTTCTTGTTATTATTGTGCTGGCAATCATTCTGTTTTTAAATGTGAACGTTTTCAAAAGTTAAATTTGGATAGTAAGTTAAGTGAAATAAAGAAATTAAAATTGTGTATTAATTGCTTTAACCCTGCTCACGACTTGTCATATTGTGACAAGCCCCCATGTAAAAGGTGCCACCTAATGCATAATACAATAATTTGTAAGAATTCGCGCATTCCGACCGAGCAGCATAGTAGGTTCAACCAGAGAACTGAAACCATGCCAATTAAAGAGAGACACGAAGCAAAAAACGACGAAGCATCGAGCAGTATGCGCGATAGCCGCGATAGAACGACAAGCGCGGTCTTGGTAACCGATACGGGACCGGTAGTTGATGCGCACACAGTGGAGAGCGCGAAATTTGAATCGTTACATGCTTTGGGACAAAGCACTATTGGCGTAACAAGCGCACATATGACAAATGTAAATTATAAATACGCTCTTCTTTCGACGGCTGTAGTAAATGTTAAAGATAAATTTGGCAAAAGTTATCGTGCGAGAATGCTTTTAGATCCCGGATCACAGAGTAATTTTGTAACTGAAAGTTTTGGTAACAAGCTTAATTTGGAAAAAGAAAAGGTTAATTATCAGATTTCCGGAGTGGGAAATAATAGTATGCTAGCTCAATTTAAAACTAAATTTCAGATTTCGTCGCGATTTGGACATTTTTCAAAGGAAATTTCGTGTTTAATTTTACCAAAAATTACCGAAGCTATGCCGATATGCGATTTTGATGATACTTTTATTAACATACCAAGCGATCTTAAATTAGCCGATCCGGAGTATAATATAAAATCCGAAATCGACATTTTATGCGGAGTTAGTTTGTTTTACGACATTTTATTAATGAGCCAAATGAAAATTCAAAACGTAACATTACAAAATACCAAATTAGGATGGGTAGTTGGTGGAGAACTCGATTTTTTAATGTTTACGGGCAAAGTGCAATCGCACCTTTCAATATCATATGAAGACTCGGTCATTAACAAAAGCTTACTAAAGTTTTGGGAACTTGAGGAGTGCAATAGCATTTCGAGAACAGACGATTATTACGATCAGCATTTTTTAAAAACTCATAAACGAGACGACGACGGGCGTTTCATAGTACAGATTCCGTTCAAAAAGGAAATCGAAAGGCTAGGAAAATCAAAAGACATGGCAATTAGAAGTTTTTTGACGTTAGAAAAAATATTAGAGAAAAACAAAGAATTAAAGTTAGATTACACCGATGTCATAAATGAGTACAAGGGATTAAATCATATGAGTAAGCTAGATATAAAGTTTGAAAATTTAAATGAATTAGACTCATATTATTTATGCCATCACGCAGTGGTGAAGCAGACTTCACTGACAACTAAAACTAGAGTAGTATTTAACGGTTCTGCAAAAACCGACAGCGGAATATCGTTGAATTGTGTACAATTACCTGGACCCGTTATTCAAAACGATTTGTTATCTATTTTGTTGAGGTTTAGAAAATCAGAATACGTGTTAAGTGCAGATATCACAAAAATGTACAGGCAAGTGCTTTTAAGCGAAGATCAAAGAAAATATCAAAGAATTTTTTGGCGTGATAACCCAGACAAAAACCTAGAATGTTTTCAGCTTAACACGGTGACTTTCGGTATGGTCTCTTCACCGTACTTAGCCATTCGGTGTTTATACCAATTAGCTATAGAAAATCAAGACAAATATCCTGTAGCCAGTGACGTTATTAAAAATGATTTTTATGTTGATGACTTACTTACTTCACACGACTCGGAAACTGAAATTTTAAAAATACAAATGAATATTACAACAATTTTAAGACAAGGAGGTTTTGAGCTAAGGAAATGGCTTACGAATAAGCCAGAGCTTTATACAAAATTGCAGATAGACCAGAATTCGGACTCTAGTTTTATAATGTTGGGTGAAAACGATAAAAATAAAACACTCGGCATTTTTTGGAACGCGACTAAAGATATAATTCAGTATCAGACTGAGACTATAACTCAACCTTCAAAGGTCACTAAAAGGGCCAAATTATCAGTGATTAGTCAAATATATGATCCGCTCGGTTTAGTGGGTGCAGTTGTGATAGTGGCTAAAATTCTATTACAAGATTTATGGCGACAAAAGACTTCTTGGGATCAAACAGTACCAAATGACTTAGTACAAAGGTGGAATACCTTTTGTAGTGATTTAAAAAATATTTCGAATATAGAAATACCAAGATTAGTATTTTTATCCAATCCTGATGTTGTAGAATTGTTAATTTTTGCAGACGCCTCTTTAAGAGCTTACGGATCATGCGTTTTTATAAGATCAAAAAAGCATGACAATATTTCTTGTAATTTACTGACAGCAAAGTCAAAAGTAACTCCAATTAAACAACAAACTTTAGCACGCTTAGAACTTTGTGCAGCGGTTTTATCGATAAATTTAGCCAAAAAGGTAATCGATTCACTAAAAATTAATTTCACTAATATCTATTACTTTAGCGATTCTACGACTACTTTACATTGGATAAATGGGGAGCCCGGTAAATGGAAAACTTTCGTGGAAAATAGAGTCAGTCATATTCGTTCTCTAAGTTCTATCGACCAATGGTACCACGTAGTTTCAAAGGATAACCCGGCAGATATCATTTCACGTGGTTGTACTGCAACACAGTTACAAAATAATAAGTTATGGTGGGAAGGTCCCACTTGGGCAAAAGAAAATCATGACACTTGGCCTGTTATACCAGTGTCAAAATTAAACGAAAAATTACAGTCCACTACAGATTTATTACCAGAACAGAGAGTTTTTGTGCATCAAAATATTATTTTGAATCCTTTTGATATTTTTTCTTTGTATTCAGATCTAATAAAGTTAAAATTAGTTTGGGCACATTGTCAGCGTTTTATTTATAATTGTCGCAATAAAATTAAGAAAACAGGAAAGGTGACTACTCGTGAAATTGAGGATAGTTTTTTAAAATTAATAACGTTAGCGCAAATACAGTCCTTTTCAAGCGATTTTGATAAATTAAAATCAACCGGTAAAGTTCCAAAATCTAGTAATTTGAAAACTTTGAATCCATTTTTTGAGAACAATCTTATTAAAGTAGGAGGCAGAATTCAAATGGCAAACATTCCTGTTACTCAAAAATATCCTATAGTACTCAATCATAAACATGTATTGACAAAATTGATTATGGTAAATGAACATAGACGCATGTTGCATTGTGGTCCACAGCAACTACTTTATTCTGTTAGAATGAATTTTTGGCCAACTTGTGGTAGAAGTTTAGCAAAACAAATAGTGCATAGTTGCATTACTTGTTTTAAAATTAAGCCAAAACCTTGTGAGTATTTGATGGGAAACCTCCCAAAAGAAAGGGTGAATATGTACTTGCCTTTTGTTAATACAGGGTGTGATTATGCAGGTCCGTTCCTAATTAAAGATAGGAAAACTCACAACTCGAAAATTCTTAAATCGTGGATATGTTTATTTGTCTGTTTGTCAACCAAAGCTATCCATCTAGAAATTGTAACTGATTTGACAAGTAACGCGTTTTTAGCATGTTTTAGGCGATTTACGTCTCGAAGAGGCCTACCCTCTAACCTCTATTCGGACAATGCAACAACCTTTATTGGGGCGAACTCTAAATTAAAAAAGTTTTTGGAATTAGAAACTTCAGATATTTCGGAAATCTTAAGAAAAGAGGGCGTGCAGTGGCATTTTATACCCCCACGTGCACCAAATTTCGGCGGTATTTGGGAAGCCGGTGTACGCATGACAAAATATCATTTAAAGAGAGTTTTAGGCAACACATCTTTAAACTATGAAGATTTTCAGACGGTATTGACCCAGATCGAAGCGATCTTAAATTCACGGCCAATATCTCCGTTATCCTCCAGCCCTGATGACTATTCCCCGTTAACCCCAGCACATTTCCTTGTTGGAAAACCTTTAACTACTGTTCCTGAACCTTGTTATCTTGAAATACCAGAAAACCGACTTAGCCAATATAAGAAGTTGCAGCAATTAATTCAAACCTATTGGAAGCGATGGTCCAGTGAATATATTACCGAACTTCAACAAAGATTAAAATGGAACGACAACAGTTCTTCAATGGTAAAACCAGATGATTTGGTTATAGTTAAAGAAGATGGTTTACCACCTTTAAAGTGGAAAACAGCACGAATTTTGGAAACTCACCCTGGGTCTGACCTTGTTATCAGAGTGGTCACACTTAAATTTAGTGATGGTTCCATCACTAAACGTCCATTAACTAAAATATGTATTTTACCAATATCCGACTCCAAACCTGATGAAGTCCACGACCATTCAGAAAAGGGGGGAATCACACAAGAATGAAGATTTTTGTGTTTAAAGAACTTTGAATAGTTATTTAGTTATAAGTTAACTCAACCGAGAAAATGACATTGTTTGAGCATTTGTTTTTTTAGAACTTTGTGTATGTTGAAATTTCAAATTTCAAGGCCGGCGGTATGTTACGCCATTGTCCCCAAGTTTATGAAAAGACAGGTGGCGAAACAGAAAAACCAAGAGTATCCATAACAACAAGAGGAGGTGAGATTTGAATGTAGTTTTTGACACGGTTTTAATTTTCTGTAAAATAAATCGTATAAAAAAGTGTTTACCCAAGTCAGACTTTTATTAACCAGTACCTATGGATGTGTGCAAAACAGTTATCAAACGTCACCTGTTGCTACGGAGAAATATCCAACGTAATATAACGTTGTTAAACGTTATAAATGCCAACCACAAGCCAACTAAAAGGACTCTTCTTTTTTTCTGTGTGTCAGTGGTTGATTGGTTGTCAATATGGAGAACTAGAGGGTAGGAGGCCGATCGACAATGGCAGCATTTTTAAATTTTGTCCCGGTTTTTTGGTTAGTTCGCTATTGGCCGATAGATGCTCTCGCGTCGCATGTGGGCTGGTGTCGTCTTCTTCTTCTTCGTTTTTTACTTTTACTGACAAAATTGACATTTTATTTTCGAAATAACAAATGACGTTTGAAGACAAGACGAGACAAATAACGTTGTATTGTAATTGATTTCCATATTTATAATGAATAATGGTACAATTTATAAAAGTAGAGTTTGCTTTGTGTCGGAGTGTAAGACAGGAATATTTTTCAGAGAGGAAACGCAGCCAAATACGTCTCTTTCTAGCTCCAAAGGTATAGCTAGAATATTTAATACCCTGTATTTTAAAAACCAAGCATCGTTGGAACTTTATACAGGCCAAGTTTACTAATAAGTATAACAAAGTAAGTGTAAATTCATATAAAAGTCCTTATTTGTTCCTTAAAGAACTAATTTAAATAAAAATTATTGCGTCCATAAGAAACCATTTATTTGATAGCCCACTTCGAACACGAGCGCCATCTTACGGCGACTCGTAAAGCTGAATTACCGATGCTAATTTGGGACCGAATCCAATGCATTGCGATCGGCCTCCTACCTCAAGTCCTCCATAGTTGTCAATAAAGTCAACTAACAAAAGTGAGGTTTGAAAGGATCTGGCACAGAAGTAGCATCACACTGTTTTGTCCTCGTCTCACTTTTCGTTGGAGGTCAATATAGTACGCTATCCTGTTCCCAAGAATGGGGAACAGTCTCAATTTCATTTAGCTGCGTTATATATTAAGTACACTACTTTAAAGTTTGGCATATTAAATTGTAACGGAAATTGTTAAACTGCCGCACTTTCGAATTTGTAGGGTTATGTTGTTTTTTTCCTGGATTCTTCTTTTCTTTACAGAAATAAAGTTTTAATTAGTTGTGAATTTTGACCTTTTTAAACTTCAAGTTAAAAAAGTATCAAATAGGTGCAATTTTCCAAACTTTTGAGTCTTAAAGTGTAGACTTTTTAACTTAATGCGTGTTCTTGTTAAAATAGGTGATATTTTAGAATAAACAGCGGACCTCTCCATTTTTAATTTATTAAAGGACGAGATCAAAATGTCGCCATGTTTGACTACTTTAAAATTTATTAAATTTTAGGGTTGTAACATTCTTTTTAACGCTTTAACTTAATTTAAGTGTTATATTAATATTTAACAGTAAAGTGGCCATTGTTGTCATTTTTAATACATATCTTTGGCAATTTACTTATTCATTTAAGCAAAAACTGTAAGTGCAGTAAATAATTATTTATATAATAATACTTTTTAGAACAAACACTCATTTGCTACACTAATTCCGCTTTATAGTTTAATTAAATAAACCTAAAGTTAATGAACAGTTGACGTTAGAAAATTTTAACCTAGGATAGGTAAATCTTAACTGAAAAACTTGTTTTAAATTAACGTTAAAAATGGTTTACAAAATAACCCTAAATAAACTTTAAGACGTGGGGCAACGTCGTAAAAACCCGAATTTTATTCCCCAAACTGGTATAAATAAGGGTCGGAAGGACGTCGTGTTAACATTGTGCGTTAACGTTAAGTCGACGGCACCGACATTTGCCCAACGTTAAAATGCTACTTAGGAAGCTTGTTTCCATTATAAGTGGGACACCCTGTAAAAAAATTAACTATAACCAGCAACTTTATCTCTGACTAATTCTTGTCTTACTAATCAGTAATCAGGCAACTTTGATTGTGATTATAATGTTTTCCAATGTCATTCATGCCCTAGTAAAAGTTGCCACTATAGCCCTTATTAATATCAAGACCGGTAGGGGCTGAAGGGAGGACTTTGTAGACCTAATAAAGGATATACCTACCACTTGTCTGTGGCGCCTTTTCTTATTTATTTCTAACCGTGGGGTTTGTTCTGGTTTGTTAATTGATATCCGAACCAGGTGTGCCATCCATTCTTTCTACGCCACTGTCTTTATTGCTACGCCACTGTCTTTATTGCTACGCTACTGTCTTTATTAAGCAAGAATCGTTAAAATAAAATTAAGTTAGCAATATACACAGTGTGTAAAAAGTCCCGGAACAGTAAATTATTTAAAAAATGGTGCACAATATAAAAAAACTTTCTGTATAAAAGTTGTTGGTCTTAAAGAAATTTATTAAACTAAGACCCTTGAAATTATACAGCGTTGCCCAAAAAGTCGTGGTAACCGAAACTTAATTTTTTTTAAATGGAATGACCCTTTTTTGATCGCAGTTTCTGATTCCTCTGAACATTCTAAAAATCAATTATGAAACATGTCATATGGCTAAACATATTAGTTTAAGAAATAATTTGAGTTGAAGCATATAAATGTGATAGGTACGATATTACCTACATTTTGCATTTTTATAAGCTGGTACTAGAATTTTCACTGTAAAAGTAAATTCTCAAAATGTCGCTCAGCGAAAGGGAACGTATAACTTTACTAATAATACTAGGTTTTGGAGACCGACAAAGATCAGTTAGCGAAACAAAGGAATTATTTAATACAACTTTTCCAAACCGAGGGCAGAGCCTATATCAAAATCTACAGTTGTTAGAACAGTTCAAAGGTTCGAGAAAACCGGGTGTTGCAGAGATCAAATTCATTCCGGAAGACCAAAGTCGGCAACTAGTGATGAAAAAAAAATTAGAGACATTACTTCATTTTGTTCAGAATCCACATTTGTCACTCAGAAAAGCTGCTACCCAAGTTGATGTTTGTTTTAAATCAATTGAGAATATTTTAAAAACCAGTAATTTTTATCCCTATAAAATAACTCTTGTCCAGGAATTATCAGAAGACGATTTTGATCGTAGATTGGAATTTTGCGAAGTAATGATGCAAAGACATGAAGAAAATAACAATTTTTTGAATCAAATAGTTTTTACGGATGAGGCAACATTTATGTTGAACGGGTCTCTCAATCGACATAATTGTAGTTACTGGGCTGATCAGAATCCACATTGAATGAGAGAAACACATACTCAACACCCCCAGAAAGTAAATGTGTGGACTGGAATTATTGGCAACAGATTAGTTGGGCCTTTCTTTATAGAGGGGAATTTGAATGCCGAAATGTATCTCCACATGCTGCAAAATGAAATTGTGCCAGCAATAAACAATGAAGTAGGACCACTATTACGCAATACGTGGTTTCAACAGGATGGAGCACCTCCTCATTTTGGGCTAGCTGTTATTTAAACAACACTTTTCCTAACCGCTGGATAGGACGAAGAGGCCCCAAAGAATGGCCTGCTAGGTCGCCAGACTTAACGCCCCTTGATTATTTTCTTTGGGGACACCTAAAAAATAAAGTGTTTGTGACAAAACCTGCAGATCTGAATGAATTAAGAGGAAGAATTATTGAAGAATGTGCATCTATTAACCAAGAAATGTTACAAAACGTCATCGACAAATTTTATTATAACCTAGCCCATTGTCAAACTGTGGGAGGAGGACATTTTCAGCATTTAATTAAATAACGACATTAACGACTTACCCTTAATTTTATTTTTGTTTTTTTCAAGTTATTGTTAATTTTACTGCTTGTATTTAATAATTTATTTGTTATTAAAATTTTGACACAACTTGAGTGAGGTACATTTAATACTAGTTTAATGTTTTTTTTTTAAATTTTAACGTAAAACATTGTGAGCCGACTCGAAACAATGCAAAATGTAGGCAATATCGTACCTATCGCATTTATGTGCTTCAACTCAAATTATTTCTGAAACTAATATGTTTAGCCATATGACATGTTTCATAATATTATTGTTTTTTAGAATGTTTAGAGGAATCAGAAACTGCGATCAAAAAAGGGTCATTCCATTTTTAAAAAAATGAAGTTTCGTTTACCACGACTTACTGGGCAACCCTGTATAATTACAAGGGTCTTAGTTTAATAAATTTCTTTAATACCAACAACTTTTATATACAAAGTTTTTTTTATATTGTGCACCATTTTTGAAATAATTGACTGTTCCGGGACATTTTACACACTGTATTATTATTGTATTAAACTAAATAAAAACAAATATGGAATTATTTTTCTGATACCTACTTTGAACTTTTTATGAGATATGAGTATTATTTGGGAATATACCGGAAAAAGGAGGTCAATCCGTTAACCATAATATTCCTTATGCTTTGAAATTTTATAATGCCCTTTTTTCATTTTTGACATCTCGATATACAGGGCGTGAAAGTTTAGAATTAAAACCGATTTTTTAAAAATAATTCTAATATTTAATTAGATATAAATTTCAAATTTGTTACTTGCTTCACCATAAACAGTTAGGGGAGACCGGGGGAATGCGCCGCACGGGGAAATAAAGCACAGGCCATTGTAGAAAAAACTGCAACCAGGAATGCACAGGTGTATATGACGAATTGTTGCCGTAGCCATGTCAAGTACGCTCCAAGAGTTTGGAATAATTGCCGGCAGTCGTTAACCAACAGCGAACGTGTTTGTGCTAAATGGATTTTTGATCTATCTTTTGTGCAAATTAATCGGTTGATAATTATTAGTTACTGTGCATATTTAAAGAAGATATATTTTATTTTCACTTGCTAGGGCCTATAGAAGTGTTGTCCTAAGTGATCACCAATAAAATGTGAGTACTTTTCTTGAATTAATTTTTTAGGTTGGAAAATATCTCCCGCCCCATGAAGATGGCATCTGTTTAATCCGCGGAGAGTTTGGAAGGGACAACGAGGTCTGGTATCGTTGCACTTTCTGCTCAAAGTGGGCACACGCCGCTTGTAGTGGAAAAGAAAAAGGAAAAGTCTACCTTTGTGACTACTGTTGCTAACAGTTGTTTTTTTTTACCTAAGTATCTGTTGGAGTGTGTTTTTATGTTAGTATACAATAATGTTTCTTTATTTCTTTGCTCACTATTATATTTTTTATTATTTGGGTTACCTACATACCTGTATTTTATGTATAATTAAGTCTTAGTTAAACTGAATTGAAACACTTCACTGCGTGCCATTCCGTCAAATGCCCGGGTAATACCGCGCAGGCACTCATTTTAATTTTTTTGTGTTAATTTACAAAAATTAACACTCCTTATACAAAAAATTACGTCAAAGATAAAAATATTTAATAATTTAGGAGTAATTCTGCTTAGGTGCGCGGCATTCCCCCGGTCTCCCCTACATCTTTTTAGAATAACAAAACAATAAATAATTGTCAAATAATCAAAATAGGGGTGGTCCAATACCCGCTGACCCCCCTCCCCCTTATTTTTATTAAGTTTAGTGGCGTACAGATAAAAGCCGGTTGTACTAAAACAGTTAAATGAAATTTTTTTATTGCCCTAATAAGGCCTTACCTACTATTGCTATTCTTCTTCACATAACAGTAAAACGCCACTGTTATCACTCGTTCTTAATAAGATAATAATCTACTATAGTTATTAAATAAATTTGATACGTCATAACAAGATTGAAAGTTATGAGATTACCGTAAGCCGCATTGGCATCAGTTAAGCACCCATACTTTTCAAATTATCTCCAAAACGCATCATTCCATCATCATTCATCAATTTTATAAGAGTCAAAAACTAATCATTAACAAATGATTACCTGAAAAAATGTACTTCGGAAGTTATTGGCAAACGTTCTAAAAAAATAATATTAGTTTAGTAATATTTTTTTAACTCAAGATTTAACTCTTTATGGTAAAGCAATGTACCAACTTTGAAATTTATATCTTTTTTAAATACTCGAATTATTCAAAAATATCAGTTTTAATATTAAACTTTGACGTGTATATCGAACATAATAGTCAAAAATGAAAAATGGCATTATAAAAGTAATATTATTTTTGCTCAAGAAATATATACTTAACGTATTGACCTCCTTTATCCGGACACCATGTATATCTGAATTGGCCATTTTCTGGTGTTTTGGGTACTGCATATAAATGGACAGGAATCCAGGAATATTTATGGGAACGCAAAACTTAATAATGACTCTTCAACAATGCAGGCAAAAATGTTTGCAAAATACAGGGTGTCCGGAAATGATGAGCAAAAAAATTAAGGGATAATTCTAGACTGAAAATAAATGCTATATCTTTCCATAAAATTTTTTTGAAAATTGCTGATTAACGGAGTTACTTACATGGTGTTAAAGTTAAATTTTATTTGCAGTTTTTTTGCAATACCTTTTGCCACGCTCATAATATTTTGACAAAATCCCGTATATGGGGCTTTTTCGGGATAAGGAATACAAATTTGCCCACCGTTTTTTCGCATTTTGTAGAGGGCGCCACATAGGAGCCTATACTTTAATTTGAATGGTCCCAACTTTTTTGTCCTACACTGTATGAGCATTTTGACTGAACATTTTTATTCTCCTAACCTTTCGACATAAAAAGGTATACTACTTTTGCTTCGATAAATCTAACCGTTTTCGAGAAAAATGCTAAAATAACAATGCTTGCATGTGATGAATACGAAATCATTTTAATTTATTATTTTTTAATAATTATTTAATTAATTTAATTTTTTGAGAAGAATTAATTTATGCATTGAAGAGGCAGGACGTCACTTTAAACCTTTGATTGGAATGTTTAATTTATTATTCTAGTAACTTAGGTATTTTAAAACTGCAAATAATATTTAGCTTACACACAAATATTTCTTGACAAAAAGGTGATGATATTTAAATGAAGGCATTTGATGTTACCGAAAACCGTTGCAGAAATATTGGAAGTTTCCTGACAAAATAATGACGAAAACCATTATTATTAGTTTAAGATTAAAATATTGTATTTCTCAAAACTGGGCTTGAGGCTTGAGTATCTGGCTTATCGATGGTCTTGTTATTTTATATAAAAAACAACAGTTGTAAAATCAATGTAATAAAGGAGATGCATAGAACTAAGCTAAATATTCTATATTACATGCGATATTTTCTTATATTGTGATAAATTATTGAACTCTTAACAACTCTTAAATAATTGAACTTTAAGAAATACTTCTGAATCTTGTACCGGTACCAGCATTATTAGTTATTACACGCAACCTACTGCTCGATAATTTACTCTTGTATAACAGAACCTGACCGAAGCACAAATTAAGAGCATATGACGATTTTTTTTTTAATATGGCCAAAACCATTTTTTATACTCTAATTTTTTCAAGTTTAGATATTAATATTTTTGTTATTTGCCTTACTTAGCAAAGGTGTGAGGATAGAAATTCGGGAATAAAATCAACAACTTTTTGTAAAATAAGGTCTCAAAACGCTATTTTGCTCAAAAAGGTCGATAATTTTGTCCATTCCGCACCTTAAAAACCAAGGCAATTTTTTATGCTAAAAAGTAAGAATAAATTATGCATTATATATTAACAAAACTTAAATTACAACAGGACGTCTATTCTCGAAAAAGGCGAATGATCATTTCAAGAGAAGTGATTACTTTTTCTCTTAAAAATGTTTAAAGTGTATTCTTAAAACTTAAAATTACTATTCATTTCCATACGATGTGAGCATATGATGTGAATTGTCCCTTCTCGCGAGAGAGCGTTCACTTCTCTTAAATTGGAGAATAGACGTCCAGATCTTCAAAAAATATATCTTGTGTAAATAAAATACTATCTTGAAGAAAACTAAGAGGAAAATTTATTGACCCAAATATAAAAATAATATTTTGGGATATATTTTTCATCGGTAAATGGCCCTAGAATATTTTAAGGAAATTAAAATTAAAGAACGTTTCGAGTCTTTTTAAAAAATAGACTAAAAATATTAATTTGGTTGCTTCAATTTTTTTTAACCGTTTTTACAAAAGGTGCGGACTTGACACTTAAGGTGCGGATTGCACATCGTATATGATTAAATTCGATTAAATCAATATAAATATAAGGTAAAGAACTATTTATTTAAAACCAAAATGTAAATTTCAAATAAGTACCAAGAAAAGACAACATTACCATTAACCAACACCGATAAATACTTATTTATGTCAAATCCGCACCTAACTGTCCAATCCGCACCAACGTAAAACAGGCACGGAACGGACGGTGCCGAATGGACATTTTTTGACTTTTTAATTTATTCACAAAATCTGGCAACGCTGATTCGAATTATGCTTAGGTTATGTTTTGCCGACCTAAAAATGCACCATACCATAATCTATTTTTCTAAAAGAAATACGTAACGTAAACGCAAACTGCGGTGCAGAGAGGACACGCAAGAAAGTGAGCCTTTTTTACTTTCTTTTTTGATTAACTGTTTTGCCAATATATATCAAAAAAGGGTACTTACCAATATCTTTAAGCGGCGCACAACACTATAACAAAACCAGAAATGATAAAAACGCACTGATGCCAAACTGACGCTGTCTTAATGTGTGGATTTCGTAGGTGCGGAATGGACATTTTTCCGAGGTGACAGTCCTAGAAAGCTAATAGTGCAAAGACTATTGCGGGTTATCTCGGTTATGTCATTGAATATTTTAGTAGAAAGAATAACCAAATCTATGATATATTGTTTCTATTATAATTGTATTTTGATCAAACAATTAAATTGTATCCAATTTAGCAGTTGCTACGTAGGACAGGTGCGGAAATGGACAAGAAGGCTCTTTTTTTGAGAAAATTATCGGGTTATTTCTTTTATTTTCTACTCTAAGTGTCCTTTTTATTGAAAACTAAATTAGTTTATTTATATAGATAATAGGGAAAAGTTCCCGCGATTGAACCTGCTCCTCGATTGGACCACACCGATTACAGCTAGCAATTAGGTCGCTGGTTGGGCAACACCGCAATAGGTGGCTCTGTTGTCATCGGTAATGTCGAACTACCAACGGTTTCGTTCTTTTAGTGTACGGTTAGATATTTTTCGGTAAATACACTGTTTACGTGCTTTTGTTATCGTTTTGTCACACCTTAGCGAAGAAGACATTAAAGTTTAAAGTAAGTAAATTTTAAATATATCAATATTTATTAGTAGAATGATGTTTTAGATATATTTTAACGTAAGTTTAGATATGTTTTTTATACTTTTTGTGATCATTTTAAAATTAAGGTTAGAAAAGGCAGTTGTTTCTTTGATTGGACCGCCTTTTAATTCCATAATTGGACCGGTCCAATCGAGGAAACACCATACTTTTTATTTATTTTTTCAGAATGCCACACAGCTCCAAATCAAGGTAATAATATGGATTGATAAATTATTTTGTTGCCGGTTTTTAAAAGGTTTTTTTGCTTGTTTTAGAAATTATTACAAGTCCTCAAACAACAAGCGTTCTAAGTGTATCTGTTGCTGATTTATCTCCGGTACCTTAACCAAAACCAGAAAAGGAAAAAGGATTGTAAAAGGAGCTCAAAAAGCTAGCGTGTTAACCGATAGTCCTTATAAAAAGGAATTGGAAACTAAAAAAACATCAGAAGCAAGGTACAAAGGGGAAAAGAAAGATATTCTTGGGAAGTACCAATATTGATATGCCATCTACCTCAGCTGGAATAAGCACTCACGGCACCAATAACAAAAAAACTAAAGAAAATTGGTATCGTATTTTGTGTAAGAAAAATTTAAGTGAAGTGCAAATATGATTCAATGTCAAGAATGCGCCAATGTCTGTGGCAATGCAAGCCCCCTCAGAAAAATTTTTTTTGGTCCATATTGTCTGAAATTAGATGGATATGAGTAGATTTCTTAAGTTTTGTATTTTGTGTTATGCATTCGGCTTAAAATCATAATGTTAAATATAATATTTTTTAATTAAATTGTTGGTATTTACTGTGGTTTAAGTAGCTGGTCCATTTGAGGAACCGGGTAGTCCAATCAAGGCAACCCGTTTCCACAAATGTACCACTTAAAAGGGTTTAGAAAAACATATTTTTCTTTTAAATGGTTACTTTCTAAGATTTTTTACTTGAACTATAAAGGTGCTAAATGTTTACTAATGCAATATAATAATTTACTTTTGGCAAATCATTTTCTTCTGGCCCGTAACTAATTAAAAACCAAAAAGTGGTCCAATCCCGGCGACTTTCCCCTAGCTTGGGCTTTCATATGTATTCTCGACTTTTTGAACAAGGAAGGACAGTTGTATTTCCGTTTTGGCCATATTAAAAAAAAATCGTCATATAATAGATATTATGTAGATATTATACCAATCGTCTAGTATTCATGTCCATATAAAAATGAGTTAAAATTACTTAATTTGTTAATACCTTTCATATAAGGGAGCAATCAGGTAGCGCTAACGGGTAGGTTACAAAGTACTATTGAATAAGTCTCGACAGGAGCAATATTTGTCTTTTCATTACTTATATATACTAAAAAGTCTGTGCAATGACCGCTTACCGATACGTCACGACTAGTGCTTATCTTTCTTTTAACATTCGTGAACTAGTTTAGTTAGTAAATTTATGTCAATAATGAATATCGTAAAATTTTACCAGTAAAAACGTTTTATTGTAATTTTTGACGATAGTGACATTTTCAATCAGCATTATTTCAGAAATGTCACGGTATTGTTAAAAAGAACAAGCATTAATTTTAAATTTTTTTTTCTAACAAGACTGGGGCGCACAATAAGCCAGAAGGCTGCAGTGTAAGAAGCTTGGGCCACACGTCGAACCCGACCCCCGCCTTTAACCGACCAACCAACGTCCAATAAGGATGTACCAGTTACTATGCTGTGTTGTAGCAGTATAAAAATTACCCCTACACCGTTACGTCAAAAATAGTAGCTGTGTAAGTCCCAAAAACGTTCTGGAACCTGTATCTCTATCTGCAAATTATTCCCCACTATAGTGAATATAACGTAGCGGCTTAGTATTGAAACAGTAACAGTTATTGCCACAAAACACTGTGAAGTTGAAAATGTTAGTTGGGACTACGTTGGTTCCTAAAATTTTCCGTCGAGAGATCTATAGTTCATTCGTCAAACAGAAAAAAAAATAAGGACCGAAATCTCGGCCAACGCATGAATATGTCATTCTTAAATTTGTTAAACCGAAGATTAATTTTCGTCTAACTTTCTTCGACTCTCGGCATCCAGATTTGGATGTTACCTGACGATCTTTGCTTTGTTAGTTGAATCATGACTTTTATAATAAAATTAATCAAAAGAAAATAAAATACCATCCTCTTTTTTGAATTTTGAAGAGAATTAATTTTTATTTTCTTTTTCTTTTATTGATTTTACAATTCAACAAAATGATGGCCTTAATTTTCAAAAGATTTAATTTTTTAAATTAATTTTGAAAATACTTTTTATTAATTTACAACTTAGACCTAAATTATTTGCTGCAAAATAATATATTAATATTATTTAAAGCAATTTTCTTTTTAAAAGAATTTTTTTAATAATTTTCATAAAACTTTCCAAAAATATTTAACTTTTAAATTAATTTTTCAAAATAATTTTTTAACATAATTTTTTTCGATTTAAAATTTAGAAGTAAAATAAATATTTATTATAAATAAACAACGAAATGACATAATTTAGAATTTGGAACTACATTAAAGAATTTTGCATTTTACCTTTCAGAAAACATTGTTACGTAATAAAATCATACTTACATTATACTGGGGGTCAGCATTTGGAGGGTCACTTATAAAGTTCACATTACTGCGGTTGGGACTCGACTCCCCGACCGTTGACACGCGGGTCTATTGCCTTGTATAGCTTTTGAATAGTCAGCAATTACGTACTGTAAGTTCAGCCGTTATACAGGGCGATAAACAATTTAATGAAGAAATTTAATTGCTTAGATAAAATTAATGCAAATTTTGGTTGGTGACAACAATAATAAATTTTTCGAAATTTTTCTTTTCTTATTTTATTTAACGCTACAAAAGAAATCCCGATTTGTTATTTACCAATGACTTCGTATTTTAAAAATATTTCTATTATTAGGATTTAAATTATTTTTCCAATTATATTTATTTTTTTATAATTACCGACCCGTCACACTTCCATATCCGTAAAACTCTGAAAATGGCAATAAGTTGTTAAACACAACTTTTTATTCACCTAAGAAAATCAAAAAGTGGTTTTCTACACCCGTGTGGATTTGGTTTAAACGTTTTAAAAAGGTTGACTGTATTATCAAGCGACTAATTTTGTCCAACTTATGGCTTTACCTAAAGGGTATTAACGCCCATTTAACAATAATTATTTATTCTACCAAACATTAATAAATAATGTTTTAAATGCTTCAGTAAATAAACCTTTCTTCAAAAACGAATAGAAATCTTAGTCAGAGTAGCTTTCGAATGATAACAGAATTACAATATCCGCAGCAGCATTTTTAGTCGTTGCTACGTCCCGGCGACTATTGCTGGTAAGTGTAAAGTTGAGTAACCACTCGTGACAGAAACGTTATTGTTACGTTTCCACCACGTGCTGACGACCAAAATGGGAAACATTTTGAACGTGATTTTTACGTAAATATTAGTACCTACACCATAATTTATACCATTACGTCGCACTTACGTTCCAGCTACGTGGAGGTGACATAGCGGCGTGGTCATCACCACTTTATAAGATTTTGTTCCTTTTACTTAGCATTTTCGCGTTTCATTTGTCTTACATATTTAAAAAGCATTTTGATAGTATCTCCCGTCATTATTCAGGCGCAACAACCATAATGGAAATAATAATTGTATGTTTAAGTAATAAATAATATATCGCTTGTAGGGGTATACAAAACTTTGCTGATTTCCGAGTACAAAGAAATTCAAAACGATTAAAACATATAGTCAAATGTGATGAAAAAAAAAAAACAACGGGAATCTAATGAAAAAAATGCATAAAGTTGGTGAAAGGTATTGAAATGTTTTTTTTTTTTTTATGATTGAGCACAAGCACTATAGGAAAAATCCTTTAAGGCGCTGGGAGCGGTGCGTGTGCAAAGAAAGCGATTCACGTTTTTCTTGAATCGTTGGAGGTTATATTCGGTTGGAAACGCGGTCTCAGAAAGGCCGTTCCACAAAGATGATGTCCTCCAAATGAAAGAGTTCTGAAACAATGATGTTCGGGGTGTACTAAGTTGAACCACATAGGGATGGGCGGCAGTGGTTCGTCGTGTGTTTCTGCTATGCATTACTTTAGACGAACGGCTCTCCTTTGGATGGAATCCAACAACCGAAGGGTATGCTGCGGTGCAGAACTCCAGATATGAGAGCAGTATTCCAGTGATGGTCGAATCTGGGCTTTATAGAGTGTCAACAATTGTTGAGGTGTATACAACTTTTTGGTACGACGAAGTATACCGAGCTTCTGAGAAGCTGCCCTGGCGATTGCTACAACATGATTATGCCAAGACATATTTCCTCCCAGGTTGACACCCAGCAAATTAATAGACGAAGTGAGTGGAGGAATTGTGTGTCCTGCCATAACGATATCGGGTTCTGCAATGTTAACTTTCTTAGAGAAAACTGCTGCCTGGGTTTTTGAGCGTTAAAGTCGACTTGGTTACTGTCACCCCAAGACAAAATTTCTTCCAGGTCTTTATTGAGGCGTGATACCTCATGTTGTCTGCGAAGATATGCGTCAGCAGCCGATGTTTGAGATTTCACAGTAAAAGATGAGATAAGTGTGCTGTCGTCAGCAAAGCTATATATTGGATTTTCTGTTTTCGCTAGAAGATCGTTAATGTACAGTAAGAAGAGAGTGGGGGATAATATGGACCCTTGAGGAACACCAGCATTGATGGTGATGGTGACTGAGAGAAACCCGTCAATCGCCACTTGCAGAGAACGGTCCTTGAGGAAGCTAGACAACCATGAACAAAATCGACCGGGCATACCATAAGAACGCAGTTTACTTAGGAGCCCCTCGTGCCAGACACGGTCAAAGGCTTTAGAGATGTCCAGTGCAATAGCCCGGGACTCCCCATGATGTTCGATTGCGTTGCTTCAAAGATGAGTGACATAGGCTAGAAGGTCTCATGTTTATCTGGACTTACGAAAACCATACTGATGGTCGCTGATAATTTTAGGGCCTTCTAGGTATTTTAGAAGTTGTTGGTTAATAGCTTTCTCCATCACCTTTGATATAACTGAAAGCAATGCGACTAGTCGATAGTTGTTTGGCAGGGTTTTCTTGCCTTTCTTTGTATAGGCTGGACTCGCGCCTTTTTCCAGCAAGATGGAAATATTCCTTTTTTGTAGGATAGGTTAAATATACTGGTGTGAGTTCATCGGCGCATTTCTTGAGCACTGTAATAGGAATTTCATCTGGACCAGAAGCTTTTTTGGCATCGAGCCCCTTCAGAATTCGTTTGACAGGACGCTGACGGAATACGATATCAGTCATTTCCGATCGAACTGCTGGAATGTTCGGAGGTGTTTTTCCCTGAAAGTCCACCGTGGAGTTTGAAGCAAATAGTTCTGCGAGTAAGTTCGCCTTATCTTCAGCCGTGGTTGCTATTGTGCCGTCAGAACGTGTTAGCGGTGGAATATTTGATTTGGTAAAATTTTGAATGACGGCCTTAGCGACTGACCAAAAGGACCTAGATCCGTTAGGATTGGCGAGAAGTTTATTTTTGATCTTCATGTTATGAGCCTCTTTGCTTTGATCTATCGTTTGCTTACACTGGTTTCGAGAAGTAACAAAGATGGTGCAATTCACATCGGTAGGATTTTTACTCCATTGTCGGTAAGCTAGATTTTTAGCTCTGACAGCACACTCGCAGTTCTTGCTAAACCAGGGCTTGCCATTAGAAGGGCGCTTCTTGGAGAAAGGAATAAAGGCTTCCATGCCAGTAAGAATAACATCGGAGACCTCTTGAGCACAAGCGGATGGATCATCTGAAGAGGTCTTCCCAACTAGCTGATGTGTAGTGCCAAATTTTACGAGGTTTAGGAGTCTGTGTTTAGAAGATTGTTCAGAACAAATTGGCAGCTCGCTTAGAGTTGAAATAAGTTTGTGATCGGAAGATCCTAATGGAGGATGAACGGTGTGTATAGGTCAGGGTTGGATGTCAAAAAGAGATCTAAAAGACTAGCAAAATCTCCATCTCGGTCTGGAATTCGCGTTGGTTCTTCCACGAGTTGAGTAAGACCAGAACTGATCGCAAAAGATTCCGCCTCACGACCCTGTTCATCGTTGGTATTTGAGTATTTGAGCCAGTTGATATTATATATATATTATAGCATTTCTACTAATTATATAAGTTCAGTTTCGCTTTATTTTATTGTAAATTTTTGACGATACCATAATAATTGTACCTACTAGTATAAGGAAATTACTATAATAAATGAAATATTAGCCAGTGTAAGTAAACTTTTCCAGCTACCACAGTTTACTTGGACCTGTTTCCTCAGTGTAACTACTGTAGCGTATTTAGGATTTAGTTCGGTTAAAAATTAGTGGACTGTACAACTTTAACACGTGAGAAAAAAAAAGGCAAATAAACTCAACTCACCTTTGTGTTGCTCCGGGGATAGAGATACTGAAGGGCTACTCTATCTATCTTGAGATCACTCTTTTTCACTTTAGAAACAGGTTGGGTTTTGTGTTTCCTAACTGGCGGTTTTGACGCTCTCTTTCTCGTCGTTGTCGTACCACTGTAGTTTGTGGAGTTTATATATTTTTTGAATCATGCGTAGTATACATTAAACATTCATATACACTACCAATAATTTAAAACTCTAGGCACAGCAAAACGAATATCATCATTTTCAATAAACAAACCAAATTATAATAATTAATTTCAAAAACCAATTAACAAAAAAGAAAATTCCAAACATTCCCATCCACCTTAAATGTGTCAACATTTAAAATAAAATAAAATAGGCTTAAACAATCATAAATTTAATTTGCAATAAAACATACGAATTATGTTATTGCGAAGGTAACGGGCGTAACTGAACCAAAGGTCGTTTCAATGACCTTTATTTTGTTTTTACAGTAGCAACTCTTGCAACTCTAACGGCGCCCGTGTGCAACTCTATAATCCTAGCCATTTGCAAGCCATTCTCTTGTTTTATTGTGATTCCATTTTCCTCTTTGAAGAAGAGTATGAAGGTACTCATTACTCTAACGTGAGCAAAAATCTGTAGTCGCTGGAGTAGTTGCCATCGATTTAATCGAATTATATTTACCACATTATAATCGCGATTAGATAAAACCGAAAGCGGTTCAAGGTTTTAAAAAATGTCCCGGGGTTAGTGTTGACCGATCCTTTGGATCATTAATAAAATCGGACATAATGGGCGAGAATTTAAAACGGCTTCAATTTGAGTTAATAAAGTCAAAAATTCTTCATATGTAAATATTTGAGATCATATTACGCGGTATAAACGAGTTTTTAAGCTTTTGACACCAGCTTCCATGAGACCTGAAAAACGTGGTGATGCTGGAAGGTTAAAATGCCAGCTAATTTTTTCAGATTCGACAGCTGATTGCTAATACACTGTATAGGTATATTAATTCGAAGCAACATAGTTTGTTTTGTTATCACTAAAAACTGCAGAACCTACATTAATTGTTGGCAATAAAGCGACGAAATGCGACAAGAAAGCACTCTATCGACAGATCTGACGCTAAATCAATGTGAAGCGCCTTGGTCATAAAACAAAAAAATAAACAAACCCATGACTTCCTTGTTTTTGCGCCCCGATGACGATTCAATAATACAGGGTGGCGCACCGAAAACTTTCCACCCAGGTTTATTTTCTTGTTAATTAATAAATCAAAACTCGCCTTCCAAACGCGACCTTGCTCGTTTAAATCGAGTGAATAGTTCCTGAGAAATAGGGCTAAAAAGAAAAGAAAATTTAAAAGTAATAAAAAATTTTACCGCTTGTATCAATCAAGTAAATGTTGAAAATGTCCACCTCCAACCTCCATGCAATTGTAAAGGCACTGTTCAAAATGTTCGCGAACAATATGGAGCATATGGGGTGGGTGGCTTTCACCCTTAAAATCTTAAATGAATAGGAAGGTCGTGCGATTTTAAAAGGAATTAAATTGTCTCAAAATCAGCATAATAATATACTACTTGCTCGCTTAATTCTTAAAAAGTTTTAATAATATTTTCACCGATTCTTTACCCCCTCTGGCTACGGCCCTGAATTTGGTTAAGTACCTTTCGAGAAATTAAATGGTAAACAAATTTGTGCTTAAGTGTAAACAAATTAAATGGTATAAAATACGCAAAAAAGGATACAATCTTGACAAGAGGGATTTGGAATTCCACTTGTTCAGTCGAAAATACGCAGTTTGGTTTTGGCATCGATCAAATTCATAGTAAAAATAAAAATTCATTTGCTTTACATTTCAGTGTGGTCAATAACTAATTAAAATGATGTATACTCTTCAAGAAAGGGTTGAAATTATTTCACTTTTCTTTAGAAGTAACGATTGTGCTCGAGCTTATATATTATAATGCATTGCATCTAAATGCATACTTGTCTCATATTTACGTGCTACAATTAGTGGCACAATTTCGTGAAACAAGATCAGTGCTAAACAAAAAAAGGATTGTTGAAAATCCTGTAAGAAATGAAGCTGTAGAAGTTGCAGTTTTAGTTTTGGGTCATATTGCCATCGATCCCACACTTAGCACGAGGAAGTGTCAGATGTATCGGGTGTTCGCGTAAAACGATTCAGCTTACTTTAAAAACGCATAAGTTACATCCCTATAAAATAAAATTGGTTCATGAACTTAATGAAGACGATGGCGATCGCCGTTTGCAATTTTGCGAGTTAATTAGTGAAATTATCATTCGCAATCCACAATTTATTTTTAACATTTGTTTCTCCGATGAATGCACTTTTTCTCTTCACGGTAGTACTATCAATCGACAGAATTGCAGGTATTGGTCGAATTCCAATCCTAGAATTTTTAGAAAAGTGCATATCTACTCAACATCTCAAAAAATTAAATGTGTGGGCTGGAATTTTTGGGGACCGTATTATTGGGCCGTTTTTTATTCCTGGAAATAAACCAGGTGTAATTTAACTGAACCTGTTGGAAACCACTATTAACCCTGCTTTAACGAATGCCATAGAAGAAAATGACTGTTATCGGCCAGAAAATATTTACTTTCAGCAAGACGGAGCACCCCCGCATTATGCGTTTCCTGTTAGACAGTTTCCGTATAAAGATTTTCCAGGAAAATAAATTGGAAGAAGAGGTCCTGTAGAATGATCTGCAAGATCTCCTGATTTGACTCCACTGGACTTTTTTTGTGGGGACATTCAAAGTCTAAAATTTATGCAACCCAACCCAATTTTTTGGAAGACTCCCGACAACGAATAGTGAACGAGTGCCGAAAAATAACTCCCGCAATGCATCATAATATTCGCGAACATTTTGAGCAGTGCCTTTACTATTGCATGGAGGTTGGAGGTGGACATTTTCAACATTTACTTGATTGATACAAGCGGTAATAAATTTTATTACTTTTAAATTTTCTTTTCTTTTTAGCCCTATTTTTCAGGAACTATTCACTCGATTTAAACAAGCAAGGTCGCGTTGGGAAGGCAATTTAATTCCTTTTAAAATAAGGTCACTCGACCCCCCCTTTCCATTTAAGACTTTAAGGGTGGAAGCCACCCCGTCGTAGGGATTCCAGCAGGGGGAGTGAAAATAGCAAAAGAATATGTCCCCCTGAGAACTATAAGGTTGCGTGTTCGAGCGAATTTTGATTTATTTATTAACAAAAAAAATAAACCTGGGTGGAAAGTTTTGGGTGCGCCACCCTGTATATTAAATGGACCACAGTGCGCCTACTTGTGAAAATGGTTTTATTTGAGAAATTCCACTGATGGGCAAATCACCCATCGGCGGTTGTAAATTTTTAGGATTTTAACGCCAACATTTTATACATTTAGACGTAATTTTGCGTATTACCCTGCGGGCTGATAAAATCCAAAATTTTAAAGATAAAATAAATTTTAAAGTTTTGACTTCCAAAATGTCAATATTTTTTGTGAGCGTCCTGAATTATTATCACTTCAGTTAATCTGCATGTACGGCTGTACGCGTCAATAAAATACGATGTTTTAAGTCATAAGGGATGTCAGCATGACGTATTCTACCCCCTACTCTTAAAATTTCTTCAATAGTTTAAGTTTAATAACAGAATGGTGGGGAATATAGTATGAATCATCATTTTTCTCATTAATACTTTGATTCATTTTTTCCATGCGTCCGGCTTTAAGGTAGTATTCCATGAAGTCACAATACATTTTATGGACTTCCTGATCATGAATGAATCGACATTCCAGTGACTGAAAGCGACGAGAAGCTATTGAGCGAGTGTCAACAAAACTAGGTTCAAGATTATCGCGGAACGGCAAAGAAACAGAATATCTACCATCTGGCTAGCGGAAATAAGTATCAATAAAAATGTTTTCACATTGTTTTTCATCAGGAGAAATAGTTTTTACATGCGGTACCTCTTTAAGTTCCAAAAAACGTTTGACGGTACTGTCTAAAGCGGAGTCAACAGACGTAAACAAAGAAGATATTTTTTGATTAATATGCGGTTTAATTTGTCCTATTAATATCGACCCAAAAATAGCATGAATTGCGCTTGGTGTATTCTCATTTCCTTTAATGCACCCTTCGATTAAGTCTTGAGAAAAAATATGAGCATTAAGTAAAATGTTTACTGTACCCGGTTCATAAAAATGTTTGTCTGCTAATTTTAAATTGCTTATATTATGTACAAACTAGAAATACTAGGTTGATCATTAAAAATGTTATTCAGAATGACAGCTTCTATATCTAATTTAAGAGTGATTCTATCAACAGGTTTTATAACACAGTGAACAGGACCAGAATTCACATTTTTTGATACATCTGAGAGTCCACATACCAATAAACATAATTTATGCTTTTCTGCCTCATAACTACCTGCTAAAATTGTTTCATCATAGCTGAATAGAAAAGACACAATGGCGGGTTTGTTCGAGTTTGTTCGCAACAATGGCGGCACAATTGAAGTTAGAGTTTGAGGGCGCTGTACCTTGATTTTTTGAGATTAATATTTACATAATATGGAAATATTTTTATGTTTTTTTCTCCCTCTTATAGCATATGTTTATAAAAATCTTTAACAGGAATTATTTGTAATTTTGTAATTAGTGTCTGATCGAAACAAGATTTTCAGCTGAAACCGAAACCGAAACAAAATCTTCGGCCTTGGTCTAATTTTCGGCCAAAACCGAAACTTATTCATACATGTTAGAGACCGACCGAAGGTTCGGTTTCGGCCAAAAAATCTAGTTTCGGTGACAGTTTCGGTTTCGGCCGTGCCGAAACTCAGTGTTCGTGAATTGTCGCGCACCGTTCGGCTAACTTTGGGGATCTCATCCTTTCATTTTTCTCTGTCTTTTGCTTTGTTTATTTTAGGTGGGAAGAGTTCAATCCGTTCCCAAGATCGATCTCGTCCTATGCAAAATAAATTAGATTTCAGTATACAATAAAATTTGTAGGTAACATAATATATAAATAGGTTTCGGTTTCGGCTGAAAATCTTGTTTCGGTCGGACACTAATACATGTTAAAAATTCTATTGTATACTGAAATCTAATGTATTTTTTGCACATAAGCGGACAGTGAACTCGTGTTAAATAAAATAAGAAACAGTAATTGAAATATGTAACAAAGATAATTATTTATATAAACAGCACTGCCTACGAACCCACCCAAAGTTAGCCGAACGCGGGTACGCGACAATTCACGAACATTGAGTTATGGCACATCCGAAGTTTTCGCCGATTTTTGGCCGAAACCGAAACTGTCACAGAAACTAGATTTTTTGGCCGAAATCGAATCTTCGGTCGGTCTCTACTTGTAACCTAAATAATATCGGTAGATCTTCATTATTTTTTATTTTAATCTTGGTGATTCAATAAAAAGCTAGAAAAATACAATTTTCAGGAAAAACTATAAAATTAAAAAATAACTTTCATCTCTACTTTCATTCATCTTCATTGTTCATTTTTTAAACTTTTATAGTTATTAAACCTGCTTGTCTTTTTCTTGCTTTACCATTAAATTGTTTGAGATATCTCGTGTTTTGGAAAACAAAGAGGGAAGCAAGCTGGCCATTTGGTTTTAACCAGCGCCAGCGCCATAAAACACACACAAACACAAATCTCATGTTTATGATATGAAAAATATTTTATGATACATTCACATTTTTTGACAGATGCCCTTAAGTCATCAAAATCTCCATTAAGGGAGAAAATCCATATCTTATGCTAAAATACTATAACTGAGTACGTTAACCCGTACAAGAACCATTTATATGACCGTTGGTTTTTCAACGAGTACGATAGTTATATTAATAATAATATAATTGAATTTCGAGATAATAATTATGGAAGTAGAGCTATATTAATGTAAGTAGCGATGCAAGTTAAGATGTAGGTAGTATTATTATTTTTGAAAACAATAATTGAGTACCCCAGAATAAGAAGTTGGTAAAAACCATTTTTTATTAAAACAAAAAAAATTATTTATTTTTTAATTTTTTTTCTAAAAAACAAAATGTTAAACAAGTCTGAGCACTAAGAATGTTTTAGAGCAATTACGAATGAATTCTTAAATAAAAATGATTTAGCAGATCAAATAACACCCAGTTACAATCGTGTTTTGGATCTCCTGTAAAATTACATTTTTGGCTTTTAGCGAGTTATCAATCTCATGTACTTACTCAATTGTAGCAAAATTTTATGCTTGGAAATCATCTTGCCAACCGTTGGAAAAAAATAAAATCAACTAAATATATTTATTAAAAATGTTTTATTGTTACGACAATATAGTTTAAAACAACAATCTTTTGTACAAGTCTATTTTATAATAAAATACATACAAGTCTATAGCAGACACTATCGTTGAAATTATTTGTACAAACTAAGTATATAGATCGTATACTTTATAAAGAGCACGTTCATATTCTGACAAATGTATACTTTCAGTACACATAAAGGCCCATTCAGAAATAATGATCAGGTAAGAAATACATCATTAGCTGATAAAAGTTTTATCTTTTTTTATTTACAACTTATAGACAGGGATGATAAATTATTAACTGATGATCAAGTTTTCTTGATCAGTTTCGTTTAGGCCATATGTGGTTATGGCATATCATTACAATATAAATACAGACATAAGGTAACCCTTACGGTCGTGATCAATTAAAAAAGTAAGAATTGATTTACTACATACTAAACTTATCTATACATACACCTGTGCAACACATCAAATATTTTACATCCTAATGAATTTAGATGCATGAGAAGCTTATTCTTTTGATTTAATACCACAGACACCATCAAAGCAGTGACTGGGTTCACTTACGACATCGAGAATGTGATTTTTGTGATATTATTAATCAGTTACATCAATGTATATAGACCTACAGTAGGTAGATCCTGCCAAATAAAAAATATTAGTCATCGAAATCTCCAGTAAGGAGGAAAATCCATATCTTATGCTACAAGACTATAACTGAGTATGTTTACCCGTACAAGAACCATTAATATGACCGTTGGTTTTTCAACGAGTGTGCTAGTTATATTAATAATAATATAATTGAATTTTGGGATAATAATTAATGGAAGTAGGTGGAGCTACATCAATGTTAGTAGCGATGCAAGTTAAAATATAAGTAGTATTATTATTTTTGAAAACAATAATTGATTTCCCCAGAATAAGAAGTCGGTAAAAACCATTTTTTATTAAAACAAAAAAAAATATTTCTTTTTTCATTTTTCTCTAAAAAATAAGATGTTAAACAAGTCTGAGCACTAAGAATGTTCCAGAACAATTACCAATCAAATCTTAAATAAAAATAATTTAGCAGATCAAATACCGCCCAGTTACAATCGTGTTTTGGTTCTCCTGTAAAATTACATTTTTGGCTTTTAGCGAGTTATCATTCTCATGTACTTACTCAATTGTAGCCAAATTATATGCCTGGAAATCATCTTCCAAACCGTAGGAAAAAAATAAAATCAACTAAGTATATTTATTAAAAATGTTTTATTGTTACGACAATATAGTTTAAAACAACAATCTTTTGTACAAGTCTATTTTATAATAAAATACATACAAGTCTATAGCAGACACTATCGTTGAAATTATTTGTACAAACTAAGTATATAGATCGTATACTTTATAAAGAGCACATTCATATTCTGACGAATGTATACTTTCATTATTACACATAAAGGCCTATCCAGAAATAATGATCAGGTAAGAAATATATCATTAGCTGATAAAAGTTTTATCTTTTTCTATTTACAACTTATAGACAGGGATAATAAATTATTAACTGATGATCAAGTTTACTTGATCAGTTTCGTTTAGGCCATATTATGTTATTATGGCATATTATTAAAATATAAATACAGACGTAAGGTAACCCTTGCGGTCAAGGCCGTAGCCAGGGGGGGGGGGGGGGATCAAGGAGGATTGATCCCCCCCGAAATATAAAAAAAGATATTTATTTTAGACTTTTAATAAGTATTAATGAGACTGCAGTTATATACAGTGCGCCCGTCTCACTATGTTGTTACACAACATAATAGTTAATTTTATTTACGGGCTACAATGGCTGCAGATCGCCTTAATGGTCTGGCTTTCCTATATGTCCACCGTGATATAAACGTATAGATGTAAACAAAATCATAAATATTTTCTCTTCTAAGAACAGGAAACTTGATATTGTAATTTTGTACAAAGTAAGTAGGTACTTCAGATATTTTTTTTGTTCTTATTATTATTTATTTTTCGTTTTCATTCTTATTTTGTTTTTGATCTTATTATTACAAAATATAATTTATTATAATAAATATTATACCTAGATATAATGATGACTTAATATATGAGACATGTTAATTAGTAAAATAAATAGTTTATTGTTTATTTTGTCGACCGACCTTTCAAATTTCGAATTTCTTTTAAATTAAAAGAGTATTTTAAAGTCTGGCATATTGCCGCAGATTAAGCTTTACGGTTATTTTACCCAAAAAAGGGCGTGGCACCCAAAAAGAGCGCCTTCGGCGCAGTTCCCTTTCGCCCCCCCCCCTCTAGAACAAATCCTAAATCCGCCACTGGAACAAACCCCCCCCGAAAATATTTTCTGGCTACGGCCTTTCTTACGGTCGTGTTCAATTAAAAAAGTAAGAATTGATTTACTACGTACTAAACTTATCTATACATACACCTGTACAACACATCAAATATTTTACATCCTAATGAATTTAGATGCATGAGAAGATGCCTATATAGTTTCTAATGTAAGCTTATTCTTTTGATTTAATACCACAGACACCATCAAAGCAGTGACTGGGTTCACTTACGACATCGAGAATGTGATTTTTGTGATATTATTAATCAGTTACATCAATGTATATAAACCTACAGTAGGTACATCCTGCCAAATAAAAAATAATAGTCTTTCATCGTCCAATAATCTAGATTTACGAAATATTTAAAAAAATAAAGAACAAACTGCACTCCTCACTTGCGATAAATTTAGTATAAGTTGCGAAGTGCATGAAAAAAAAATAGCACTTTTTATTTGCCCATTTTTACGGTCTACGCCCTACACTCAATTTCCACTAGCCTCTTTGTAGAGCTAGTAGCTAGACCTTTATCCAGCCAAAATTACGTATTGGGAAAGATAACAAGATATTTGGCATTCGGTCGTAAAGTTCGTGGCTACCACTCAAAAATTGTCGTTTTAACCACACATAAGTATGGCATTTGTTGTTAAAATGGCGGTAAGATTTTTACCTAACGTCTACTATTTAAAAAAAACTTGTACCAAAAATTACACGAAGACAGAAAAAATAGCTACCCTTAATAATTTAGCTTAAAAAATATTACCATGTGTTCCAGGAGATCAATACTTGGAAACGGCTTAATTAAAAAAGTGCAGTGTACACTAATATGTTAGGCAAATGCCCAGATAGAAAGCTGCCGTAAAAATGACGTTATTTTTAGGGGATATCATCTTCCTACTAATAAAGTACGTAATTTTGACGTAATTATAATACCGTATTACTGACGTCACCAAAGAGTCGATATTTAACGTTAACTTTGATAATGACTTTAAGGCCTAAATATAACACAAAACTTCAATAAACAATAAAAACAAGAATCGACTCTTTAGCTATTTTACGAGTATGTCATGAAAAACTGCGAATTTAGTGTCGCCTTGTTGTTCTGCAGTTTAGACATTCCTGAGGTATACATTTCTGAAAAAATATTGTAAATATATACAATAATAGATTTATTTTTAAAATCTGTTTAAAGCTAAGTAAATTTTTAATAAAGTAATATACGACACTGTGACATGTACAGAGGTATAATTTATCCAAACTCAGTTTGATGACATAAGAAAGCGACTAACGGGATTCAAAGAGACCGACCTCACAACCAGGGTTGTCAGATCTTTCTTTTTCAATTCTTTAAGTTTTTTTATTAAAAATGTTCCTTTTATATCACTATTCAATTGTTAGTCAGTAACTTTCTCTGAAAGCTAGTTTGCAAATATACTTTAAACCGATGAGTTTTGAGTGTGACAGAAAAAAAATAACAAGCCATTCATTGTTATAATAATACATTCTTTAGTCCTTAAAAAACACTATAACTGAAATAAAAATAAAAAGTGTTTTCAGTGTTGAAAACAAGTAATTAACAAACCCTAGTTTCACTTATACTTATATATTGTATTTACAAACCCGAAAATTTGGAAGAACTGGCAAGCGCACATAATTTATCCACGTTGCCATAGAGACAAGCACCAACGGCGCTGTCTCGGACAGTCTGTGAATAATACTAAGACAAACGTAATTGCATACTTATATGTCCTAGACAAGAAAGGCGGAATATTTTTAGAGAATGATTATGAATTTATTAAAATTATTATTGTTATTATTATTATTATTATTATTATTATTATTATTATTATTATTTTATTATTTTATTATTATTCTATTGAGTTATGGCTTTAAACATAAAAAATTAGACAATCGAATGGTTATGATGGAATCTCGGCGTATTGTGGAACTACGACAGGAGTATTTGTGCTAAATAAAAGAGTACTGGGAATTAGATAAAAATAAAATTTATTTAGACGAAACATGGTTCGATAAGCATGATGTTGTGAAGTATTGTTGGGTAGACAGTTCAAAAAATTGTACTTTTAATTCGAGGGGAAAACGTGTTATTATTCTTGTCGGCAAAAAATATCACTCAATCGTTCGCCGATTATCATGAAGATATGACCGCGGATTTGTTTGAAAAATGGTTTGCTGAACAGCTTTTACCTAACATTCCTCCGAATTCGGTAATTGTTATGGACAATGCGTCATATCATTCAAGAATATTAAATAAAAGCACTAAGAAAGAAGATATTCTAAAGTTTATGAAAAATAAAAATATGGATATTCCTGAAAGGATCCCAATCAAAAAGGAATTACTAATTAAAATCATCAAAAGGAGAAACTTTAAAAATGAATACTTACTTAATTATTGATACTCTTTGCACTAGGCGCGGCCATACTCTTTTGCGATTACCCCCATACTATTGTATCTTTAACCCTATCGAAATGATTTAGGGTACCATAAAAAAAGTTTACGAAAAAATAAGCAGTCACTAACATTAAGCGCAGCTGTCCTTGATAATATTCGGCAGGTAATTAGCGACATGAGTAGCGATGTATGGAAAACTGCGAAGCTCATGTTATAAAAGTAGAAAAGGAATGACCTGTTTTATCGCCTAAAGCGCCAATAGTGATCCAACCTGGAAACGATTCTACTTCTGAATATTCTGATGATTACAGCAATTAAATTGTTATTGCATTTGGTTAAAACGTGTTACCTATAAAAATTGCTTTATTTTTAATATTATTATCATATTAAAAAATGGAAACAATTCCCTACGGATTTTAATTATTTTGTTGGCGACACCTATGGTTAGGACTTTAATACTATTTTATGTCATTAAATTGACCTGAGAATTACTATACCTAATACGTTTAATAGTTATAAACAAATAAATGCTCTTTTTCTGTGGTTGGAAAAACTCCAGGAACATTATAAATCTACCGCTAAACCGTATTCTTAGCGTATTTCCAATATCTTTTAAAGCGTGGCCATGGAACATTACAGAACAGATCATCATGTTCAGAACGTTTGTCTCTAACCTCGTTGCAATTGACGTACATAACTGCTGTAAAATTGACGTCGTAATATGACGTCAACGGTCCATGACTGAGATATGTCTTTTGAACGTCTTTTTTAAATCATCCTATTCGTCAGTGTGATGTTACTGGTGCCTAAAAAACGACGTCAGAATGACGACCTCCTGCTACCTGGGTGATAATATTGAAAAAACGTTATCTTAATTTATTAACATTCTATTGTCATTCATGTACTGTGTTCTACTTGGCATTTATTGCTTTAATAAAGGCTTGTATTTAGTAAGTATTATAACCGGTTGGACATGTCTTTCAGAGAATTATATTTTCTGGATTAATACTTTGCTGTCATCGATATTGTCAGTTTTGGCTTCAAGTAAAACAACTCGTTTTGAACGTTTCGAATTACTTTAGTAGAAATTAACTTACACTTGTGTTTTATTCGTACTTCCAACGTCATATATTTTTCTTATCTCATCTTTATATTTTGAATTAAGATTTGTATTAGGTATTATTTTAGAAATGGTAGTTTTTCATGTCTGTATTAAATATAAGTAAAAAATATTAATCAGCGTGCAGACAAAGTTTTTAAAGTTGAAGTAAGTTTTACACCTCCGTTGGGATTTGAACCCAGAACCTCTCGATTACCAGTCGAATGTTACAACGACGGCCACACTGAAATTCTCTCACCAACTTCGGCAATATAACTTAATTCAATTTTAATGTTACAACAGTTTGAGGAAATTCAAATCGCGAACCGACATCTTATATATTATTATATAAACGTCCGGTCATTTTGAATAAGCATGAACCATTAAAAGATAATAATTGCCATTTATTAGACCTGCATTAACAAATGAAAAAATTTAACTATTGAAGGCTAGGGAGAAGGTGATTCTTTTTGAAGATTTGGACGCTTCAATATATGCATCGGTGATATTTCTGAACAACAACAAAATTTCTAAACTGTAAGTAATAGCATCAATATAAGCAGCAGTACCATTTAATCTTGGTATCATTATATAAATTAATGGTTGAAAAATGGAAGTAGCAATTCCAAACAGCATTCAAGTATATTGAAATAACATTTGATGTGTGTTATTAATTGTTAAATAATTTAATGAGTTCGTTGTGTGCCATAATCGAGCTTATCTAACTATAGCCGGGCTGACACAACGTATGATGTATTTGTTATGTAATATGGATATTTTTAGACCCTTGAATTCAATCCATTTCGTGAAATCGAATTCCGGAAATCGAAACTAGCAAGTAAATCCATCCAAGCTGCACTAAAAAAAAACTCAAATGTCGTTTGGGTGGTTGGAAAAACCGAAATTGATAATAATATGATACAAACTTCTGCAGATATGGTTATTGACTGCAGTCGGATTTTATTTTAGTTGAAGCTTGGTAGAAACTTCCGTAGTGCCTTGGCATTATGTGACATTTTTCAATTTGTTACTTTTTTGATTTATTTATTACGTGATTATTTGGGGAAATTTTCCAATCTTCTGCAAATTATAAACCCACCTTACTTTTAAAGGCAAGTATAAATATAGAGTATTTTCGACAAGATTTTGTAACTGATTCGATGTTATTGAAAAAATATATGTTGTATAAACAACTAAAACTTTATCAAGAATTTTTAAAAAAGTAACTGGAGGCCAATTAGAAAAAACTTAATATTTCGCATGGTAATAGGTATCTGCGATCCTAAGTTTAAAGCAATTTGACTTAAAAATTAGTAAAATCAAAAAACCAAATTTTATCAAGTTTATCCATACTTTGTTCTTGACGTTACTACTTCTGATAATTTCTGCCAAACACGATAAGAAACGTTTTTACACAATATGTTTAATTAAACAAATAAGTGTCTTTGTAATTTGGAACTTATTGGGACTTTTATAACAATTTAACCAGTTGAAAATAATCAATATGGATATTGCCTATCCATGCCTAAAGTATACAGAAGTACATTCCTACATTTACACAATGTATAAGAAATACTACAATGGTACCTATATTTTATAATGAGCATGGAATGATAAATGAAAATAAGTGTACAATTATCATTCGATAATTTTCCTCCGATACTAAGTTAAGAAGAATTTTATCCTTCTTTGGGGATCTGAAGCTCAGTAATGAAGAAGACATAATATGACAGACAAATTGCTATATGAACAACTGATCTTATTTTAACTCAATCTACTCAATACCTAATAATTATTGACAATATCTTTCAAATCTCCAGATTTTTTTTTGCGTTACAGCCAAAAACAACCCCCAAAATGATACCAGGGTACAAGGGTGATGCCCTCTATAATAGCATGAAGACTAACCCCGCTTAAAAGGCACATAAGTGCCAATTATTTTGGGAAAAAGTAACATTTTAGTATACGCAATTACCCCATTGGGTCCGTTATCTTACCTTAAGTATGGTGTGAGATGACTCAAAGCTGCTTTTTATTTATTAATATTTTGTAAAGAAAAAACGTTTTAGTTTTTATACAGCGGGATACTGTTTATGGAATTACATTCCTTGTACACTTCATATAAACATTTTCCTTAGTGTCGTCAACTTACCCTGATATCCCCTACATATAGGTAAGTTTCGTACTTAGCAAGGGCATCGCCAACGGGGGGCAGGGGAGAGCTGCTGCCCCCCCCCCCCACCCCCTAGATATTCGACAGACAATTCTTAAAAACAAGTTCGTTTAATCCCCTTAGAACTTTGGCGGAGGTCTTAAATAAAACCGTATCTATTTGGATTTCATTAGCGCACAAATGTGGTAAGTACAACTTTTGGTCAAAATGAGTTACATCCACCAGGCAATAGCTTGCTATGAATACTTTTGCATGCACAAGGTAATTAAATTTAATTATTTTGGGGCTAGTACCTTCATCTGACACTTGTTGTAAGTACTGAACCACTACAGATTTCTACTTCATATGTGGTAAAAGCACTTAACACATTTGGCATTTACAATACGGGATTTTGTTACATTGTAAGTATGCACCAACCACATTTGTGTTACTTAAATGCCTGGCTTAATATGAAATGGATGCGGTTCCAGGAGGAAAAAGCATTTATTGTACAATTTAAATACAACCTTTCTGATGAAGCTTTTCTTGAAATCAATGTATATCAGCGCGTAAGCCCGGAAAAAATAAAACCTGGGGAACAGTAACATTAAATCAAAAGTATGATTCCAGAGTACCAGTCAACTGAACTAAGCGTTGTAGGTGTCCTAAAAGAGACTGAAAATGTGATTCCCGAAACGAGAAAAGCTTTAAAAAATTTGATTTTTTCTTTATTACCCTGCACTGTGGAACTATCCTTCAGTAACTTGAGAAGAATTAACCCCTGGCTGAAAAGTACTATAACAAAAAGTCGCCTCAATGGTCTTGCAATCATAAGTGTGCACAGAAAGCATATTTTTAAGAACTTGGAGGATTTCATTTATAAAGTGGTCGACAAATTTGTAAAGAACCCGAGAAAATTATGTTTTAATTTAAATAATTTTGGTTTGGGTTTTCCTAATTTTTTTTATAAGTTATTTTTCTTTAAAAAATTTAGGCAGTGTATTTGTAACTACATACATAGTTACCTACCTACAAAGTTCATAGTTTCCCTGCCCCGCTGGCTGGCGACGCTCTTTGTGTGGTGAGTCAACGATTGCGCGAAGTAATTTTATGCCTTGAAGATAAGATTGGTCGATAAAAAGCTTTTATATTAAGGTATGGTTGGATATCTGGCACATTTTAAAAATATTTTGAATTATACAGAGTCCGCACAAAAAAGTAGGGTGTCATAAAGTTACATTTTTTTTAATGGGACACCCTATATTTGAATAAATTTATTAATTCTACGTGTTGTATCATAAATTTTTATTAATGGTTTAAATATTCGAAATAAACTGCTGGAACTTTGAAACGCATAAAGAAAATTTTTAGTCTATATTTGAAATGAAATATCTCGGAAAATATTAAGCATATTTGAACGCGGTTTAAAGCATATTAAAGCTTATTGTTTGGTCTGAGGGTATATTGATTAATTTTGGTTTGAATACGTTTTAGTTTCAAGATACAGGGTGGTAAATGAAACAGTGCAAATTTAACAAAATTTCACGAACACCCCATTTTGTTGCAAATATATTTTTGCTTAATTTCTTGGTTTTAAAGAAATCACTGGTTCAATTGAAAAAAAACAACTCTCTGGGTTTTTGGATAAATGTTTTACATTTGCCATAATCAGAGTTTAAGCGAAAAACGACACTTTCGTATTTCATCCCCCTGTATCTGTCTCGCAATTGCTTGAAAAAAAGGGTTTTAACTTATTGTTAGTCCCAAATTCTTGGCTTTTTTACGTTGTAAAAAGATTTTATACAGGGTGAGAAAAAAGTGTACTTCCAATAATACCCTAATAATATTAATGTTTTCATTACCCAGTACCATTTTTTCTCGGTTCAATTTGGTGACACAAGTCATATTTTTGAACCTCAAGTAATACAATCAAGATTGCCTTGATAATTTTGTTTATTGAAATTTAAGTTGTGATGACAGGTAAGTTATTAATTTTATAAGAGTGGGGTGAATTCAGTGTTTATTATATAATAGCTTCAATTTAAAATGCGTAGATTTACTAGTATAGAAAGAGAAAATTGCTTAAGGCTCCTTAACCAAGGTTTGAACCAGCAACAAAGTGCTGAGATTTATAATGCGCACCAAAGCCGCATATTCAGGCCTAAAACCCGATTACAAACCACTGGCAGCCACAATTACCAGTACGGCGGAGGAAATCGAAAAATTGATATTCGATCAGAAAGGGCTTTATTGCGGATTGCCAGTCAAAATCGAACGAAATGTTCTAGGCTCCTTAATGATAGTTTTAGACGACAAAGCTATTCGAGTTTGTGACCGAGCTATAAGAAAAATCTTGAACAAAAATAACTTAAGGTACGCTAGATTTCGGATCACAGAAAACGTGAATTACCCAGTGTCGGTGACGGTGAGTTTAAATAAGTGTTGCTAATGAAATGTTAATTGTTGTAGAGCTAGGAGAAGGGCTAAATGTACCAGGTTATTGCAGCCTCATAGCCCGGCTTGCGTGGGTACAGCGGTATCGTCTCTGGGTTCATGAAGATTGGATGCACTGTATATTTTCTGATGAGACTAGGTTTAATCTTATTCATTCTGATGGAAGAATTCTAGTGTGGCGAGAGCCGAACCAGCGATATGAAGAGGACAACATGGCTCCACAGGAAGCCTTTGGCGGTGGAGGCATCACAGTGTGGGCAGGTGTCATGTACAACCGAATTGTACATTACGCGTCAAACTGTTAATGCTGAACTCTACCGGAATGACATTATTCTTCCAATTGTAGTCCCGTTTGCGACAAATTACGGTCAGAATTTTTTATATATTGATGACAATGATCGACCTCATAGGGCCCATATTGTAACAGAGGTTTTGCGGACCTATAACATTAATCGAATGGATTGGCCAGCAAAATCTCCTGACCTTAACATAATTGAGCATGTTTGGTCTCGTTTAAAATATTTGGTGAGATCTCGGGACAACACCCCACAAACTTTTGACGAGTTAGCTGAAGCCATATTTGAGGAATGGGAAAACATTTCTCAAGAGTTTATTCGCAAGTTAGTAGATAGTATGCCTCGCCGGTGCGCAGATGTAATACGCGTTAGAGGGGGGCCTACAAAATATTGAACCTAATATTGTTGACTTTTATATATCATATAGCGTTGTTTATTTTTAATTACCTACTTAGGTTAATTTACAAGTATTAGTTTGTATCATTTAAATCATTTAAACATCAATTTTTAGTTAAGTTAGTTAAAAAATTTTGTTTGCAAATAAGGGACTAAAATTAAAAATTAAAAAACCGTCTTCGCATTTTAATCCATAGTTTTAAACACTTGCACTTAATTTTGAGAACCATAATAATCTCTTGTGTCGCCAAATTGAACCGAGAAAATGGTACTGGGTAATGAAAACATTAATATTATTAGGGAATTATTGGAAGTACACTTTTTTCTCACCCTGTATAAAATCTTTTTACAACGTAAAAAAGCCAAGAATTTGGGACTAACAATAAGTTAAAACCCTTTTTTTTAAGCAATTGCAAGACAGATACAGATACAGATACAGATACAGATACAGATACAGATACAGATGAAATACGAAAGTATCGTTTTTCACTTAAACTCTAATTATGGCAAATGTAAGACATTTATCCAAAAACCCAGAAAGATGTTTTTTTCAATTGAACCGGTAATTCCTTTAAAACCAAGAAATGAAGCAAAAGTATATTTGCAACGAAATGGGGTGTTCGTGAAATTTTGTTAAATTTGCACTGTTTCATTTACCACCCTGTATCTTGAAACTAAAACGTATTCAAACCAAAACTAATCAATATACCCTCAGACCAAACAATAAGCTTTAATATGCTTTAAACCGCGTTCAAATATGTTTAATATTTTCCGAGATATTTCATTTCAAATATAGACTAAACATTTTCTTTATGCGTTTCAAAGTTCCAGCAGTTTAGTTATAGTGTTTAAGATAATTCGACTTATAATGAAAATTTTGCATTTGCAAGCATCTCGTTGTTGTAAAAATGCTATTTAAATTTTGACTCTAAGCGATTAATAATTTTTATGCTTAATAAATAAAGTCAAAAATACATATTCACTATGAAATATTTTACATCTCATTTACAGGGTGTTTACTTTCTATTACCAAAGTCAGAAAACTTCTAATTAAAAAATGTCACTTTTATTAAATGGAACACCCTATATATTTTTCTGTCATCTTATAGTTCGTCATAAATTCTTCAACTTTCGTAAAGAACGTTCTGTCCCTATCTCTAATAGTTTTTGAAATATTTTAATATTTCGGGATTTAATGTTCTAGTTTTAGCATCTTTTGTCAATGGATCACAGTAGCCATGGAAAATAAATGAAAATATAAAAATTTGGTTATAACCGTTCGGAATATTTTATACTGTATAGTCGTTCAGCAAAAAGACAATTTTTATCTACCCCGCCCAAAACATAAATCATATCGATTACCCTAATTCATTTTTGAATAATTCATTTTGAGTACCAACTTATAAAATGACTGAACAATAAACTTTACAGTAAAAGGCTAAATTTTTAAATTGATCTGATTCTTAATGTCATCCATTGCCATTATTTTTATTTATTTTCCATGGCTACTGTGATCCATTGACAAAAGATGCTATAACGAGGACATTAAATCTCGAAATATCAAAATTTTTGACGAGCTATAAGATGACAGAAAAATACATAGGGTGTTCAATTTAATAAAAGTGATATTTTTCAATTAGAAGTTTTCTGACTTTGGTCATAGAAAGTAAACACCCTGTAAATAAGATGTCAAATATTTCATAGTGAATATGTATTTTTGACTTTATTTAGTAAGATAGTAAGTATAAAAATTATGAATCGCTTAGAGAGTCAAAATGTAAATAGCATTTTTACAATAACTAGATACTTGCAAATGCAAAATTTTCAATATAAGTCGAATAATTATCTTAAACACTATAACAAACTATTTCGTATATTAGGTAATTAATAGAAATTATATTAATAAATTTATTCAAATATAGGGTGTTCTATTTAAAAAAATGTAACTTTATGACACCCTACTTTTTGGGCGCACCCTGTATAATTCAAAATATTTTTAAAATGTGCCAGATATTCAACCATACCTTAATACAAAAGCTTATTATCGACAAATCTTATCTCCAAGGCATAAAATTACTCCGCACAATCGTTGAATCACCCGGTACTTAGTATCCGTAGAAACAATAATGTTAGACACATTTACATCTTTCCCAATAGGAACTAAAATTGAACAAAGACATTTAATATTGTACATACAATGGTTAATGTGTTGGTAAAATGTTATCTACAGGGTGATTCAGGAGAAAATGGCATTATTTTAGGTACGTATTCGGGGATCTAAATCTATATAAACCAGGGTCCTATTCCCGGCCGTTACCAAAATACAAAAGCAAACAATATTTAAATTAAAATTTTTATTAAATTACACAGGCCTGCATTTTTTAACACTTTGAAAGTTAATTTAAAATGTTTAACTGTTTTTTAGTTATTGGGTAGCGCTGATTTCAAATCTGATTTCAGTTTTTTTATATCACGTAAGGTTATTTTTCAAACCGGTAAAATCCAAAAATATAGAAAAAACACGATTTATTTCATTTATAAGCTAGTTTTTTAATATATTAAGGAAAATACAAAAATATACAAAATATACACATATAAACTATTATAAATGGTTATTTATTCGTAACGCTTCTTCAAAAAATGTTTTCTTTTTTCAGAAAAGCTTCTTTTGGTTGTTTTTCTGTTCCAACAGAAATCGGCCATCATTTTTGTGTCCCAGTGCCCCTGGTATCTTTTTTCCATCTCTTTAATATTGATGAAATCTTTCACCTTGCTCTTCACCCGCGTCCCCAACATTTTCCGGGAATAATTCCAAATGGGAATGTAAAAAGTGAATTTTTATGCTCATATTCTGAAATTCCTGAAATTTTCCAGCATATTTTCAACGATCTCAACATAGTGGTAATTTATGTTCAACTTCTTTAAAAGCATTCCATGCATGTTTTTCCTTATCTTCCATTACCTTTTCAAATTCTGTATCTTTCATCAAGCTGCTAATCTGCGGCCCTACAAAGATTCCCTCCTTTAATTTTGCCTCTGACAGAGCCGGAAATGTTTTACACAAATATTTAAAACAATATCCTTCTTTGTTTAATGCCTTAACAAATTATTTCATACGTCCAAGTTTTATGTGAAGTGGTGGAAGTAAAACTTTTTGAGGGTCAATAAGACTTTCGCGAATTACATTTTTGTTTCCAGGTGTTAAAGTCTCTCTTTGTGACCAGTCTCTTTTTATCCAATGCTGTTTTCGCTAGCTAGACCACTCGCACAGGAAACATGAAAATTTAGTAAATCCAGACTGCTGACCTAAGAGAAGACTTACAATGTTTAGATCTTCACACACTTCCTAGTTGTGATTTTCATATTGTATTCTTAAAAGTAATTCCTCTAAATTTTCATAGTTTTCCTTTAACTTAAAACTGTATGGCCGACCGAAACAGAAGAAAAAACATTGTCATTATATAAAAGAACAGCTTTAAAGCTCCTTTTTAAGGTCGATAAAAAGTCTCCAGTCGGAAGGTGGTGTAGCACCACAGAAAGTCATTTTTTATTCATCAGTCATTTAGAATTTGAAGTACTACATTCATTTTAAAATGTATTAAAACGCCTATTATAAGTTTTTTTTTTTTATATTTTTTCTTTTTTTTTGCAAAAAAAATCTGTAGGCGATAGAGACTAATTGTATTTTAATTAGTTATTTCTATATAAAAACTAAGCTCAACAAACAAAAATCACGTCATCACAAATTTCATGCAGGCCTGTGTTATTTATAACAAGTAGGCTATGTTTTATAGTTTTCAAAAAGCTACCGTTTACTTTTAAGCACAATTCAGCTATCTGATGAATAGCTCGGGTCGCTCTATGAATGGATGTGGTTATGTTTCTTATAGTTGCTGCTGCATTTATTATTCGATCAAGTAATGCATCTCTATTGTTTACTTTACTTGAATATACCAATGATTTAAACCACTTCCAAAGACAATAATCCAGAGGATTAAGGTCTGGCGATCTAGTTGGCGCATTATGCGGACCACCTCGACCAATCCACCAGTTTGGAAAATTTCGTACTTGTAAACAGAACTGTAGAATGCAGGGGGCTCCATCATGTTGTAAAATATATATTCTGTCCTGCATTAAGTGGAACATAAATATTTATAGTTTTTGCAAGTGATTTTGTAGAAAATGTAAGTATACTTTTCATGTAAGATTACCGTCGGCGTCGATTATGGATATACCGATTAATTGACTATTTAACATACCACACCACACATAAATGCTGAATTTATGTTGAAAATTATGTTCTACAGGAGCGTGAGGATTTTCATCGGACCATCTTTCAAATGTTGAACTCGTTGTAAGTCATATGGGTATAAACAATTATTATGAAGATCCCTCTAAGCAGACGATTGTGTAATTTGAAAAGTATCGGCAATTCGCCTTGTACTTGTGCTGATGGGATCATTTTCGACGGCGTTAAGGATAGCCCCTTATAGTTCAACAATAAGTCCTGACTCCCGTTCAGATAGAATTCTCGCACTTGGATATATTTCAGATTCTCCAGCAGCAGTAAAAAGTTGTTGAAAAATTCTTTTATCTGGTACTCTCCGAATCGAAAATCGACGCTCCTACTCGGCAACTGCAAGATTTAAGATCCCGTTGCAGAAGCCATAAATTAATATCATATCAGCATATTCACGATGAGAGTAGACAGTCAAGCAGCCATAAAGGCAATTTGCTCCAGCAGTACTAAGTCAAAATTAGCACGGCGCTGTCACAACAATCTCTGCACACTTGGTGCTCAACATCGAATCACCTTGTGTTGGGTTCCTGGACACAGGACGCAGGCATGTCTGTCGAACTAGCAGAGAATACTGTGCCTAGATCACTGGGATCAGTCAAAGAAGAGATAGATCGAACAGCTAAACAACTTGCGCAAAGCAGATGGACAGGGCTGACAACTTGTGGCAACTCCAGGCAATTGTGGCCCCTACTTGATGGCAGGAAAACCGCAGCGCTATTACAGCACTGTCGGAAGGAACTAAGAAACATCACTATCGTAGTCACCGAACATTGTCTATTCGGTAGACACACTGAATGTATGAAAATGCCAACTAACCACTCCTGTAGAGGTTGCAAAGATGAAGAAGAAGAGGAAAGTATTCAGCATTTCTTGTGTGAATGCCTCGGCCTCGCGAGAAGAAGGTTTAATGTCTTGGGCGAACCATTTTTTAATAATCTGGAGGAAGTGAGCAGTCTGCAACTGGATCGACTCACTAAGTTTATTAACAGCAGTGGCTGGTTTGAATGAGCTGTTAATATTGTTCTACGATCGCGTTAACCATCAGGAAGCTGATGCGGATAGATTCCGCGGCACATGTGTGGTACCACAACGGTCCTTATAGGACTACGTGTGACTGTTTACATAATGCCAGAGGTCTGCCACTCTAACCTAACTTAACCTAACTTATTGATAATGTCGTAAGCATAATAAAATGAATCTAATGTCTCAATTGTCAGAAAATACAAAAGCTAAACACGATTTGACAGTGACAAATCTTATTCTTATTAATACCTAATGGGGTTACTATTGCTAAGCAACAGCGCAAAGCAACAGAACATACTTTTTGAAATCTAGCCTACTTGTTATAATAATTTAATAAAATAAATTGTCCATGCCTAAAGTGGAGTTGAAAGTATGGGAAAGGAAAAAAACTACAAGTCTTCCTCCACAAAATTTAATAGAATAAAAATTCTTTAGGGGTCTCTACATGTTTCGAACATAGAAACGTTCATCATCAGGAGACAGAAAATTTAATTTAATGCTAATGGTTTTAGCAGGAGAGAAAATGGTATAAAACCTTAATGGTGCTTTTATGGAATTAATAAATTGAAGTATAGAAGTGACATAATAAGAAGAAAATTAAAAAGGTTAAAACATATTGAGTATGTGAAAAAGTCAATAAAGAAGGTATAAACCAAATAAATAGACTGGGGTAGAAGAAAAAGGCCTTCTAAACAAAAGATGTCGAGAGTTTTTTTTTTATTTTTTTGTAAAATTTTTAAAACATGCCTGTAAGACATTATAGGTAAAGGTAAAATGTGTCGAAAAAAGGTATGTAAAGATATCATAATGAAGATACTGTAGAAAATGGTTTGTGGGGACACATTCTTTTTAGAAGGCCTTTTTCTTCTTCCCCAGTCTATTTAGTTTGTTTAGACCTTCTTTACTGACTTTTTCACATACTCAGTATGATTTAACTTTTTCAAATTTCTTATTATTATGTCACTTCTAAATTTTTTTTAATTCCATAAAAGCTCCATTAAGGTTTTATACCATTTTCTCTCCTGCCAAAACCATCAGCATTAAATAAATTATCTGTCTCCTGCTATGAACGTTTCTACGTTCGTAACATGTAGAGACCCCTAGAGAATTTTTATTCTATTAAATTTTGTGGAGGAAGACTTTTAGTTTTTTCTTTCTTTCCCAATTTAACAAAAATTGTAATTTGAATATTGTTTACCCCTGTATTTCGATAACGGCAGCGAACAGGACCCATGTTAATAGAAACTTTCATGTTTATTTTGGGTCCCTAATATACGGATACGAATACGTACCTAAAATATTGACATTTCCTCCTGAATCACACAATATATTTAACAGCATTACAACAAAAATTCTCATCCTTTTACTTACTTTAACATATAGATACTGACATTGATAGAAAAAACAATAATTATTACCCACTAAGCACAAATAGAACATGTACATTCTCAGAATGTTCTCTATAAGTCCCGAAAATGACAAACATTCGAAGTATATTAAGTACATGCATATTTTTTGATAATATTCTAGGAATATTCAAAATAAATCTGCTTTCGTGGTATATAAATATAATATTCTTGGAAATGTCCTTATAGAATATTCTTGGAATATTTGTATTGTAATATTCTGTATACTTATGTGCTAGAATGTTCTAAGAGTGTTCAAAATAAATATACTTTCCTAGTACACAAATAGGTATACGCCTTTGTGGAATATTCTTGGAATATTTGCATTGGAAATATTCTATGTATGTGCTAGAATGTTCTATGAGTGTTAAAAATAAATGTACTTTTATAGTACACAAGTATAATTTTCTTGGAATACGTTCTTGAAGAATATTCTTGGAATATTCTGTATATGTGCTTGAATGTTCTGAGAGTGTTTAAAATAAATGTACTTTCATGGTACACAAATAGAATATTCTTAGTATACGCTCCCGTGGAATATTCTTGGAATATTTAGATTGGAATATTCTATTTATGGGTAATTACAAAGATTTGGGAAAAAACGAAATATTGGACTTTGAAAAATTCGACTTTGAAATGTTGTGGCAAAATTTTTTTTTATAGTTAAGCAATATATCACATACCAAATTCCACAGCTGGCCACGAAACAAATTGCCTACAAGTGATTATACAAGTGATTGTTTGAGTAAAATCACATCAATCCAGTCAAGTCCGCAACACTCACAAGTCACGTATTTTTTTTAAGTACGTGAACCGTACATGTTTTTTAATTTCCCCATTTGAACTTATGACTATATACTTTAATTAGACACAAAAAGTTAGTTTTCTTATGAAAGTATAAAAAAAATAGCAAGGAAAAATTGTGATATAACAGTTAATACTCAATTTTCGTTGGTGAAACTCTGTAGATAGAAAGAAGTGTTACAGTTTGTAGGAACCCTATAAGTAAATCTTTAAACAGTTATAGTGGCAAATGTTTTAAAAGCCAAAAACCTAGAATAATTATGTAACAGTTGTTTTTATTTAGCTTTTTTTATGTTGCGGACAGGGGACCTGTGTGTTTCGGAACTGACAAGTTGTCGCAGACTTGACTAAGGTACGAAAGGTATTATACTAAAATGTATATTTATAGGACAAAAACTTTATTTGGAATGCTAACACACTTAGAAAATATTTTAATAGTATTTGTTACTCTAAAAGGTCATCTAAATCTTTGGAGTTTATAACATGGTATATGTTAGGACGCGTAGATGATAACTGCTGTGGTGCAAAAGTCAACTTGCACAAAATATCTTTAAATGCTACTTGTTGTATATCGTCAAACTTTGGCCAATTAAAAGCGTTATTTCCATAGCGGTTCATGAATTTTACCGTTAACTGACCATTATCTGAGGTTTGAACCAAGCCTGCAACAAAAAAAATGTTGGGTTAATTTTTTTTAGTTTTTAAACTACGCCAAACTTTACCTGGAAACCACTTTTCTCCATATACAACAGCAATCCAATCCCCTACATTTGGTTCTTTGTTAGGTTGTTCAGGGACATCATCATCACCAAAATTGTTAAACTTTACTTTTCCTGTACCGGATGAAAAGTGATCGCATATTTCTTGACAGTTGAAACAAGATAATTCTCTGGTATATAAATAAGTTGAATTATTAAGCCAAACAATTTGATAGAGTTTCGTAATGTTGGGTATTTTTGGAACATTTCGTTGAAGAACTGCATAATTCTTAATTTGTTCAATTTCTTCACTATCTACCAAGGAAACTTTAATCTTGCTATCAATAAATAGCGTAACAAAATCAGAAGCAGTCATGATATCACCGCCTCTTAAAACAAAGTTATCGGCCTGTCGTTTTAATGAGCCACCAACGCCGTCCATTGGACCTTTACCATGTCCGGCTTCACTATAATTCCATGTTGTGTATTTAAGATTCTTAAAAATTCCAGGCAAGACAGCAACCAACAAACAAATATTATACCGATTTTTGTACTGACTGGTAGGTCCATCCGAAAAAAAGTGAACTGTATCAACATCGGGGTGATGTTTCACAAAATCTTTTAAAATTGGCGTTAAATGTCCCCATATGCCGTGGCATTGATGATCCAAATTTTCCGATACTGTACAAAAGCTTTTAGTGGTTAAGCTACCATTTTCGTTAAAGTACATGACCCCTGTATGTAAGGAAAGCTGTCGCTTGCTAGCTCCAAAGTGCATGGACTGAATTTCCGTGTGCATTTTACAATAATAGTTTTCCGAAAAGTCAACTTGTAAGACTACCTCATTTATAGCCAAATTTTCTTTCAAATGCTTCATTTCATTAAACTGATGGGTTATCTTGCTGACGTGTTGTTTCATCAATGGAAGTTGCTGAAAAAAGGTATCTGCCAGGTCCTTTACGGTTGCTGCAACAAGTACTTTTGATGTTATTCTTATCTTCTTTTTTGTATTATTAATTATTCTTTCATCTATTCGACTCTGCCACTGATGATAGCTAGTAATATTTGTAGTTTCTGTAATATGTAACTCGACTTTTTCTTCTTTTATTACTTCCGATATTCTTGTATCATCTTTCATCTTAAGAGCTTTTAGCTTCTTGCAAATGAGCGAAAAATTTTCATGCTTCACGCACAAACATGTTTCTCGATCGGATTTTGTAGGAGAAACCACCCAAAATGGTTTAGCTTTTATAAAGGATGTGTACGACATCTTATCCGTTGAATTTTGAATAAATTTTTTGTAACATTCCTTTAATGAGAGCATCAACAAACGCTTCTGTTTTCTTATTGTACCCCTCCTTTTAAATTATTTCTTCCCTGGGCACATTCTACTAATATCGTCTCTTTCGAAAAATATTCTAATTTTCTCTCTTCCCAACATAGACAAGACAGGCTTTCCAGATTTTCTTTGGTAAAGCGTAACGTTCCTTTTACTCGCTTGCCATTTTGTGTTTTGTTTGCATGAAATAAGAGGCCTTAATTCATTTTGTATGCGGTATTTCTTATACAGGGGACCACTTAATACTTTGTTATAGCACTGCTTGCTTTTATAGCTATTACCGTCTTGTTTCATATTTTCTAAGAGTTGCGATTTTATGGTTTCGCCAATTAAAAGTTGTTTTCGTATATCTGCTGGAACTACTCGTTTGTTAATTAAGGTAGTAACTTTTGTGTTAGGAGAGGGCAAAGTGGCGTTTTTCTTTGGAACCCTAGATCGGTGCCATCTCTTTTTATACTTTTCTTTTTGTGATTTTAGTTTCCTAATGATATTCTTTGCTTCTTGCAACTCTCTATATATTTTAGTTCTGGTCAACTTCTTTTTTTTTCTTGATGCCGATCCTCTGTTGCTAATATTTATATCATGAGCTTCATCATCAGAGTTAGGAGGTGTTTGAAAAATAACGTTTTCTAAAGACTTTTGTTTCTTTCTAGATTCCCTCTTTGACAGTTTCCATTTTTTTCTTTGAATGCGCTTCTCTCTTTCACTCATGTCTGCTATTGGTTGTATGATCTTGGCTTCTCTTAGCTTTCTTTTCCTTTCCCTATCTTTTTGTCGAATAACTTTCTTTTCTTCCTCCGAAAGTTTAGATCTATATTTTCTTGACCTTTCAGTAGATTTTGTCTTTGGTTTGTTGTTTATCTTTCTTGATATTATGGCCTTACTTGGTTTAATTTTAATTGTAAATTTTTGATTTGAGCATTGTTTTAAAGATGCTTTAGGATCGGCACTCTTTAAATTCTCTGTATTTTTGGTAAATTCACTTAAAATATTTGTCTCCTTGCTAACACTTAGTTTTATGCTCTTTTCTTGGGTAACTTCCTGAATTTTTTCTTTGGTAACTTCTTCAATTTTTTCCTTGGTAGCTTCATTGAACACCTCATGATCCTTACGTTTTTTTTCTAGGCGAGCACTATTCTTTTTTTGTTTAACTTCTTCCTTTTCATTCTCTCTGCGTTGTTGTGCCAATTCTTTTGCTTTCCTTAATTTTTCAATTAAAAGAAACTTTTTCTGTTCGTCCATGATTATCGAATGTTCCTGCAAAAAATACTAATGATAACGCTTGGTTAAATAATGTGTAGTAATTTTATGTCCAATACTTATAAAAAAAACAAAACCAATTTTCAGTAAAAGAAACAAACGTATGGAATAGTTTTTAAAATAATGATAACTCTAGTAACGTCAATACTATTATGCTGCGGTTCTCGTATAAAAATGTCATGTCGGCAACTCAAGGGTCAATTCCGCAACAAAATTAGTGTTGCAGACTTGACCGTTGCGGACTTGACAATTTCAGACATTTTAGCTTACACGTGTAAATACAGCTTAACCAGATTTCTTTTTTGAGGTTAAGTTAGTTATGTTCATATAGGTGACGTGAAATCATTAATAAATCATTTAAAAAATGCACAATTTTTACTTACTGTACGTCGCAGACGTGACCATTACAAAAAACACACACCCTTTTTCACTTTAATAGGTATTTTTATACAAAAACCAACGTTTCTTACACAAAAAATACACCGACACCTGTTACTGTGTGATACTAAGGATTGATTGTGGGCGACTTATATTGTCTTGGCACATATTTAGGCAGCTCACAATACGTAAACACTAAGGGTCCCGGAACTGACCGAAAATAAAAGGACGAACTTTTAATTGCTTATAATAATAGATTTAAAGAGATAAGACTACAGCATCATTTAAAAATAAATCTTTGTTGCTTCTATAAACCCACTAAAAAATCCCTGCCAGAAATAATAATATTTATACAATTGACAGACAGAACTATGAAGAAAACGGTGCCTGGGACACGTTGCGGAACGGACATTTAATACCTCTTAAAGGTCTCATTAAATAATGTTCGTACATTACTATCAAAATAGTTGCAATTTAAGGACCAGCTATACTTTGTAATCAAAAATCAATCACTTTTAAGTTGCTAAAAGAATAAATGTTATTTAAAGAACCATAGGGACTCAATTGTGCCCAAATTTTTGTAAGTGCCCTTATGTGCTGGAATGTTTTATAAGTGTTCAATATTACTTTTGTACTACTCCATCTAAATTTAAAAAATAAAATATGTTTTTAACTTATTTTGTTGACTTTTTATAGCTGCTTTCATAAAAAAAAATACCCCTTAAATGCAATACAATGAATCTACAATGCCAAAAACAAGAAATACTAGTCAAATAGTCAATGCAATTGTTTGCCCATTCTAAAGAGCGAAGTTTAGCACTATGGCTATTCTTACACTTTCTTCTCACATTCTACAGCACGTCTGAAAATTCCTCTCACTCCCAAATATATTCATAGAATGTTCGCAATTAAAAAAAATATTTTATGCACATTCTTATAACATTCCCCGGAACATTTTCTGTATTGCCGGTAGAAAAGTTCTAATAGGAATATGTTAAGAATATATAATATACATTATTTCCTGGAAAATTACCCTTATAATATGGTGGGAACATTTTTTGTTCCTGTAAGATTTCCTACCGGCCGCGAGGAATGCACTGTACCTAACTGTTCCTAGAATATTCATTGGTATATTCCTAGAAACGACATTAGCATATTCTCTTACGCATATAATGAATATGCTAAGAAGTTTTCCAGAAAATATGATATGCATGTAATAAGAAAACCTATACAATTTTACATTCCAAGCACATTTAAATCACGTGAAAACACCTTGCTGTAATCTATTTATAACATTTTCTATGAATGCGCCTAGATCATTTGTAGAACATTCTTAGAATGTTTCAATCTAGGTACTAGAGTAATAATCTTAGCATGTGCTATAAATGTGTTTGTGTTTAGTGGGATAGTTCATAGTTAAAATAAATTAGAAACTTAAAACTTTAAGGATATGAGAATACAATAGGTATATAATGGAATTAATAGAGTATTATATTTTGATAACTACTGATTTGGTTCAGACAAAAAGCGATATCGAAAATTTTTGCAGTGAACCTTTAGAAACACCTAATACCTTATTATCATGTTGAATATTTCAAAAATATATGAGAATATTTACAAAAAGAAGTCTGCTTAATATAAGCATGCTTATATGCTCATCCACACCTTAAATATATGCACAGCTCACATTGTATACATACGTATTGTTATTAAAAAAGATTTCCTTTTTATTTAAATTCTTCCTAATACTAAAATTTAATAAACGGATGCATTATTGTGTGTGTCATAGTTGATTTGTAGGTAAGAAGGGATAGCAGCGTTAAGTTCGGAAGCCCGACGTCGAAGCGCAGCGATGCTATGGCCACGCCATATATCCTCGTCCTGCTCCCCACCGCTCGGGGAGGTGCCTGATGACACTGGCGGAGTGACGGCGTTCGAACACGGGATCTGCGGGGGCGGAGAGCCGCCGCCGCCACCGCCTCCTGCATTTCCTCCGCTTCCTCCGTTGTTACAGTACGTCATCATGCTATCACCTGCAATGCATAAATCAATTCTGTAAACAAATAATATTTCAAGCGCTTTTTAAGGCCTTACATACATAATATTGAATAAAAAAATTGTCATAAATATATAATGGATATCATAAAATGTTGCTGTTACAAATTTGACATTGATTCATTAAGTTCGAGCGTTCGATCCTATTTTAACTCTTTTCTCTCTGAAATTTTATATGATCAAACGTACAATTTGTTGTTACTAGTACATAATCATATTATGTCTGTTAAAATTTCAAGCGATAAGAATAAAAGAACCAAAAAAATTAGTTTTGATAAATGTAATTTTCAAAAGGCAACATCATATTTGGAAAAACGTAAATTAGTATCTAGGTATACTGGGTCTCCCAAAGGTCCAAAATAAAATTCATATCCCCTCAATTTTTATTTTCAATTAGATATTTCATGAAACAGTTATGGCGTCTTTGACAGTTTTTTAAATGAAGTACCCCACTTCTATTAGGCTTTCAAACTTGCCTTATATATGACCTTAGATGTTACTTCCTTACTTTAACCCCCCACTCTTCAGTTGTTATTTTGCCGTTAGATAATGAAGTTTATTATAATACACTACCCCGATCTTTAATGAGCGAGAAGTTAAATCCATATATAACTCTACTTTTACTGGGGATCAATTCTAGGCATAATTGAAGCACTTTTACCTTAGGCGACTTTTTCAAACGCTATTTTTGAAACAATATTTTTTAACTTTATAGGTAAACGTTCAATTTTAATTCGTGCAATAAGCTGTAGTAGGTATAGCATCTCTCTACTTAATAAAGGCTATACCTAAGTAAGTATAGGTGTTATATCCGTATCCGACTAGATATATCTTATAGAGGATTATATTTATTTGATTAATATTTTATTTATCATATATAGTTATTCAATTTTGGCTTAATTTAAATCATTTAATGGAAGTTGCTAGTCTCATCCAAAAAGTTTTCGTTTTGCAAAACGGCATTTTTACGGTCAAGGCCTGCCGAATAAGTAAATAATAAGTATGCGAATATGATGCCAAAAAGTGCAATTAGGATGTTTCAAGTATCGACCCCTAGGAACTACTAGAAGATTACTATGATAGAATTTTACAAAATAATGATGACAATGTTTGATGTTAATACCGTGCAAGCAAAAATTATTTGCATCAAAGAGGGCCTTGCATCTAAGGACGTACCTAATGCTTAGCCATAGAGCTTGATACCTGTTGGATATCAGTAACTACCTGAATTAACAATCAATCAGTTATTCCGTCATCTTTGACAGTCGTTACAAGTAATTTGATTCATCGCTAATTTTTTTAATTTCTTGAACAAAACAGCACAAAACATTCATGGTTGAAGCGTATTTTCGAAACGGGGTTAGAGTAAATGGTGAGTGGCAATACATTCCGGGTTTGTGCTTGGACGATATTCACGAACATTTGCCTAACGTTGCTTTTATTGCTGGGGATTTTTATCATTGCCTGAAAAGAACCGTGATGGCTGTGTTTAGGAAAACAGGTTCTATACAACACAAAAAGGAGCAGGAAGACCATGCATTGTAAGAACAGAAGAACGTGTTGCAAACGTTCGTGAAATAATGCAAAATACGCCAACAAATTGTATAAGACGCCTGTCCCAAGAAGTGGGAAGATCTTATGGAACATGCAGGACTATTTTTAATAAGCAGCTAAATTTATGTCCTTATAAAGTGCAAGTATTATAATTTTGTAAACAACCAAAATAAATTTGTGTTTGTCTACTTATTTTATTACTCATTAGTTTGGCGTATCATGTCATAATATGAATTTGACAAAATTTTAACCTAGATTTGGTTAGATATATTGTCCCCATATCATTGTGAACTAAACCAAGCCCTACGTTTATTAATTCAAGCCCTCTTTGATGCAAATAATTTTTGCTCGCACGGTAGGTAATAGGCATTTTTAAGTAATAAGTATCTTATTTTCTGATGAAGTTACATTTTGCCTAAACACACATTAATTGACACACATTTTAGAATCATATTTTTTTTTAAGAAAACCTAACTGCTATTTAAATATCTTAAATTTGATTTAATTCCTGCATTAGCACTTATTTTTCCTAACCAGATAGATTCCGATATTCCCAAAAAAATGTTATGGTTATCAACAAAATTTCCCCCTCCACAAATGATGTACCGAAACAGACCTAACAATATTGAAGGTCTTAAGGAGAATAGAACAAAAATAAATATAATACCTCCTGATATAATAAGATATGTGGTAGACGGATTTTACCATTGCCTAGGAGCAAATCAGTTAGAAGGCGGTTGATATTTGCAGAATTTTTTACATTTTTAGAAATATCACTTTAAAAAATAAGAAACTTTTTTTATGGATAACAATTTTGTTTGAAGTTTGAGTTTGAAATAAATAGTCAGTATCTCAGAAACAGCTAAAAATCGGGATACAATCGTTGCATAAAATCTACTTAGAATATTTCCTAGAATTTGAAAATCTATTAGGAAATACATTTTTTTTGTCAAAAAATGAACAATTGAAAATCAAAATTGACGGGTTGGATCATTTTTCGTTAATTTTACCCTTTCATTAAAGAGAATTGTAGGCGGGACTTTTGGGAGACCCCGGTACCTACAATGTATTTGGTAAAGAAAAATTCATGACACACAAAGAAGATTGGTTCGAGCAGTTCTTGTTGAAGAACTAGATTTTGGACAGAGGCATATTGTGCAACTACTTACATATCGAAAAAAAATACTTAAAAAATCAGAACCCCTTTCCCTTTATTTCGTCAGATCCATCCTCAGATGCGTGTCGCCATCTCATGACTCATTAGTGAGGAGGATTCGACGAAAGAACGGACATTTTTTGATTAATAAGCATTTCTTTATGAAATTTCTTAGAACATGTAGGTAATTTTCAACGAGTTTAGTAGGAGGCCATGAAAACAATAATTTTATTATTAGGCTACATGGCAACCATTTATTTAAAATAAGTTACATTCCTTCATTAATTTATGATTTTAAGTTGGCGAGACAATGGAAGATCATAATACTTATTCAGATGTAGTTATAATGAATTTATTTATTCTACATAGACAGTGTGATAAGATTATAGGCAGAACGTGTAGAAAATTAATTGAAATGTATCCAAATTTACCACAAATGAATATCAAGAAATTTTTTCGAATTCAGAACAATTTCAGAGATTTGCGTTCAACATAGCACAAAGTGTGTTTATGTTTTGTGTAGAAACGCAACGCAACATCGCTGAACTATTTTAAAACGATAGAACATGGCCGTTTATAGGAGCAACAAAAGTCAAGTTTAAAATCTTTTAGAAATGTCGATTTGTAACAATCGTAATAAAGTTCGTTCAATGACCGCTGACCGTTACGTCACGACTAGTGCTTATCTTTCTAACATTCGTAATCTCTGTGTGATTATAAATTTGCATCAATAATGATTGTCGTATAATTTAAAAAGTCAAAAAAGTTTTATTGTCATTTTTGACAGTGACATTAAATTAAACAAATTTTGTAATCAACATTATTTCAATAATCACGTCACCGTAAAAAGAGCAAGCAATAATTTTAAAATTATTGATTATTTTCAAAGATAAAGTGATGCCGGAAAGACTCTTTTCCCTTTACCGCAGTTTACGAGGTAAGAAGATATAATAAAGCAGGAATTGTGAAAACATAAATAATAAATATATAGCAATGTTATTATAGATACCTATCTGTTTTAGAGAGTTTCTAATGCTTTGAGAGTTTCGTGTTTAACAATCCAACAGATTAAACCAAAGCGGATAGAGAAGAATGTAGATTTTAAGAGTCGCAATAGTAGCTATTTTGTCATCCCGTGGTCGACAACTTCACGAAATTCATGAACATACCATAAGAGAAAGCGAATTTATGGAATCTATATAGCAGATGAACACGTTACCATTCGCTCAATACAACTAAACCTTAAAATCATTAACGGTGTTGATCCACTGGTTCATTAGCGGATTGCTAAAAAAATTTAAATTTAAATGGCGTATAAGCACTGTATCAAACAGTCGTTTTTCATAGAGCAACCCCATATAGCCCAAAAACGAGTGGAATTTTTAAGAAATTTTAAGAATAACCGCAACTCCCAATTTCCCTGTTTTTCTGGCTGAAAGCTGGATATACAGTAAAGGGACTTTTAGGCGAAGTTGGCAAGACGATACCTTATATACAGTTAAAAAAAATCGTCAGAGGGTGTTCGGTATATTATTCTACCTATATTATTATGCTGGTTCAGAAAATGGATTGTAAATAATGTAAGTTTGATATTCAAGTATGGCCTAAAATCTGGTGATTATCATGATCCGATGAATATGGAATAGGGTAAAGTGGGCAAATTCCGGTCAGGTGGACAATGCCGGTCAGGGCGTCAAAGTACTTATAGTTAATTTTGGCAACAATGCAATGTGCGTGCACATGTGCCAGCTGACCTCTGATTCTCGATAGCCGATTTGTGAGCAGTTTGCAATAATACCTTGTTTAGTACATCGGACCACGTGTTTTCGACAATTTTGATGTAATATTTACGGTAAGTGAAATAATACTTGGAGATAAAATCTTTCTATTGTTTTATAAAAGCTCAGTTACAACGTAAAGATTGACTATTTTTCTTTCTTTTCTTGTATAAAAAAGAATAACAAAACATTTTTTTTTCTTGGAAAATGAGACAAAAGAAAAATTGTCACAGATGGGTAATGGCGGTCAGGTGCACCCTATGTGGAAGATGTGCGTATTCTGAATGCAGTGGATGGGACACAGCAGAGGGATACATATGTGATGAGTGTCAGCCTGTTACTCAAGGAGATTTATTCTAGCTATTTAAAATTTTCAGCTATTTTATATTCAAATTTTGTTTCATTTTTCGTTGTAACAAGTAAATATACCTTTTGTTCTTAAATAGATATGTCTTTTATATCAATAAATTTTTATTTTTTATAAAAAAATACTTATTTCCAGCTTATTTCATTATTCCTAAAATATTTTTCTGCATGACCGGCATTGCCCGGATAGGTGACCGGCATTCCGGTCCGGCAATGCCAGTCAAAAGCACATTTTTGTATATGTTGTTGTCATAAAATTATGCAAATAATTTTCAGATTCTTTTGCATCAAAAACGGTAGTGAGTGCACTAGTGACTTGCTATTTTAAAATCATTTACCGTTATGTATAATTTTTGTGCTTAGGATAACACATTTTTCTTAAGTGACCGCCATTTGCCCACTTTACCCTACATTGAGAAATGGTTTAAAGAAAAATTGTTACCAAACTTGGAAGAGCCATCGCTTATTATCATCGATAACGCCACCTATCATTCTGGGCTAATTGAAAAAATGCCAAATACAAATCGGTAAAAAATACTTCTTATTGCATGCTTAAAACAAAGACAAATTCCGGTTTCACCATTTGTAATAAAGGATCAGGTCTGAATAATATTGAAGCAACATATCCCACCCAAACGTTACAAGTAATCTGTAAAGATCTATTTATTTTATTTTTTAATTATTTTTGTTGTATATATATATATATATATATATATATAGGTTGGACGAACTAGGATTGCCACATGGACATCGAGTTTTAAAACGTCCTCCATATCATTGCCACTTTAATCCTATTGAAATGGTTTGTTTGGACTGTAAGTGCTATTATGATGCAAAATAACATTCTGTATCAAATGATGTAGTTTTGTGGAATGAAGCCATAGAAAATGTATCGGTGGAATAAGTATGTAACACACTAATAAAATTAAAAATAATGTGCAGGAACGGGAAAGATTCGTGGATGCTTCAGATACTCTTCCCCTTATTATTAACTTGGACGAATCTGATGATGATTGATCCCTGCGGAGATGATTTCTTTTAATTATTAAAAAACTTTATTTATTTTGTTGTGTTGTCATTTTTATTGTATTTTCTTCTTTATGATTTTATAAATAAGAAAAAAATTTTTAAAACAAAATTTATAGACTGATGCACTAAAAAAATATTTGATTCAATTTTAATTTATAAATGACTTTTGTTTATTTTTCAATAAATTTAAGTAAAATAAAAAATTTCATACTAATTTTTAAAAACAAAATGTTTGATCCCATGATAACTTTTACCTCAAATAAACTACTTATATCTAACTTCATTAACGGTATAAAAATAATAACTAAAAATGTTAAAAAATGCGCTTGTGTTTTACTTGTTCACATGCATTCGTCTTTATGTAGATCAAGCCTAAGAAAAATCATAACCTTTACTTCCTTTACCACCGGTAAGTAAGTCAAGCTGACTGAACTAATTTACGACGTACCACAAATATGGAGAATATGACGTAACGGTCAGCGGTCATTGAACAGACTTGCTTTAGTTGTTGTTCGACGAGAGTCGGCAGTCGAAATACATATTCATGTATTTCAATAAGCTTTCGCATGACTATGCTGGTAAAAAGTGTGGGAGGTGCAATAAAAGAGAATAAATAATAATTTATTAAGACGTAATTAAAATCAGCAAATAAATTGTAAATTATTATAAAAATAAAGCCTAGTAAATACTCTAGAAGTTGTTTATTCAGTGTGACCAGTAAAGTCCGCATCTTATGGAATTTTTTTTATTAATAATTTTATTCGAAATTTGACTTTGACATCAAGTTCTGCTTCGATCGAGATGAAAATTAAGCAAAAAAATAGTAGTCACGTGATTCGCATTATCTGTAAAATTTTTATTTTTTCCAAAAATAATTTAAAAGTAGGGTTATTTCTAAACGTATCGAAAAAAGTTATTAGTTTAGTTTCTAGCCCACATGCAAAATTTTAGCTGCATAAGATAATTTTTATTTTTTTACCCATATTTTGTAAATTGCACCACTTTTGCAAAATAAGACTTAACGCAATCATAAAACTTCTTAGTTTTGACAATGCTTTATTTCAAATACGTTTTCAAAGTAGAGCCATATTAAATGTGTGTTTTTGTACAAAATCAAAATTGGGCTATTAAAATTTGGTCGCATGTGATCCAAAGTTTATTTGTTTTTGACCCTGTATAAGGTAACTTCAAAAAATAAGTATTTTTGAAAACGTAGTTTATGTCTGAAAGTAATACACCTTAATATTAAGACAAAAAAGAACACAGTGTCATCAGTAAAGTGTTCATTAAGTGGAAAATAAATTTTAGTGGTGGGTAAAAAATCAAAATTATCTTATGCAACTGAAACTTTGCATGTGGGCTAGAAACTGCATTTAAAAAAACTTTTTCCAATAACTTTTTTCGTTATTTTCAGAAATTACCCCACTTTTGAATTATTTTTTGATAAAAATTGAAACTTGACAGATAAAGCGAATCACGTGACTACTATTTTCTGGCTTAATTTTCATCTCGATCGAAGCAGAACTTGATGCCAAAGTCAAATTTCGAATAAAGCTATTAATAAAAAAAATCCTATATGATGCGGACTTTACTGGTCACATTGTATGTAGTGATTATATTTAATGCGGGTTTTAAAACCAAAATTTGGCAAAGAAAATGTTTTTATTATGTTGTCCAAAGTAAGTACATCTAAAAGAACATTGTAAACATTACAAATTCATAAATGTTCAGTACAATAAACCGGTTTTTTCCATTTGAGACTTAACACTTCAGGTCAAAAGTAACAAGCTTATGTATTATTTCACAGATCTGGTAGGTTAAGAAGGATACACAAAACAAGTAATTAGCAGTTATTAGACACAACTTCATGGTTTGCTACCGAAATACACCTTATTGGTTCTAATTGATTTGACAAACCTATTTTACCATTAACCTGTTTGCTATGATCTTATTCCTTTGTATGCTCAAGCCATTGGGACAACACGCAAGGTTTACTTACAATCGCATTTTTAAAATACTTTTTCTCTTACGTAAATTATAATAAAAGTGTTAGAATCAGCGCCACATTCACATCTTGTAATTATTTAAATATTTTTTCTTTCCAACTTTATCAAAAATTAAACAATAGAACTGAATGAGAAGCCAAGTGAGTCCTTCACGTTCTTTATTACATAAATATATACATTTTATTGCCTACGCGTTTCGGTCAAAAACCATCATTAGGGATAGCCTGTAGCATACGGTCGCTGTTATTATTTAAAGATATTGTCTCCAAAAAACCCCATTACCTAAATTTGCAGGATTCAAATCGCATTAATTTCCAAAATATTCTAAGGGACGGTCATCGTATACTATTACTAATAAACTCGGATCTTTCAAATACAGTGTGACCAGTAAAGTCCGCATCATATAAGATTTTTTTTATTAATAGCTTTATTCGAAATTTGACTTTGGCATCAAGTTCTGCTTTGATCGAGATGAAAATTAAGCAAAAAAATAGTACTCACGTGATTCGCAATATCTGTCAAATTTTAATTTTTTCCAAAAAATAATTCAAAAGTAGGGTAATTTTTAAAAGTATCGAAAAAAGTTATTAGAAAAAGTTTTTTTTAATGCAGTTTCTAGCCCACATGCAAAATTTTAGCTGCATAAGATAATTTTAATTTTTTAACCATATTTTGTAAATTGCACCACTTTCGCAAAATGAGACTCGACGCAACCTACATAAAACTTCTTAATTTTGACAATGCTTTATTTCAGATACATTTTCTTTAAAGTAGCGCCATATTAAATGTGTGTTTTTCTACAAAATCAAAATTGAGCTATTAAAATTTGATCGCATGTGATGCCAAGTTTATTTGTTTTTGACCCTGTATAACCCAATTAGCAATAGCCTCATTGACCTAATTGTGACGTCGGCGCCGGAGCTTTCTGACGATGTGCAGGTAATAAATATGGATAATGTCTCTGATCACTGCTTAGTGTATACTCAGATCCATTTACAGAAAATTAGCGTTCCTATATCGTATCGGGCATACCGGGATTATTCCTCATTCACATTTATTAATTTTCTTAATGATTTGTTTAGCATTGATTGGAATGTGTTATTGGGTATGACCGATGTGGACGATATGATTGTTTTTTTTAATGAGAATATTAGGAATGTGTTTGATGGGCATGCTCCGCTGAAAACCTCAAGATTTACGAAGCCCGCCGCTCCTTGGATAACAGATAATGTTAGGTTTATGATGAGGCTCCGCCAAAAAGCTTTAACAAAACATAAAAGACTTAAGACTGAGGCGACTTTGCAAAACTATAAACAACTTCGTAACTTAGTTACTACTACGGTACGTAATGAGAAGAAAGCATTTCTTCATCATAAATTCCGGACCGACCCGAAGGCTTTTTGGAAAACTTTAAGACAACTTAACATCGGCAGGCACGCTCAGGCGGATGCACAGTTGGATGATACTATGACAGCTTCTCGGCTTAATAATTTTTTTGTTGATAGTGTCCCTAAGGTTATTGTTGATTCTGGTGCCTTTATGAATGAACACTATAATAACAGGAAACACTCAAATATAAAGAATGAATTTAAGTTTTCTGAGGTAAGTGATGAGAGTGTGGAGAGAATAATTGCTAGTATAAAAAGTACTGCCATGGGTGCTGACGGGATAGACCTTAAAATGCTTTCGTTAATCACTCCGTATCTTACATCATATCTAACGTTTATTATTAACTATTCTCTTAAAACCTGTAAATTTCCAACGGAATGGAAAAGTGCCAACATTATCCCGGTACCGAAAAATAGCACACCTACAGAGATGTCGCATTATCGTCCAGTCAGCATTCTGCCTACCTTATCGAAAATACTCGAGAGAGTTATGAATGACCAATTAAAGGATTACGTGGCAGCTAACCGAATACTGCCTATCACACAGTCTGGGTTCCGAGCGCAGCACAGTACGACAACAGCTCTATTGCATGTCTGTGATGAAATTTTTCGAAGTCTGGATAAAAATAAGATGACTGCTTTAGTGGTGTTAGACTACAGCAAGGCATTTGATACTCTGGATCACTCAGTTCTTCGCTCTAAACTTAAATACCTCGGTTTACATGACACTGCTCTTGATCTATTAAACAATTACCTATTGGGTAGAAGACAAAGAGTGTGTGTTGGTTCAGATGTTTCGGATTATGTCAATATTGAAAGGGGGGTTCCACAGGGAAGTATTTTGGGACCGCTCTTGTTTTCTTTATATACCTGTGATTTTTATAAATTTTTAAGGGTATGTTCATCTCATCAATATGCAGATGATAAGCAAATTTATTTTTCGTTCCCTCATTCGGAGGCTGTAACTGCCATGGAGGCTATTAATGCTGACTTGGCAATTGTTGCTGAAATATCAAAATTCCATAAATTGGTATTAAATGGTACAAAATCAAAGTTACTTCTTTTTGGCTCATCTGGGTTAAATAATTTTAATATTAAAATTTAAGGTGCTGTTTTAGTGCCTTCAGATTGTGAAAAAAATTTAGGTATTTTTTTGGATACGCAGCTCCGATTCGAAGCACACGTGTCTGAAATAATACAGAGAGCGTATTATAAATTAAAACTTTTATATATGCACAAAGACATTTTAACGACTGATGTCAAACTAAGACTCAGCGACTCCCTGATATTATCGTTAGTTTCATACGCCGACGTTCTTTTTTGGCCAGCTCTTACCCAGAGAGAAAAAAATAGTCTCCAAAAACTTCAGAATTCTTGTCTTAAATTTTGTTTTAATGCCAGGAAATTTGATCACGTCACACCGTTATTTCAAGCTTCTGGGTGGTTAAGAATGGATGAACGTTTTTTTTTGCACTTATCTACACTTACACATAAAATTGTTAAGTGCGGATCGCCTGCGTATCTTTGCGAGAAGCTTGTTGTGGGTACTGACATACATGGACGAGAGGCGCGATACTGTGAGATATTTATTATCCTCCAGCACCGAACGGCCAAATTTCAGGGATCTTTTAGTTACAACGCGGTAAAAGTGTACAGTGCTCTACCTGCCCGTGTAAAATCCCTTACCGCTGCCACTGGCTTTAAGAGGGCCGTCAGGCAGTTCATTGTGAGTAAAAGAAACGAGTAATTAGTTGTTTTTATATACTACCTTCATGCATTTGCCTCTAGCGTAATAATGCTGTTATGAAATATTTATTATTAATATTATATTATAAGTATTTAAAAATATTATTTTCTTTATTATCTTTTAGTTTATAGTTAGAAAACGGTTAGATAGAGTAGCGTTGCTAGATCTCGCCGTCTATAAACCATTATGTTTATAATTTGTTTTTCTGAATTTGAAATAAAAAGACATTTATTATTATTATTATTATTATTATAAGGTAACTTTATAAATAAGTATTTTTGAAAACGTAGTTTGTGTCTGAAAGTAATACACCTTAACATTAAGACAAAAAAGAATACACTGTCATCAGTAAAGTGTTCATTAGGTGGAAAATACATTTTAGTGGTGGGTAAAAAATCAAAATTATCTTATGCAGCTGAAATTTTGCATGTGGTCTAGCAACTGCATTTAAAAAAACTTTTTTTAATAATTTTTTCCGATATTTTCAGAAATAATTCCAGTTTTGAATTATTTTTTGAAAAAAATTAAAATTTGACAGATAATGCGAATCACGTGACTACTATTTTTTTGCTTAATTTTCATCTTGATCGAAGCAGAACTTGATGCCAAAGTTAAATTTCGAATAAAGCTATTAATAAAAAAATCCTATATGATGTGGACTTTACTGGTCACACTGTATAAAGAATAATGCAATAATTAAAAAAAAACATTTTTATCTACAACCATTTAATAATAGGTGCATAATACTTCTGATAATAAGAGCATTATGCTATCCATAAAACAACAAGTGTAATTATTATATTTCCCATATAAACTCAACTTTTTTTTTGATAATAAGAGCATTATGCTATCCATAATACAACAAGTGTAATTACCATAAAACAACAAGTGTAATAATTATATTTCCCATATGAACTCAATTTTTTTTCAGGCGCTGTATAAATGGATGGTTTTAGATAAAGTATAGTATTTGACTCGCGTCTAATGAATCATAATACACTCGGATGATTTACAACACTCGCCTTTGGCTCGTACCGAAAACGTCATCCTCGTTTTATTATGGCGTACATTATACGCTCGTTAAATAATATACTATAAAACCATCGGAAATCCCGTGTAAATTTTGCTTTCCTCAAATTCTTGCTCCCCTATTAATTTGACATCAAATTTTGATTAGACTTTTTTGAAGGCCCTTTTATGATGGACTCGCACACCAAATTTTATTATTTTCTTTTCATAAAATTTTTACAAATTAAATACGGCTCTGAAATTTCAGGTTCGTACTTACAAAATTTGACTTGACGAACAAACTTCGAAACCAATAACGCCATGTTGTAGGACATAAAAAACTGTTATGAGAAAGTGTATTTTTTTTTTTCAAAAATTAAAAAACAAAACTGAAAATTACATAAATTTATTTTCAACCAATTAGAAGGCTCCTTTTGGTTTACGTTGCTTATAGCAACGGGAGATTATCGTAAGTAATTACATAAGTGCATCAAAATTACCGATAATTTTTTATGAAAGCATGTTGAGTTTATTTTCATATTTTGGCAAAAGAGCCCGACACCGAAGGTGTAATATGAAAATAACCGAATCCAGTTTTTTACTGACAACATGCTTGAATGAAAAATTATCAGGTCTATTTTGATGCACGAATGTAATTCGGTAGAATATTTCTCGAGTACGTGAAATGAAAGCACAAAATTTAATATTTTTATTTAAACGTTATATTTAATTATATGAAAATAAACAAATTAAAAATTGCATGAATTGCAGTGGAAAACACAATTATTGTAAAAATTACTATTTTTGGAGTCTGCTGCATTACTTGTTAATGTATGTGAGTTTGCCATTGAATTAGAACTTGTAGAACCTGGCATAAAGATATTAGTTTCTGGGTTATGATTAGCCTTATCATTGTCTTCCCTCATTTTTTCTACTATATTAGAGTGGTGTTCCTCGTCTAGTTGAAGATACGGCTTTCTGGATTTTGGGTTGGAATGTCCAGTAATTTTTATTAGCGTATTTTCTTCAACCCCTTGCTTTGCTAATTTCGAAACAGCTGTTGCACGCAGTGAATGGTTGGTGATTTTAACCTTTTCAGTCGCTAAACCTGACTTTTTTGCTTCCGTTGAGGTCCACCGAGTGATTATATTTTTTCCGACAGGGATATTCTTATACCACTTGCCCAATTTCCAGAAAGGATTAACAGTTAAAAACAATCGCGGAATATTTATGTTATTTCTCTTTTCTAAGAACTTTTTAAACAACCTTACTGGACACAAATCCGGATTAATTTGTTTTTAACTAGCCACTTGGATGGTGCACAAGGTTTTTCTCCTCCTTGTGTTGTTTTGTCGAATATTGGGTTGTATTCCATTGTGCCTGTTTTTTCTCCTGCGTTATTAATATCGTCTTTGAAATACGAAATTAAACATTTTACTCCCTCTCCTCCTCGCCATGCTAGTTCGTATGACAAAACAAAGAACAATTTTTTTTGCAAGCCATCAGGCGTTTCTTATCACAATTCTGTACCATATTTTTAAACTTATTGTATTTAAGTGATACAGCGCTTTCCTTTTATTTCTGCGGGTCTGTCTGCAACTGCTTCCTTTTGGCATCTTTTGCTTCGCGGGCTGTTCTAAATTCCGTATCAGTAAAGGGATTAAATTTAATGTTATATTCGTTTTGATATTTTTCCATTAATAATTTCGACGTAACGTTCCAAATAGTCTTTACAGTAAAATCTTTATAATCCTCGCCATTTTTCTTTTTCATATTGTAGGCCCAGTCAGTTAGAATATTGGCCAGCGTCGGTATTAAAGTATTTTCGTTTAAACTATAATTTCTCTCTTTAATAAAATCCATGAACTGTCTCCATATATACTGGTGGTTTAGTAATATATTTTTAGGTTTACTTTCGGTGACTTTCTCTAAAATTAAACTTAATGAATCACTTCCAAATCGCGACATTTTTACGACTTTTTAAATTTAATTTATGTATGTCAAAATGACAAATACATAATATCAAGACAATAATACACCTACAAGGTGCTATTGTAAATATTAATTATTGTTACTTAGATACGGACCTATAGGGAAATTTTCGGCGGGACATTTTCGCACCTACTGGGCAATTTTCGTCGAAAAGTTCCCGCTTCATATGGTAGTTTTTACACATGAGAGAAATATTCGCGATAATTTTGTTAGTTCCTATTAACTTAATGAAATTAAGTGATAATTTTTCCGTCAAAAAAGAAGTGCTTTATATCTATTGGCAAAAGTCACTCAGAATAAAATCAAAATATATTTTGTTGCTAACTTATCATTTTTATTGATACTAACCAATTTGCTTTACATATCGAACAACGAATACCGGGGCTAAAAGAGACACCTCAAAAATGTAACTAAACTAATCGGAAATATGTTTTTTTAAGTTTCATTTGATGTAGACATGTAATTTCAGATGTTATGATTAAAAACGAATTATTGTTTTGATTGTTGCTGAAATTTTAGTAATAAACCTTAGTTACTAACAAGTAAAATCAACTTATTGTAAAAATATAGTGCGTCATATTTAACTAAACTCATCGAAAATATATTTTTTTAAGTTGCATTTGAAACTATGCAGACATGTAATATCAGATGTTATGGTTGACAACGAATTTATGTTTTTAATGTTCCTGAAATTTTAGTAACAACCCTTAGTTACTAACAAGTAAAATTAACTTCTTTGTAAAAATACAGTGCGTCATCTTAAACTAAACTCATCGGAAATATGTTTCTTAAAGTTTTATTTGAATTTAAAACAATAAAGACATTGGATTTCAGACAACAAATTTGTTATTTAATGTTTCTCACATTTTAGTAATAAAAATGAATTACTAACGACTAAAATGAACTTCATTTCTAAAACACTAATAATTTACAATTAACTAAAGCCGCCGCAAATATGTTTTTGTAGCATTTTAGCAGAAAAATTACAATAAAAAATAATCCAATTTAAGAAATTTTCTTACCGAATCTCCCACGCTGCAGAATTAATTCCCGATAATTCTGCTGCTAGGCAGATTATAAGTGAAAAAAAATTTCAATTTTTTTCGGATATTTCCCGATAATTTGCAATTATTTGTCACAAAATTTTTAAGCTCTATCTATCTCTTGCAGTTTTTAAGATACCCATGTATGCATACGAATTTGTAACACCTTGTATATTATCTTCAATACCCATTTCTATACATTATGCATTGCATTCTACACTACTAGCACTATTCAAATGTTGTCAATCCCAAATTTTGATTGTAGAGGACCACCTGTATGGCTATACAAGGAAAAAATTTTTTAACCGACCAGAAAATATACACTTTCTGGACAATTTTTCATCCAGAAAATAACGTTTTGTCGATCGAGACCGGAAAATTGACGTTAGAGACCGGAAAAGATTTTTTTTTAAACCGACTAGAAAATATACACTTTCTGGACAATTTTTCGTCTAAAAAATAAACTTTTTCCGATCGCAAGACCGGAAAAGTGACGTTAAAGACCGGAAAAGATTTTTCCGGTCCCTGTTTTTTATTTTTCCAATCGCTCTTTGATAATACAAGCTACCTTGATTTCGTTACTATGACAACAACATTTCGATGTATTGTCGAGTGACAGTTCGTTGATTTTTAATTTGTTGTTTATGTCAGACTTGTTTCGCGAGTTCGCAAATTTAACAATATGAATTCAGATTTTGAATTATCCGACACGGAAAATGAGATTTCAGAAGACATTTTGGAAGCAGCAAGGAAAGCGACTTACGATATATTGCCAGAAAAATCAAGATCCCGTTACGACAAGTCATACGACGCATTTAAAAATAATATAAAATAATTTAATGTCAGTATAATATCGAAGTGTCGATCTTAAAAAAAATATTGTACGTCACGCAACCGAAAATTAGTGTTTTCCAGGTCTCTCCAAACTTCCAGGACTCGCCTACGGCTCACCCTGGAAATGCTTGTCTCGACCTGAAAAACACTACTTTCCGGTCTTGTAACGTAAATTACTCGCTACCTTGGAATAACAGGGTTTTAATTGCTATTTTTCACAAAATGAGATTTTTATGTAATATGGTTCTGACAATTTCTACCAAATAATAATACTGTCAGAATCATCTATTAACTAATAGCCGAAATAATCAAGTGCCAAGGTTCTATCTGACACCGAAGATTGAGATAATTTTGTGAACAGGGTTGTAAGTACAGTAGTTATAAAACCTTGTTATAAAAGTCTGTTATAATATTACAGACACAACCTTGTTCTTCAAAAAGTTACTGCAGATACAACCATGTGCACTTATTTTACAAACGTTTCTAACCGACAAATAATAATTTACTTTTAAACACCGTCTTAACGTGTCGTGTCAAGGTTGTAACTGCCATATGGAACTTTGTTCTACGAAATTTTAATACTACAATTTTAAACAAGGTTCAATCTGCTAAAATAATAGTTGAATTTCTCGGTTACTTAATAAATTTTTAAAACTTTATGTATTAAAGATTGTTTAAAACATAACAATAAAACTATGATATCCAAAAATCGCTAACGAAAGTTTGACACACAACTAAATATTTCAAGTCAAAACTTTGAACAGCTGTATCTCAAAATGTATGTGTTGCCACATAGAACCCTGGCATTCCAAGGTAGCGTACTATTTCCGGTCCCTGTTTTTTGTTTTTCCAATCGCTCTTTGATAATACAAGCTACCTTGATTTTGTTACTATGACAACAACATTTCGATGTATTGTGGAGTCACAGTTCGTTGATTTTTAATTTGTTGTTTATGTCAAACTTGTTTCGCGAGTGCGCAAATTTAACAATATGAATTCAGATTTTGAATTATCCGACACGGAAAATGAGATTTCAGAAGAAATTTTGGAAGCAGCAAAAAAAGCGACTTACGATATATTGCCAGTAAAATCAAAAGCCCGTTACGAGAAGTCATACGACGCATTTAAAAATAATATAAAATAAAATAATTTAATGTAAGTATATCGAAGTGTCGGTTTTAAAAAAATATTTTACGTCACGCAACCGAAAATTAGTGTTGTGCAAAACACTACTTTCCGGTCTTGTAACGTAAATTATTATTACCTATGCTGATTGAACAAGTCTGTCGTATACGCGTCAATCAGTCAACCTTATTAATTCATACATAGAGAAGGTCTTGCTAAATATAGCTGGATATTAGCCGAGTTACTTTTAGTTACTTTTAAATAGCATTACCAAACCATCTGCTAAGTTGAGCGTTCCTTAAAAAAAATAAACTTATCTCAGTAAAGATATTTCCTCCCCCCCCCCCCCCCTCCCTTGCCGCGGCTAGGCTATATTTCTCATCCGACTATACGAAGTTATTCGCGAAGAGTTCCTTTTACAACTCAGCTGAGCAAATAGTTTTAGAATGCTATGTTGTTTAATAGAAGCGAAGGGAAAGTACCTGATACCTAGAAAGAGATTTTTTACGCCAGAATATAGTAAGTAAATGAATAAAATACCTTTTGTTTAATTACAAGATCTACTCTTTAAAAGGGTCATTATAAACATATAAACCTTTATCTATGATTATGAACTGAATGAGAAGCGAAGTGCATCCTTCACCTTCTTTATTATACCGTGCGAGCAAAAATTATTTGCATCAAAGAGGGCTTGGATTAAAAAACGTAGGGCTTGGTTTAGATCATAATGATATGGGGACGATCTAACCAAATCTGGGTTAAAATTTTGTCAAATTCATATTATGACATGATAAGTATGCCAAAATTAATGAGTAATAAAATAAGTAGAAGACAAATACAAATTTATTTTTGTTGTTTACAAAATTAACAAAGTAAGAATATACAGAAAGAAAAAGAAAAACAATTACATAAATTGCTGAAATTGGCCACCGCCATGCTTTAAGCATAAATTCATACGTCTCTTCATATAAAGTGTTAACCAGCATCTCTGGAGAAATGTTACCACATTCTTGGATAATCCTTTCTTGTAATTGTTCTAAATTTGCAACTGGTGTTTTAAATTAGTGTTCTTTTAATGAGGAAAATTGAAGTAATCCATAACCGTTAAACAAGGTGATCTAGGTGGGAATTCAATGTCTGATCAAAAACTGATCAATCTGTCGTCGAAAAAATTGCGTAAGTAGTTAATAGTTTCGGCGGCTGTATGGGCGGTTGCACCGTCCGGTTGAAAATATCCAAAACGTAGTTCGTGGTCAAATAATTGCTCCACAAATGGATTCAAAATATTGTCTCTATACCGCTGTGCTGTAACTTTGTCATGGAAAAAATAGGACCAACAATTCTTCTTCGGGAAACAGCTAACCAGACACCAATTTTTCAAGGGGGCAATGTGGACTCTACAAAAAAATGGGGATTTTCACTACTCCACATGCGTGAATTCTAAGAATTCACATGACCGGAGAGGTGGAACCAGGCTTTATCCGAAGAAAATGTCAGGTCTAATTTATTTCCAATAAATTTTGGGTAAACCATTGAGAGTAATCCCTGCGTCTTTCAAAATCTGCGGCTTGTATTTCTTGGAATACTTGCATTTTATAAGGAAATAAATTTAGCTGCTTCTTAAGAATAGTCCTGCATGTTCCATAATATCTTCCCACTTCTTGGGACAGGCATCTTATACAATTTGTTGGCGTATTTTGGATTATTTCACAAACGTTTGCAACAAGTTCTTCTGTTCTTACAGATGGTCTTCCTGCTCCTTTTTTGTGTTGTAAAGAACCTGCTTCCCTAAACACAGCCACGGTTCTTTTCAGGCAATAATAAAAATCCCCAGCAATAAAAGCAATGTTAGGAATATGTCCATGCACAAACCCGGATTGTATTGCCACTCGCCATTTACTTTAAACCCGTTTCGATAATACGCTTCAACCATGAATGTGTTGTGCTGTTCCGTAAAGCCCATTGTGTGAATTGTTCAAGAAATTGGAAAATTTAGCGATGAATCAAATTACTTGTAACGACTGTCAAAGATGACGGAATAACTGATTGATTGTTAATTCACGTAGTTACTGACACCCAACAGGTATTAAGCTCTATGGCTAAGCATTACGTCCTTAGATACAAGGCCCTCTTTAATGCAAATAATTTTTGCTCGCACGGTATAAAAATTTAAATTCTATTGCTACGCGTTTGGGTTAAAAACCATCATCGGGGATAGCCTGTAGTTAATAAAAGTAGGATATAACGTAAACATTAACAAACTGGTTACATCCTTAGTCCCGGCAATAATTTAAAACAATAAAACAAAACATACACGGCAATTCCAAAAGACACTGATGCCGTCTGGGGTAACTGGTAACTGGATCGTTTGTAACCTTACCATCTTTGGGACAGATATAAATAATTTGTGCGAGATTTTTAAAAGATCTTAATAAAAATCTTTTCATATCTTTCAAATCTTAAACGACACTGTCGCTTCAATATTTTCACATCTCAAAGATAATTTTAAACAAAAGTGGTGTATATTGGTTGCAGTGTGATTCCTACCCCGCAGAGTATAGAACTTTTGAAAAACGAATTAAAGAACCTCAAAGATCACAAAGACTAACCCATGATAATAAATCTAGTTTAGGAACTCATCGAAAAATCAAAAATTACTCTTTTGACCCTGCATCTAATTTTACAGTTTTTCAAACTCATAATAAAAGTTTTAAATTAAATATTTTTACTGAGCTGAGTTAAATTTTTAAAAGGAATGTTGTTAAAAGTTAGCAGTTCGGTTGTTAAAGCTATTTAAAAGTAACTCGGCTAATATCCAGCTATATTTAACAAGACCTGCTCTATGTATGAATTAATAAGTTTGACTGATTGACGCGTATACGACAAGCTTGTTCAATTAGCATAGGTAAAACAATTTTCCTTGTATATCCATACAGGTCGTCCTCTATACAATCGAAATTTGGGATTGATAACATTGTAATAGTGCTAGTAGTGTAGAGTGCAGAACATAATGTATAGAAATGGGTATTGAAGAGGGTACTACAAATTCGTGTGCATATGGGGATCTTGAAAACTGTAAGGGATACCAAGACGGGTTTTAATTCTATGCATCTTAATTTTCCGATAGTCCATTATCGAACACAATATCTAATCCCACAAACGAAATTTTGTGTTTCACTGTTTTATCTTTGAAAAGGTTCCTATTCAATTATGGGTCGAAATTTAAGAATAACAATTTTTTCTTCTCAGAAATTGATAGTAGTGGGAGTAGGATATAAAAACCTTTGGTAAAAATCATTGGGAAAAATAAAGGAACAGAAAAACTATATACAGTGTCATCAGTAAAGTCCGCATCATATAGGATTTTTTTAAAATTAATAGCTTTATTCAAAATTTGACTTTGGCATCAAGTTCTGCTTCGATCGAGATGAAAAATTAAGCAAAAAAATAGTAGTCACGTGATTCGCATTATCTGTCAAATTTTAATTTTTTCAAAAAGGTAATTCAAATTTATAATAATTTTTAAATATTTCTGAAAATATCGAAAAAAGTTATTAGAAAAAGTTTTTTTTAATTGCAGTTTCTAGCCCACATGCAACATTTCAGCTGTATAAGATAATTTTGATTTTTTACCCACCACCAAAATTTGATGCCAAAGTCAAATTTTAAATAAAGCTATTAAAAAAAAATCCCATATGATGCGGACTTTACCGGTGACACTGTATATAACACAGGGTGCGCCATTTAAAATAAGCAAGTTTGAGACAACTTCCGTTGTAAGCGGAAGTCGCATATGGTCGCTGTTATTTCACTTAAAGCTAGTGCTTTGAAAAAAACTTTGTAGGATTAAAATCACATTACTTTTCGAAATATTCTATTCGACGGTCACCGTGAGACAACCTGTATAGTTCTATATAGGGTGAAGAACTCAACAATTATATAATAATTATTTTAATATAAACATGCAGAGCTGTCAGTAATTGAATTAAAATAATTGAAAAATCGTGCTCAATTACTTTTTAGTAATTGAATTACTGTAATTAAATTACTTTTTGAAAATAGTAATTGTAATTGATTTTCCAATTATTGTGATAAAGTACCTACTTGTAATTGGTAATTGGTTTTAAGAAATCTGAGGTAATTGAATTACTTAAAAGTAATTCAATTATTTAAAAAAGTAATTGAATTACTCCCAAATAATTCAATTACATAAGAAGTAGTTTAATTACTCCCAAATAATTCGATTCCTTTAAAAATTTTCATAATTCCTTCACTCTAGAAAGAAAAAAATATTGTTTGGTTAAATCGCGGCTAAGGCTAACAGGGGTATAGTAGTAGGTACCTGCCTAGTTTTTTTTCAATTGTTTTTTATTTTCCCTAATATTACGTTTGTTTTATCTCAACAAATAAAGCATATTATATACAAAAGACGGTTGTTATTATTGGTCAATTTGTTAAAGGTAAGTAGGTATTATCAAAATTAGGAGATTAAGTTTAACTATAAATTTCGAATTTTTTTTAATTTCTTTTTATAATAAAGTGAGTAGGACCAACTGCTATTAAAAAAAATAATACCTTACCCATATATCTCTTTTTTTGTAAAATGTAAAAAAAGTAATTCCATTGCTCATATACTAATTCAATTTTAAAAAAGTAATTCCATTGCTCATATACTAATTCAATTTTAAAAATGTAATTCAATTACTTACCAAAATGTAATTAAATTACTCAGAGTAATTTATTTGTCAAAAAAGGGCCTATAATTTATAGATTCAGAGTAATTCAATTACTTTTAGGGTAGTTCCATTACTAGAAAGTAATTGAATTATTCTAAAAGTAATTGAATTAAACTCAGTAATTCGAATGCTGTAATTGATCAAAGAATCAATTACTTTTAGTGGGTAATTGGTAATTTAAATATTTTTATCATACTGTTAGTAATTGCTAATTGTAATTGATGCCTTTTTCGGAGGGTAATGGGTGATTGTAATTGAATTACTTTTTAAGAGTAATTGCGACAGCTCTAAAAACATGTATCCTTGTCATCTTTTTTTTATTTGCGCTACCTCTGAGATAAACTTCTGATCCGCTCTAGAACGTATACTACAGCGTTACACCGACTATGCTGTCAGGCCAGCATGCTGTGGCAGTCTGTACACTGCCAGTAAAGTAGTCGTTTTAAACTTTGTACGTGTAAACCACGAACGTCTAAAGAAAGCTGGACGAATAATGCATAAGGCCGAAAAAATGATTCCCCTGTGCGAGGAAAAATAACGTGTCAGATTTGTGTGGCAACATTAAATTCCTTAGGTTTTTGGTAGGTTCGCAACAGTGGAACCTCTGTCAATTTCAATTATATCATAACCAAACCAAACATTTTTTAATGAATATTTTATTATATTGAAACAGTTGTTATATTTGTTATATTTTCTTAACTTTGGAAGGGGGTTGTCGGTTTGTGATTAAAATTATTTTACTGTTCCCTTACTATGGTTTAATTTTTATTTTGTTCGGTGAACTAGTACATTTTTAATGAGCATTTGCGAAAATCATGGCTTCTGTAGTTCTACACGCAGGCAGAATATTGGGGTACACATTTTGTGTATAAATCAATGATGAGAGTGAAAAAACGACAACTATTTCTATTCTATGAATGTAAAAGGCATCGTAACAATCGGCATAAGTGGACTGACTCGGTTTCAGCAAGAAGACCTTTACAGCATTCCGAGGGAGTACTAGTAGAAAAGAATCACTAATGTTACTAAACGTGGTTGTCACATGAGTTTTAAGATACGTACTTAGCCATTTTCCTGAAAATCTAAGCGGACTTTAGTAAAGAAGAGAAGAAACGATTCCATCAGGATTTAAAACCATGGAAGAGATAATGGCTGCTGAGTATTGTTAGGATTGTGAATCTTATACGAGAAAATCCTACAAAAGCTTTTAGGTGAAGATGACTGATGCTTAGTTTTGTTTTATTTATTTGACGTGTGCCATGCCATACTACATTTTTATAATATGTTTAATCTATAAAATAAATACCCCTTTTTACTTAAGGTTTCGCTTATTAAACAGATAGTCATAATAAGGTTTTACATACATTGTACATTGTATATATATTTATTATGCATGAAAGCATAATAATTTTCTATTATAATTTTGTATATTGTTCCTTTAGCAAATAACTAATATCGTAACTAGCATACAATAGCCATTATCACGAAAATAGGGTCTTTATGCAGAAAGCAACCTAATAGATAAAATCGACTAACATTTTAGGATTCTGCAGGAAAGAATTACTTAAAACACCACCTAAAAAAGGCAGCACCAAAAAGGGATTTCACCTACAAAAGAGATAATATATTGCAAATTATAAACATGAGGTTTGGTGGATGCCTATTAACAACGAAATCAATAATTTTAATAACAAATAACTGATTTTTGATAAAAAGCTAACTTAAACACAAGAATCTTGGGTTAGGGTCAAAAAATTAATTTATTGTTGCAAACAGAAGCAAAACAAAAATACAACGTTACGGGGTCAAAAAATGATCTAGTAACTATTGGTCCAGCTTTCTTTAGACGTTCGTGGTCTGAACAGATTGAAAGGCGCTGCACTGAAATTTTAAATATGCATTTTTTAGGATGTCCTGTTTAAATCTGTCATGTGTCTGGTATCACATTTTTTTGGGATACCTTATCAAAGTCATTTTAAATGTGCACCGTTACTACCTACACTGAGAAAAAAGCCATATTCTTATCCTTATAAGAATTCGCATATTCTTTTCACGTCTGTGTAATGCTATATGTGACAGCAACGAACCTACTGTCAGGCAACGACGATCCTTGTGTAGTGATAATATCACGGTAATTTAGCCAATAGGAAATAGAAGTTAATGCTACCATAGAATGGTTTATAGCCATTATTGCTCACAATAATTATCAAGTTCTATTGGGGGTGTAATCCGGTTTTATATACTGTGTTAGTTCCGACTAGCGGTTGTAATGACACTTGACATTAATCATAATAATATTTGCTTCCTACGGATAATAAACCATATACTTTCCACTAAATATCAGTACTGTAGTCTTAAAAATTTAAATAGCTTTAAGGGTGATATCGTTCTTGTCGTTTAACATTGCAGATGATTATCTATTATGCAACATGGTTTACTAAGATTGTAAAATTCGTCCCTAGATTATAAAGTCCAATACTAATGATGGGTTATACAAAATAAGAATCTTCTATTGCTTTATCTGATATGCAAAGTTTTAAAAAAACTTAAAGCCAAAGTAAAAATAAACTAATTGAAACAGGTATTGGTACGATCAATAAAACTCAAATTCAGACAAGACAGCTAGAAGACTCCGAACAACGATGTAACCTGCGCAACAAATACATTGAAACTAATTATACGGCGCGCGGCAATTGCCGATCGCTACGAACCCCCACCAACGTCTAGTGGATTATATGTTATAAGGGATACAATCCATTTTTGGGAACGCTGTTCTGCTTTCTTAATTGTAGAGAAAACGCTTTACTGGGAATAAAATGCGTCGCATTGAGAAGATACATTTTTTTACTTAACAAAATTGCAGTATTAAAAGTAGTTCATTATTCAACAAGATTGTGCTTCTAATGAAACCGATTACTAACAATAAAAACACTATTCTAGCAAATCTGGAATTGATATAACACTAAAGCGGGTTTAATACACTAGCAATTTATTTAATATGGATTAATAAAAAATAAACTATCGATACAAACTATGTCTTAGCAAACCTGTTGTATTAGATCATTTTTTTCAGTGTAGATAGAAGCTTGAAACTTTCCGCATATGCACCGCAAATACTTGTAGCGTTTTATTTGCACTAATCCTGGGCGTATGTTTCGCGATAAAGCTTGAAATTTATTCCATTTTTCCTAAAGTTTCGGCCTTCATTGTAAATACAAACATATTTTGCAAGTTTATTAATATTAAGTCTTACTTACCTAATGAATTAAGTCCATAGTGAGCTTGATAAACAGTACTAGCCGCTGTACTACTTATGGGCAAGGATGAACTTAAGCCAGAACTTTGATTGAGTTGCCCTAATGATTGACCAAAACTACCCATCGCCACAGTGCCTTGACTTAGTTGTGTTAAACCTAAACAAAAACATTCATACTTAAAAATGTTATATTAGTAAAAAAATGAGTTCTAGTAATAGGACGTTAGCTTTAATTCCACAAATAAATCAAAGGTAATTTTACAAATTATTTAAATAAACGTCCATATCCATATACATTATACAGGGTGTCCCAATAGTGTGTCAAAGTATATACAATAACTCTTTTATGGTGTTAGATAGAAAAAAAGTTTTTATAAGAAATGTACAAGATCCTAAAGAAAACATTTTAAAAATATATTGCGATATACAGAGTCTTTCGTGAATCTAAGCCATATCAAACATGCAGTGTGTTCACGGATAGAGTTTGAAAGAGGAATTTTTTTTTATTAGTATGAACCTAGAAAAATAAGTCATTCTTTATAAAAATGGCTAAAACTATAATTTCGAATCTCAGATTTGTGGTTACTATATAGGGTTCGTCAGAAACAACATTTTTAGTTTTTTGGATTTAATTTAAAATAAATGTACGTAAAACCAAACAACTATTGAATAAGAAGAATAGGTATGATTTTATATCTCGCCGAATAAAGATTTTGTTATAAGAAAACTATTTTTTATTTATCTACTTTTGAAGTATTATTATTATAGAAAATTCGCTGTGGCTGTGTACACGTAGAGTAGAATTGAAGAAAAGAGTCGAGTTTGCATTACGTGTAAAAACTTGTATTTTATTAAAATCTTAGCAGAGCGCTTTCGGCTTTCGCCATCTTCAGTGCTATTCGTCAATATACAATGATATCCTCAAGGTGGAATGGCATTACGTCCACACAATGTTTTGAAAATGATATTAAAATTGTAAAAGGACAACACGAAACAAAACATAAAACATCTTTGATTTAAAAAACGTGCTGACAGTGGTAAAAGTAACGAACACTTGTTCGTTCGTTCGTTCGTTACTTTTACCACTGTCAGCACGTTTTTTAAATCAAAGATGTTTTATGTTTTGTTTCGTGTTGTCCTTTTACAATTTTAATATCATTTTCAAAACATTGTGTGGACGTAATGCCATTCCACCTTGAGGATATCATTGTATATTGACGAATAGCACTGAAGATGGCGAAAGCCGAAAGCGCTCTGCTAAGATTTTAATAAAATAAAAGTTTTTACACGTAATACAAACTCGACTCTTTTCTTCTATTATTATTATGTCATATTTCTTCAATTCATTTAATCATAAATTATTAAATATTAAAATTAATAAAGTTTTATTTAAACGTGGTACCACCGAGTTCAGCGCCTAGTTAAATTGTCTTTATTGGTTGATATAAAATGTAAACAAGTGATTACAAAAATCAAAAAATTATAATAATAATCCAACACAATACATATCGTTATAACAACCAAGGTGAAGTTCGGGCGTAAACATATGGTGTTATCCCCGCTTTTACACTTAACCTTTATAAAAAAAGACAAAAAAAACAACCTAAGCACTAATAGTAATAGCTAGTACTTACTTAATTGTAGCCTATAATACTATATAATATTAAAAAATATATATAAAAAATTATAATACGGCATGTATATTATACATATGTAGTCAGCAACAACTACCCTATAACTATATATAGTTATATATTAGATTAATTAATCTGTACAGGCTACTTTAGAATTTATGGCCAATTTTATGTTAAAATTATTAAGATTTCATAGGGCTGTATCTTTGTGGTAAATTGCAATAAGAAATTTATTTTATCATTATGATTAATAATATGATCTAATTTAATAATTTTTGGTGCGTATTTGAATTTGTCGTCTTATATGTACAGGGTACGGCAAAAGTCAAAACACAAAACTCTCATTTTCTTATTATTTTTTTAAATGGAACACCCTATATTTTATATCACTTTTATAAAGATCTTTTGTTGTTTTATTATTTTTATAACGCATACCCAAATTCACTGCTTTTTGAGATATTTTACATTTATTACTATCAAAAAAAAATCAAAGAAACCATGCAAATATAAATTAACCCTGTTCTAACAATCAGCTCATTATAACCTAATACGTAGAAATTATTTCAAAATATCACTTTTTCACATTTAACATTAAAATAATACCACAACAATTTAATTGGCTTTTAACATTTTCCGTAGGAAATTATGGCAACTTGATTTTTAGTAGGTACATCACCAAATACAAAAACGATGACAAATTATTTCAAATTTAGTGAAAAAAAATTCAAAAAGAAACAACTCCAACATACAAATAAATTGGAGAGGCCATATCCAGTAGATATATTATAAACTCGATATCTCCTTTGGTATTATTTGTTTTGTACAGATATAACATTCCTTTGAAATACTTAAAGAATATATATTTTTCATTAATATATTCAAAATTACAATACTTCTTACCTTCTGTATGGGTATTTGCTTGTTTATCAAACTTAAAACCATTACAAAAATTGCAAAATAAAGTTTTTAAATGCATACACAAATTACCACATTTAGAACCAACTGTTAATCTACAGGGTAGTTGTTTAAGTGTGCATGTTTAATGGGCATTTTTTTTATTACCGATTTCTCAGAAAATTTTATTCTTGATAAAAGTTGGTGCATGTTCGATAATCATATTTGGTGCACTTGGAATGGTTGCAAGTCAAACGGCGTACAGGGTAGGCCAAAAATTATAAAGCATCTATTACTGGTTGGTCTTATTGAATGGAAAATTTAAATAGGCAAAATAATATCGATCACAGAATAAAATTTGTAAGAAAAAATCAGGTAATACTTTATTAATAAACCATACTTTTAAACCGTATTCTAAAAATCATCAGCGCTCTTAGTAAATACTATATAAATGCTGTGGAATTTAGTGCCAAAACGAGGCCCGACGTGATAATCTTGCAATTCTTTAGAAAAATAGGCTTTCCTTTTCACTGTGCTATTGAATTCATTTGGGAACAATCTGGGAAATATCACCCCCATTTTTCTTTTAGCGTGGATATAGCTTATCGCAAGGAAGACGGGTCAATTTTTCTAATCTTTTCGGGTTAAGTTACAAATACACCCCTTCAACATTTTGCATTTAAAAAAAAATTATAAGGTTTAGACGCGGACGCCTATTTTTTGTGTTTAAGGTTGAATTCTCAACGTCGTTCAATTTATTGCCAACCTATAACCTATTTTGCTTTGTTTTTTCAAGTTTATTATTTTTTAAACTAACATTTAAATAAAATCAGTATCGTCGGCACATTACTTAGGTAATATCTGATGTATTACAAAATTATCAATTTATTTCATTGCTAATTTTGGGAGAATTGTATACTGAAAGAACCATGAGTGACAATGACATAATAATGTTAAAAAAAATCTTACCCGATATTTTTCGCTATACAATTCTCCTAAAATAAGTTATGAAATTCCTTGATATTTATTAAATATGTCAATTATTACCTATAGAATATCAAGTCGATACTGATTTTCTTTAAATTTTGTGTAAAAGCTAGAAAACATAAATAAATCTACGCGAAATAGGTTATAGGTTGTCAAGCATGTTGATACTTCCACCTTAAGGTAATCCTTTTAGCGATGAAGTAAGAAATCTTTTAAAGTTGGTTTTGCCTTAGAGGCAGTGTTTTAATTAACTCTACTATCTAATAGCAACTTTGAAAGTTTATTAAGCTTACAGGATTGAAAACCCGGTAGCAGAATCGCACCACAAAAATGCCTAGTCTTAGATGAACGGTACAGAACGAATAATAAAAATGCTGCGTGAATTAACTTTAATTTTTTTTTAATAAAACTTATAATTGTATATTCTACAATCAATTCTAGACGTTTTTCATAAATCATGTCCTATATTTATCTTCAACCGTTTACGAAATAATAACAGTTTAATGCTGGTATGCACCATTGATATGTTTCTCGGCTTAGAAAAGTTCTAAACTCAAGACACAATCTTTAAAGCGTTGACAACGATAAATTGACGTCAAAAAATGTCAGAGAATGTGAATCAAATGTGAATGTTGCGCTGCTGATATTACATTATTACGCGCCCCGCAGTAGATGAACGCATAGAAATTTTTAATTTTTTGATTATGTTGCGGAGATAAAAGGAGAAGTTATCAGCCCATCATATTATGTTCAATGAAAAATACCCAAATCGCCTATTAGCCAATCGACAGTGTCTAGGGTTAAGTGGAGAACTTCTCGTGCTGTTAGTGTTAAAAGTAGTCGCCCTGGTATACGTGACGAGAAAAAATAAACATTTTATTATTATTATTACTACAGGAAGATTCTCATACGATACTCATCAAACCACCATATCTATTTCTTTTAAATAGAAGTTTCATCCCTACAAACCAGTAATTTTACCTCCTGATAGGCGAGAGCAATTTTGTGAAATAATTGTTGAGCTAACAGATAATCACGCACGAATTGTCCAAATAATTTGTTTCTTAGACGAAGCAACGCTGTCTTTAAACTGTCAGGTTAATAGACAAAAATAACGGAAAATCCTCACTGGTTCATAGAGAATCACAAGAATGTTTGGACGGGCATTGTGGAAAATAGAGTAATCGGACCCCTTTTTTTATGGAGCCTCCATCGAAATGATCTGGTTTCAGCTCCTGCCACTCTACTTCCAGAAGGTAATGCTCCTGATTTACCACGTTTAATCTTATGGTTTCAACAAGATGGTGATTTTCCGCATTATGCTGCTCATGTAAAGGAGTACTTAAATAAAGAAATTTTGGAGCGGTGGATAGGTAGGTAAACGGAGATTAATGTAGTAGTCACCCAGATCGCCCGATCTTAACCCACTGGACTTTTGGTTGTGGGGTTAATCCAAAAAATGTTGTTTATAAATAATTTAAATCCAACACGAAAGATATGCCTAAGGAGTTCATTTGAACAGGAAGGCGATAAATTTCTCCATAAGTAGTACAAAATGTACAACAGGAATTCTTAGATCGGTTGATCTACTGCTGTATATGTATGCTCCGACAGCCAAGCTGCCTTAAAAGCCATCTGTAAACCAAGAGTTACAACCAACCTCATCAGCGAATGCGTCGATGCCTTGGAGATACTCTCGAGGAGGAAAGAGGTAAAACTAAACTAAACTAAACTTGGTCTGGGTCCCCGGACACCAAGGGGTTCAGGGCAACGAGACGGCGGATGAGATTGCCAGACGTGGAGCTGAGACGCCATTTCTGAGCCAGAGCTGGCTATAGGAATAACTAAAAGGCAGGTAGGATCTGCACTAAACGAATGGACTGAACGCCAATCTAAGGAGCAATGGAGGACGGTTTATGGGTGCAGACAAGCTAAGGACTTTATAGCTTGGCCGAGCAAGGGTAAGCTAGAATGGATATTTTAAACAGAAGACGATGTGTCCTAAATCCCTTAATTGAGATACTGACAGGACACTGCAAACTGAGGAATCACCTGACACTGATTGGTGTTGAAGAGGACCCAATCTGTGCCGGATGCCCGGAGGAGGAAGAGACCCCGCTGCAATTTCTGGGCACCTGTGAGGCCCTGGGAAGACTCAGGCTTCAGGTGCTGGGATCGGCGGCTCTCCAAAAGGAAGGAATCACGATCCTTGCCTGGAGTGACATACTTGACTTCATAAAGAGGTCGGGACGCTTTGGCGGGGGCCAAGGTGGTTAGAGTGACTGGGGGAAGATTCTGGGTTAGTCAAAAAGGATCACCGTTGGTCTACGTGCCAGGTTTTCGGAACCTCCCCTCAATTACTCCTACTACTACTACAAAACAGTTGGTGGAGGAGATTTTCAACATCTTATAAAATCGTTTCTTGTCTATTTTGTTTTAAAAGTTAATATTTCGTAAACGGTTAAAGATAGGTATTGGGCATGATTTATGAAAAATATCTAGAATTGTAGGGATTATTGATTAAGTGAGCGATATTCTACATAAAAGGCTGATCTGTTTCTTTATTATAGTAGGGTAGAGGACTATTACTTCTATAACCCTCATGGGTTGGGTTGTACAAAGCTTTTAAAATATAATTAAGGAACCAGACAACTTTAATTGTCACATCAATGGCATTAACAGAAATGATTTACTCGTGCACAATCAAAACTGTCTGTTTGGCAAATCAACTTTTGCGGCAACGTTGCGCACTTTGATTTTGGAAAAATATTGTCCACTTATGTCACTGTCTGGTTGGTTAGTTCTTGATCAAAAACTACTTGCAACCCGATCTTACTCTAATTGATTGTAACAGGAGTCACAGCGCATATAAAGCTTATTTTTAGTGTTATTAATACCTGTTGTCATCCCTGCCACTCCCCACCTTGAATCAGAGGTACCAAACATCGTCGACCCACACAAGCCTTCACCCATAGCACCAAAGGGGGGAAGTCCATGTGACGGTAAAAGAGCTCCAGGGGTTCTAAAAACATTTGTTGTCTTCTTTCGTTTCTTCCATTTTGCTCTCCTATTTTGAAACCATACCTAGAAAATAATTAGGAATTATAAAACAGTCAGGTAAGTCTATGATATATTCTCGACAATCAAATATTTAAATACAGGATGTCCAGAAAAGAAAGGGGTCCATTCGTTAACGTTATATTCCTTGAGCAAAAATAATATTACTTTTAAATGCCATTTTTCATTTTTGACCCTCATGTTTAATATACAGGGCGTCAAAGTTTGATTTTAAAAATTTATTTTCTTGAATAATTCGAGTATTTAATAAGATATTAATTTCAAAATTGGCATTGCTTTAGCATAAAGAGAAAAACAAAATAAAAAACAATTGTCAAATATTCAAAATAGGGGGGGGGGTGCTTCAGTACCCGCTAACCTCTCCTATTTTTTTAGTACGTAAGCCATCAGTGACTTTTAAACTATATCGGTTAAAGTAATCATTTATTTTCGATTATTTTTTGTCTCTTGTAAAATTTCGATGAAATAATGCATTCTGGAGATAATTTAAAAAGTATGGGTCCATAACTGATGCCAACGCGGCTTACGCAAATTTCCTAATTTTTAATTTTTGCCGAATCGAAGCTTATGTGTTGAATTCACCAAAGTCTCAACGTTCTGACCATCAAGCAGTGTAAGCACGATGTTTGTTTATAACTTACGTGAATGTTATTTTTTATCACATGCATTTCTTTAGATATTAAATGCAGACGATTTCACCACTAGTGTAACCTGTCCGAGAATCTCTAATCTGGAGAATAGTATGTAGAATGCTATGTCCAATAAGTGGTTTGCATCAAATCATCCTAAATGTAATCCAGAGAAATGCCAGACGTTGACATTTTCGGTTTTTGCAAAACCTGTTGATCGGCCGGTTGAAAATGCTTGGCATCGTACTAGTACACTGATATACTCTATGGACGACTGTCTAGTAGTGTTTCTTTTAAGACGATTGAGAAACAGATTTTCCAAAAAGGTCCCCAAAAGTGCCTATTTTGCTGTATTCCACTTTCGCCTTGCATATTGTATAATTTTGTGGGGTTGCTCTTCTGGGGCAGGAAGAGTTTTTCGACTTCGGAAGCGAGCAGTTAGGATTATCTGCGGTGTCGGCCCAATTGATCACTCTTTTTAAAACCACAAAAATAATTTGGATCTTGAAATATGTTATCAGTAAAGGGCAGAATATATTCTGTACCTCAGAGCCAAACTATGTTAAGTCACACATTTGCGATTTTTACTTTTAAATGTTAAGTCAATCAGTGGCACGTCTTCTATTGATATTTTTCTTTTTTCATTATCTCAACTCGTTTAAAAGTTAACACTTCTAAAACTATATTTAGTCATAACCCAAAAAAAAGGCTAACTAGGTTAAGTCACGTTAATATAGTCTGGCTTTGCAAGTTGGCATTGATGCGTTATGTTAAGTCACGGAACGGATTATTTTCATTGGTTCAAATTGACTTAACATTTTTTGGGCTATGCTATGAATTAAGGAACAAAGTGACTTAATATACTAACTCTCATTGGAACAAAAACAAAAAAAAACTTTAACAAGCTCTACTGAAGAATCAAAATTTTTAACTTAACATACTTTGGCTCTGAGGTACAGAATGTAAAATGCATATACATAATAATATATGCATTTTTTGCATATTTTGTCAATTTTATAATAAAATGCATATTTTTCATGAATTATTGTTTTAAGAGCATATTTTTATGTTTTCGGCTTTATCAAAAAATTTAAAACGTTAAAGGTTTAATGTCCAGTTCGGTACTTATTTCAGGGATTTTTTAATCTGAAGATTATAATAAAATTATATTTATATTTTTGGTTATAGACATACACAAGGTATTTATTGGGGGGTTTCCGAGGTTGTTAGGGGTTTTTTATTGTCACTTAATAATGCGTTATTATTACCTGCTTAACAAACTGTATTTATATCGATTTGTAATACATACTTCTGTTTCAGTTTGTCAAAGATTTCAGTATTTCCGTGTAAGAGTGTTGTTGTATAAGGAGAAATTACCAAGAGTTGGTTTACCTCCAGAACCTGTAATTACCCGGTGGGGAACATGGATTAAGGCGCAATATGCTACGCAGAGTATTTCGATGCCATTAAGAAACTAATTTTGCATTCAGATGACAGATTCGCAGTGTGTTGTGCAGAGTAAAGAGTTGTTAAAAAGTGCAAGTGTAACTAAAAATCATGTTTTTATTAAGTTTAATTTCAGTTTTATACCGGACATAAAATCCTCGTTGGAGAGTAGAAATTTAAGTTTAAGAGACTTAATTAGTATGAAACTTTTTCCGCTAAATGTCACATTCTACATTCCCGGTAAAGTAGGAGGGCAAGTGAGGAACAAATTGGATGTAACTGTAAAAAAGATTGAAGGATTTAAATACTTAACTGCAGTGAAAAGCATTTATGAGGGTAAACCATCCAACCATTTGTATCTTTGCCTTATATTTTGCTACCTAAGTTGGAGTATTGTCCGATTATATCAGTTGAAAGAAGCTTTTCTTTGTATAAACTAATTAAAGACAATCCTTTTTAGTTTGAAACAATTTTGAAAAAAAATTATGTAATAAATGCCTTTATAATACAATTTTAGGTTAAAAAATTGTTTACTTTTATTTTTATTTGTTTTTTTTTGCATTTTTTTTTAAATAAACATATTTTTTAGAACCCAATGTGTTTCTTTACCTCATTTTACTATAATAAATTAAGAAATATTGCATACCAGTATGCATATTTGGTAAAAAACAAGCAAATAACTGCATATTTTAATGGCAGGCAAGGCATATATATGCGCATAGTTTGGCTGAATTTAAGTGCATATAATCCGCCCTTTAGTTATCAGATATTGATGGTCCATGGAAATAGGCACCTATTTCAAACTCATGCTAAAAACCATAATCAGCAAACTCATTCTATTAACCTCATAATAGGACCCAACTTAAGGCTTACAAAATCTAAAGTATTTTTTTGAAGAACATACACACGAGACTCTATAATAAGTTAGAGTCAAGTTAGAACCAATTTGAATTTCGAATGGGAACCAGGGGAGCTCTTGTCGATACTAATGTTTTAATGTAAAAATGTTTAGATCTAACCGTAATTTATACAGTATTATACATTTTGATTTTATTAATTATGAGAAAGAATTTAAGATATAGCTAACTTTTTCCCAAAACAAAGCGTTTCGACAGAAGGCCAACGACATCATTATTTGACGTTAACAGCTAATCTGGTTTCGTCGTTAAAGTTCCTAGATCAGCAGTGGCCGTAGCAACGTCACGTGCAGGTTGTGTCGTATTATTTTCTTCCAATATTGCGATTTTTTAAGTCTTTCTGGGGCTGTTTTTTGTGTAGAGTGTGTTTTAAACATTTTACTTTTGGATTTTATATATTTCAGAGACAGATTTTCTTGGTGTTTATTATTTAAGTTTAATAGTTAATACAAACACCATTTTGATTAACTCACCTATTATCAAATCAATAATGTGCCTAGTTAAACCATTTACTACATTTGATTCGTATCTGCTTAACATCAAATTATCGCCAATTTAATAAAGTAAATATTTACTTGGATCTCTTTCACCGTATAAGATGAAGATTAAAAGAATCTATCTTTATATCGATCGTTCGGAAGAAAAGGGTTACATCTCCAAAAAATCGATTTTCTACTTTCCTTTGTATTAGTACTAAAGCAGATGCCTACTTTCTGATGAAAATAAATTTTAAGTAAAGTTCGATCAGTGGCCAAAAGATGGCACGATGTAACACGGGGTTTTTTGCAACATTTTTAGGTTATTCCCAAGAATACTGTTACATTTCAGTTTGTCGTAAACTGTTCTGTAGATCATATTAAAAGTTTGTTTTAAAAAAGTTACATTTCGATTTAGTGCAATTTTTATTTAAAGGTAAGTATCACATTGTAAAGAAAACAAGTACTTCCCAAAATGTAACACTTTTCTTTTAAAATAAAATATAAGAATAATGTACCATTTCATTTTGTAACCTTGTCATTTGACTTTATAACTCTTTTGAACTAAATTTGTAATTAATGATCTGTTATATTTTGAAATCTATCCTTTTACATGGTATTTCTTTAATGATTTTAGTGTTTCATTATTACATGTAACCGTTTTCTTTAAAAATTATTTAAAAATTTGTATTTTAAAACTTTTATTAAAAATTAAAAATATTTTTGTTTAAACTAAACAATTATTTTAGCTCAGTATAACTCAAAGTAGCATATCCCTGAGTATGTCTTACAAACAGCGAACGCAAACATTTTTGCTAACCTACACGCATTATGCCTAAAAGTTTAGCGGACAGTAAAGAACAAGATAGAGATTTAAACCAGGTTCAAACTAATACACCTGCTAAGCACTTGCAGCAGATCCAGTGTTGTTCATTAAGCAGTACATTATCTTCTGAAAATGAACTTTTTGGCCCTGCTGACAGCATTAAAGATCCGTCCTATCAGGAGTCGTAATCGGATGATGAAGCATCAGGCGAAGAAAAAGAGAAGACAAAAAAAAGAATGGTAATAGATAATAAATCTCACATAGAAAAAAAGGTAAAAAAGAAGTAGAAATCCTTAGACTTGGCAGAAAAATGTAAACAGAGGGGATTATTATAATAGGTTTAAATAATGCCTTGGTTTAAGAAACCAGGAATAACAAAAGACAAAAAAAGGCTTGCTTTTTTAAGTTGAAAAGAAAAAGTGCGTTCCAATGTACTATTTTACAATAATTTATAATTTTATTTTAAATTTAACGTGTTTTTGTTTAATACTAAACTTGAATTTTAGTTTATACAAAACTTTTAGGTTAAATTTATTCCCATTCAATTTACCGGTTTTAGTATAAATAATGGAATCTGTAACTATAATAATAAACTAGTATTAAAAACTAAAGTGTGTTTTATTTTTTAAATCTACCTATACCTTTAGATCAATCACGTTACATCATTTTTTTGTCTCGCCTGTTTGCACTTTTTTAAATTAATTAATAACCCATTGAAACAAAATCGGAAAAAAACTATAGAAAAGCCTAAAAGAAATTACAGTAATTTGTTAAGGACGTAGCAGCAATAATATTGCTATTGTAATAACTATTAAATTCTTTTCTTTTAGTTCAAAAGAGTTACATGTGTTTTCATAAAAAAAGTCGAGAAACTTAAAGAAAAAACAAGATATACCCATAATTAGGACTGTTTTAATGTGACTACTTGAAAAAAAATCAAGAATTTACCTTTATTTATAATTACATAAAGTTTAAAATTTTCTAAAAAAAATCTTAAATTGTGTCTCCTGTAAAAACATAGTTTTTAAGTTATAACCCTTTTCTACCGAACGATCGATATATACTGATGCGTCTAAAACAGATGAAGGCAATGGAGCAGCTATATATATACCCCAAATCAACAATGAATTTAAGTTTAAAGTTGAAAAAAGTTGTAGTATTTTTACTACAGAGGCCTTAGCTATTTTTAAAGCACTTAATTTTGCTCTTGAATATGACAATCAATATTTTGTTATTCTGTCTGATTCTTTGTCCGTTCTAAAAGCATTAACCAATATTAAACCTTGGTCCTACAAAACTAATCCTATATATATATTCGAAAACTATTACGATATATTACGTTAAGAAAAAAGCAAATAACATTTATTTGGGTTAAAGCACACACTGGTATAACAGGTAACGAGTATGTGGATACTCTAGCAAAGGATAGTATTCGTAATGGAACACCCATTAGTTCTAGTCTCAACCTTAGCGAGGCAGATGTTCTTCTAAAATCAGAAATATTAGATAAATGGTACTTAAGATGGAAAACCTATCGTACCACATCTCGCACTAGATATTCACTTCTTGTAAAAAATGAGATTAATAGCCTTTTCAAGCAACTGAATCAAGAATGTAAAGTCGAGTGACCTTTTAATATCCTGTACCTTTTGTCACTAGGAAATATAAAAATATTTAATGTTCTTGTAACATATTTATATAAGGTCAATTTAAAATTGTAACTCTTAATTATTTAAAAAACAAACCTTCCCTATTTTTTCCTTATATGTAATCCCCCTTTTAGTGGTCTTCATTCCCTGTGTGTCTTTAAATAAAGTCGCCTTGACAGACCCTAGTGGCGTGAAGCGTGTATCCATGTTTATATAATAATGTTCTTCTTTTTTACTTTGCGACTGGCTGCATGGCTAATTAGCCAAATGCCAATTAAACAAAAAAAAAAGATGAAATTAAATGACATATTTTTAAGTCACCCTTCAAGGACACCTTATAAATATCAAATTCCCACAAAAGTAACAATACAAAAAGGGTTCCCAATATGATGTTTTAATTAGACGTTCACCACAAAGCTTGCACCTTGCAAAAATTGTACTACTTTTTTCTTGTATAATAAATACCTAAATACGTATTTTTGCTTTTTATAATTAAATATTAAAAGAAATAAATGTTTTTTTTTTCTTTAGTTTTATAATATTTTTACATACCTACTTATTTTGGTAGGTATGGGTCTGTCAATATTTTATTTTATAAATAATAAAATTAGTATATACGCTATATCTATACAAAATATTAAGGCTCCTTTACAAAATTTAACACATGGCTATGGGCAAGGTAAAAGAACTTAGTTCGGTTCTGTTTCTGTAGCCCACAGCCAGACAGGTGATGCGGCGAGTTCTTGAATTAATTTGACTTTAGCTAGGCACAATTAATTGTTAAATCTGTTGACGAAAAGTGAACAAGATCAAGAAGATATTAGGTTAATAAAGAAACTGTGTGTTACACAAAAGTTTATATGCTGCATCTAAACAAACAATTTACTACTGTTAATTTTTTTTATTTTTTTTTTATTTAAAATTATAATCTAATTATTACTCTTTCGTGTTTTCCCATTCCCTTTACGAAAAATTTTAATGCATAGCTAAATCGTATCGTATACGAAGTATTCTTTTAAAAAACGATAGAAATGTAAAAACACCAAATTTGTTAATAATGCAAGAGAAAATTCGTATTAGAAAAATACTCGCTTTATCTTCTAGGAAAAACATTCCAGTGAGCGTTTTAGCATGAGAAAATCAATTGGTAGAAATAAAACGAATAAAATGAGAAGACGCTAAATTTAAAATCCATAGGGAAAACCTACTTTAGGAGGGTTACAGAGAGAGGAGGGCTCTGACGGTTGCCAGGACGAACTCAGTGAAGAGGGGAAATTCCAACGTCGAGTGTCGTTTCGCTCAATATGCTACACAGAAACTTCAAATAAAAGTTTTCTGTTAAAATGCAATGAAAATAAAAATATTTTTTGTTGCCGTGACATGCTCTTAGCCAAACGTTTCATGCCTGAAAAGTTTTTTTATTAGGAGAAATCTCATAATAAAACTTTTAGCCACAAAGGGGTTACTCCTAACATTATTTTGTCCACGAATAGCCGTTATAGGCGATGAGGCTACTACTGTCTGAGCTTATTTCTGAAAGGCGCATCAATGGTTAGTCATGCCTTATGCATGTGAAAGGTGTTTTCCTCTTTCGGGCATTCCCATTTCGGGCAATATTTCAAAACTACCTGAAACCTTCCCATTTGGGGCAAAGCAAAATATCTAACAATAATTATTTCGGGCATAATTTCTAATAACCTTAATTACGATATTTTCACTGGTCAAAAGTGGTTTAATATTATTTTTTTTTATTGATACCCTATTTCGCTTATTTAAAGTACGCCTCAGCGTGTTTAAATCCCACTTTCAAAAACGCGCGTGTTTGAAAGTTACCATGGCAACATCAACAACCCGTGAAACGTGAAGTCTAAATATGTCAACTTTTTAATTATTGATTTGACAGAATTACATTTTAACGTCAAATAAAATATTTTTTTAAGCAATACACAACCAATGTCAACGGTGATAACAATGAATCTTTGCAAGTTATGTTTTGTTCTCCCCATTTTCATGACAACGACAGGTATATCACATCACGAATTCGACCATTTCACTTACTTACTAAGTTATTATTTCCATTTTTTGTAATATAAATACCAATAAATGTACCAATTAAAAAAAAAATAATGTAAAGTATTCGTGGATAACTGGTCTTTAAAACACTTGCTCTATTTCAAGCACTCCGGCTGCGCCGTCGTGCTTGCAAAATAGCACGTGTTTTAAAGACCTTAATATCCACTTATACTTTAATATACTAAACAATTTTATTATATTTTATTTTGAATTAAAGAGACATTTTAAGCCTAAGACCACAATACTTAACGAAAAAATCACACTTGCATTCCTGATGTAGCCAAAACTGAAATACAGAAATGCATATTTACTGCATTACTACTGTTTGAGCAGCTATATACTATTGATGTGGAGATTAGCAGTACAAAAGATTATTTAGGCCTTTTAAGGAAAAAACAAAGTTTAAACCAGATAAGAAACATATCGGTTTTGTAAATGGAGCAATTAATGCTTTACAGAGTGAATTTCCGGAAGCAGCGAAAATTGGCTGCAATTTTTATTTCAACCAAGCCGTTTGGAGAAAAGTACAAGAACTTGGTTTAGTTCCATTCTACAGAAAAAGCATGGAAATAAGGCAACACATAAGAATGTGCGCTGCTCCGGCACATTTACCGGAGCACTTTCATTCCGACGCTTGGTTTGAAATCATGTCAACTGCTCCATAAGACGAACTGGTAAATAAATGTAATGATTATGTTGTTAATCAGTGGATGAAAGCAGATCCCATATGGATATGCCACGGCGAGTGTCACCGCACTACAAACACAATAGAGGGATGGCACAACCTCTTTAACAAAAAAATTGGCAAACCTAACCCTAATATCTTTGTGATGATAAAAATGCTTTAAAGGAGAAAATTAACTATTATGATATTCTGTATAAAAAATTTGAGAATCATACCACAGACTCTAAAACGGGTCAAAAAGTACACTAATTTAGATTATAGAATAAAACAAATTGTAAATGATTTATTATAAAATAAATGTACAATTAGGGAAACATTAGAAAAACTAATGTAAGCTATGCTGTTAAATTAGATTTATTATACCCATTTTTTTTTTTATTTTGCAAGTCAAATTAGACAATAATATGTGCTGCATTTAATATTTTTTTTGTTACAAATTTGTAAAATGTATTACCACTTAATAAATGAAACATATTGCTAAATTCATTTTTGACTTTTCTTTCTTGCTAATGAAAAAATCTTATATCAAAAACTAAGAAAAATTGTACGTAAAAAGTGAAAGCGCCCTTTCACACTAGGCTATTAATATCGTTCACCGATCGGTGTTCCATTCTAAATTTCATTAGTAAATAAAGTAGAATAGCACATCTCTTGGTTCCGATGAAAGGGCGTAAATAAAACCACAGCATAACAAAGTCAAACTTTATTTTGTCCATGTTTCCCGTAACGGGAAAAAAACCTCCTAATATTTAGTTCATAACATCTGCGTTGCCGGAAACGATACTATTCTGCAATTTTGCATGAAATAGAAATGCCCAAAACAGACCTGACTCATATGGAAGGGCGCCAACATAATATGGTATATTTTCACATTTTTTCGTTTTACAATCAATTCTAGACATTTTTAATAAATTATACCTATCTTCAACCGTTTACGCAATATTAACACTTTATTGATATGTTTCTCGACTGAGCAACGTTCAGAACTCAAGTAACAATCCTTAAGGCATGGACAATGACAATTTGCTATTTAAGTTTAAGACGCCAAAAAAAGTCATTGAATGTTAATTAAATTTGACTTTTGCTCTACTGATATTAGTACATCCAAAATGCGCCTTGCTGAAAACGAACTCCTAGAAATTTTGATTATATTGGATTGTGGAGATAAAAGTAGAGAAATACTCAAATCGCCTGCCTATTAGTCAATCGACAGTGTATGGTAGCAATTAAGTGGAGAACTTCCCGTACTGTTAAAGATAGTGTTAAAAGTGGTGGTCGTTGTATACCTGTGAAGAAAAAAATAAACATATTATCACTACAGAAAGATTCTCATAGCTCACACAACTTGATCGTGACTACGATGCTCACTAAACCACCGTATCTATTTTTTTTTAAGTTTTTTCCCTAAAAACCAGTAATTGGACAAGAATTATTGGATCTTCATACACGGAAGCATAAAAGCAATTTTGTGAAATAATGTTTGCGCTAACAGATAATCACGCACGAATTGTCCAAGGAACTTATTGTTTTTCAGATGAAGCTACGTTTTCTTTCAATGGTCAGATTAATACACAAAACTACTAATAGGTACTGGGGGGTCTGGTGTCATAAGGTCGGTCGAATTTTGACAGATTTAAAATGTTATCATATAGCCTAAGCTGTATAGAACAGATTAAAAGCAAAAAATCTGCGGATTTTACACTTTTGACGCCAAAAATTTTAAGAAATGTTCATAAATTGGAATGTTTCATGACCATTTTAATGCGAAAACTCTCCATTATATGGAGTATTCTTACACATTTATAGAAATTATTGTCTTTTGCAAATTTTGGACTTGTTTTTCTTCACAAAACTCTTGAATTTTAATATTTAAAAACAAAATCTGTACAACAAAGTACAAATCAGCCCCGATACACCTTTCAGAGCCGATCAGCAGAATGTTAATTATCTCTCTAATTGTGTGGTTTAAAGAAACATTAAACTGAAATTTGTACAAACGTATACACTTGTTTCAGCTTGTTCTACGCGACGGCAACAACAACAGCGCCACAAACCAAAACAAATTTTAAATTACACTTGGCAACATAGCTTCGTGTCTTCATGAATCCACTAAAAAGACGCCGAAAAATCGACAAAAATAAGGTTATGCTTATGTTCTATGCTAATTATTATTCTGAAGTAAAAAATAGTTTAATTTTTAGTTTTTTTGTTAATATAGATTCTGCCATACTATTGTATATTGATCTTTTATGGCCATAAGTTGGTAAAATAATTGTGGACGCTGATTTATTGGATAAATAATACGATACCCTAGGTTTAAATATTAAAAATGGCTTTAATTTGAAAAAAATGGCTTTATCCGCATATTTTTTTGCATTAAATTGTCTCATTTAATGTAAACTTTCTAATAAACCCAAAAACAGGAAGAAATTCGACCGACCTTATATGACACCAGAACCGGTACTGGGTACAAAAGAAATCCTCACTAGTTTATAGAAAATCACACCCAGTTGTAATGAAAAGACTAATGTCTGAGCGGGCATCGTTGAAAATAGGATAATCGGACAATTTTTCATTCACGAGAGCCTCACTGGAAATACATATTTAAATTTCCATCGAAACGATCTGGTTCCAGGTCTTGCCACTCTATTTTTAGATGATAATGATCCTGATTTACCAAGTTTAACTTTATGTTTGAAGAAATAGTACATACTTGAAGTGGAGTATATGTTTAACAGGGAAAGAAATCAGGCACTTTAAGTCTTCCTCCATTGGTATATTAGAATAAATTATAAGTTTTATTGAAGGGTAAATTCTCTACATGTTTCGAATGTATATACATTCATCATCGGGAGAAGAGAATAAAGAATATAACCAATACAATAGGTGCGAACAGTCCAAACGGAGCTACAAGATGATAGAAAGAACAAGTAAAGTATTTGGAAAAACGTCCAACGTAATGATAGACTTAACGAGAGGTCATTCGTGAAGTATTGGTAGAAACTAAGTTATAAAGTTATCATAGCAGTAAGCTATGTGTCATATTATTAAAACAGCACCATAAGTGTAAGGAGAGAAGAATATTTAAAGTTGGAATAGTAGAAGTTGTAAAAAGTTTGTTATTATAAAATGAAGAGTAGGTAACTGAAAAGTCACAAATTAGTGAATCAGCAACGTAAGTGTGAGGAGGAAAGAGTATTTGAAATTGGCATAGAAAATGATTTAAAAGTTTTTTTTTTATTTTTTACGTCATGTAGACATCCTTGTTTATAAGTAGTAGTAATAATAGTTCAGAATTCTGGGGGAAAGACAAACATTTTCTTGAAAAAAATTTAACACCTTTGGTTAGTTTCGTTTTAAAGAGATTCAATGGTTTGATCATTTACACTATAATATATGTTTTTGGTTTTTACGGTGTTTGTCAGAGCTTCTACGTGTTGCTAGATGGTTGCCATGACGAACGCCGCTGGTACAGATTTTAGGCGGAATATTTGGAGCCCATGTTAAACAGGATTAATAAAATTAAGGAATTTTTATTCTTTAAAAATATTATTATTGTAAACAATGGAATTATGGTAAGAGTAAGCATGACCTTTCTCTTTCTTTTTTTCTTCTATCGATAATCGAAATTCGTTTTCCAATAATTGTAGGTATATAAATATACACATACCTACCTACTTTTTTCTAAATACAGGACTGTTTGCAATATTCCGGAACGCGCGTCCATTTTGTAAGATGCTTTAGTACTAAACACAAGAAACTTATTCAAAATAAAATAACTTACTCTAGGTTTTTAAGCAGTTATTTACAAAACACAGAAGAAATCATTATTTTAAATGAAGTTTACACAAACCATGATACAATACATTAATAAAAAAATTGATGCATTTTATTTTATAGGTGATCATTTTTACACGTTTTATACAGGGGGTCCATTCGGATGACAAAGTAATATATCGGCTCTACTACTATAATTATTCCAAAAAGTAATAAAATATTTAGATTTTTATTTATCGTAAAAAAACTGTGATTTTTATATTTTAAGTTAGCCATGACCAGCAAAATCAAAACAAATGTGATTGACATTTTTAATATAAAATTAGACATACACTCATTAGCAAAAAAAATCGGACAAGGAAAATTATCGTCAACTTTGATATTAAATAACTTTTTTCGGCAACCGTCCGGGAAGTACCAACTGGACGGTTTTCCTTTGAGAAAGTAGCATTTCTCCGGCCTAGTCCGGGAAGTACGTGCTTAGTCCGGAAAGTACGTACTTCCCGGACTAGGCCGGGAAGAATCACTTCGATATTAGCAATTGCTCGAATTTTAATATAAATATTAATATAAATAAGAATTAGAATGTTTCTCTTAGTACCTATCTTCTGTTCGAATTTCAATATTTAATACAAATAAAAATTAAAATGTTCGACATTTTGTTCTACAAAGAAATATAATAAAGAAATGTGTCTCATTGATTTGTTATTCTACACGGTTGCCAAAAAAGTAGTGTACGCAACACGTCCGAGAACAGTGTTTTTGGACTCGCAGACTTCCAGGACTCGCGCTAGAATCTCGTCCTAGAATTTTGTCGACTCGTCCAAAAAAACAATATTTTCCAGACTTGTAACGTAAATTACTATTTTCGGCAACCGTCCGGGAAGTACCCACTTCCCGGACGCTTTTCCTTTGAGAAAGTAGCATTTCTCCGACCTAGTCCGGGAAGTACGGCCTAGGCCGGGAAGAATCACATCAATATTAGCAATTGCTCGAATTTTAATATAAATAAGAATTAGAATATTTCTATTAGTACCTATCTTCTGTTCGAATTTCAATATTTAATACAAATAAGAATTAAAATGTTCGAAATTTTGTTCTACAAAGAAATATAATAAAGAAATGTGTCTCATTGATTTGTTATTCTACGCGGTTGCCGAAAAAATAGTGTAAGCAACTCGTCCGAAAACAGTTTTTTTGGACTTGTAACGTAAATTACTATTCTGATTTTAAAACATCTTTAACGAAATTCTTGAAGATGGCATGTATTAAGATTATTACCCGCTTTTCAATTTAAGAGAAATATTGACATGTCATTGTGAGATATTATATCGAGGGAAACAAATGATACTTTTTTGGTCTTAAGTTCTAAACACCCTGTGAAAAAAGTAGGCGGTGCGATGATATTTCAATGCATTTCATATGGAAGAATGTTTTCTTAACATTTTGTCTTTTGATGTATCACAATACTTGGTCTTTTTAACAAGATATAATCTTTTTATAAAATCAATTTAAATTTACCAATGTTATTGAATAAAAAACCATAGTAAGACGTGATAAGTTAAGTGGCCTAGCAACTAGCAATTTATTTCAGTGTCAAGCTTGAAATATTGCCCACGATGGCCGAAACATACACTGTTAAAAGAAAAGAATCAAATTTAACTTTTTTTTTATGTCCCAGAAAGTCCACTCCCGTTTTTTTGTCAATTTAACTAAAACCGCTTCAGTCAATCAGTAACTCATAAAATATGTTTTTACTATTTTGACATTAATCTGATTTTATTGTGCAGTAAAAATTACAACTTAATTAGTTAATTTGACACATTTTTTATGTTAGTATTAACTTCTTTTAAAATTTTAACTAAAAAAGATATTGATAATGATTATAAACTTTATCAAAGTTACTAGTATTTGATTCATTTGAACCGTAAAAGAATTGCATGTTAATTTTAGTTAGCTGTTATGTTAAAACGACTTCCAGAAAAGTTAGTTCTTAAAATCTGATTTTTACTTAACACAAAAGAGTTAAAATAACTATAGATTTTAAGTCAAATTTGATTTATTTTAATTGATTATAAATTTTTTTGATTCTCACGTCCAGGATTTCTAACAGTGTACGATATATCGCTAACGTCTTGGGTAAAGCTAAGAGTATCACCATACAGGATGCAATCAGCCGCTTTCGACAAACTGGGGAGTATTCTAGGCGCCAAGGATCAGGCAGAAGACGTAAGACAAAAAATATGCGTGATGATCGTTTTGTGGTGTTAACGCCACTACGCGATCGCGGTTTACCATCTTCAGCCATTAGTCGTCCATTAAGAAATATTCGTGGAACTTATATTTCCTCAGATACCGTCCGCCGTAGACTGACTGGGTAAACAAGAATTGAACTCAAGGAGACCAGCTGCATGCCCAGCTCTTTCCCCAGCCCACCGTACTGCCCGTTTGCATTTCGCTCGGGAACATATTAATTGGACAGCAGAACAGTACTGTTTACAGATAAATCCTGTTTTTCCTTTCGCTCACCAGACGGACACGGAGCGTGTATGGAGAAGACCAGGGGAACAATTTGCGCAATGCTGCATCTCTCCGCGAGTACCATAATATTGAGGTGGAAGTACAATGGTGTGGGCTGTAGTATCATCAAATGAACGTACCGAGCTCGTTATAATTGGAAATGGTGCAATGACTGCTGACCGCTATATTAATGAGTGTTTGGCAGAACATGTTCCATTTGCTCACTATATAGGACCGGACTTTTGTCTAATGCATGATAATGCAACACCACATGTGGCACGGGTGGTAAACGAATATCTGAACGAAGTTAACATTCAGCGGTTTCAGTGGCCAGCTCGTAGCCCAGATCTTAACCCCATTGAGCATGTTTTGGGATATGTTAGGACGACGAATTAGACAACGGAAACCAGCTCCCGAGACCATCCCTAACTTGCAAATTGCTCTTTTGGAAGAATAGAACAATATTTCTCAGGAACAAATTGCCAACTGTATTGAAAGTTTACCACTGTATGACAGATGTAATTCGAGCTTGTGGGGGCAATACACGCTATTAATTTTTGTTATTAATTTTGTTAAATTTTTACTCCTGTTTATTTAATAAAAAAATTATATTCTATTTGCAAGTTTTTCTAAAATGATTATATTTTTTTAAAAAGACCAGGTATTGTGATGAATAAAAAAACAAAATGTTAAGAAAACATGCGATTTCCATATGAAATGCATTGAAATATCATCGCACCGCCTACTTTTTCCACAGGGTGTTGAGAACTTAAGACAAAAAAAGTATCATTTGTTTCCTTCGGTATATTTTCGGTAATATTTCTCTTAAATTGAAAAGCGGGTAATAATTTTAATAGATGCGGCTATATCATCTTCGAGAATTTCATTAAAGATGTTTTAAAATCAGAAAAGTTATTTAATATCAAAGTTGACGATAATTTTCCTTGTCTGGTTTTTTTGCTGATAAGTATAGAATATTTGTCGAAAATTACTCTTATAGTATTCGCGGTTCTGACAGTTACAGTCTCTAATATTAAAAAAATAATTTTTTTAAATACTGAAATGCTTGACATTATTTATATTCTTGGAATAGGTGAGAAAAACATAGGATTGTTTGTAGACATTAACATAAAAATATTCAGACAGAACAGAAAGTAAGGTTAATAATAATAAAAACAATTAAAAAAAATGTTATATAGTAGAATTTGAAATATTTATTGTTTTCCTCTAAAATGAAAAATAAAAGTAGTTAACTCCTGACACGACTTAATATTTTTAAATTTTTTGAACACTTTCTTCATAGACCAGATTCGTTGGTTCACACTGTAGAAAAACTGTACGTAATGGTAATATTTTATTCTACTTTAAAATTTATTGATATAATGTATTGTTATTCGGGTTATTTTAAGTTATTAATAAATTAATGTCAGTTCAGTGAGTAAATGTAAGCAAGCAATAAATGAAGAGAAAATATGTTATTTATATTTATTGGCGTAGTAGATAGAGAAGTTAAAAATACTAGCCCAAACTAAAACAAAAACTTTTGAGCTTGATGTAGCCTTACTAAAAAATATGAACATATTGTGTAAGTATCTCTAATTAGTTACCTACTAATTTATTAATTATTATTTAAAATTTTTTCCTACAATGTTTAACATTTTTATTATGACTTATTTGTGCGATTTAAGTGTGTTAACTATACTAAATTGTAATTTTAACATATTTAGTAGTCAATTAATTTATTGTAGACAACAATCTAGACAAAATATAATAATTAGCAAATTACTTTTTATACCAGGTGGTCCACTCTCAACGCAGGATTCCACAGCATCTACTCAACTTTTTAATATTTTTCAAAAACAGAGTTATGGGCAAGCATTAGATCTACAATATAAAATTATTTTAAATTATACAGGGTGTCCTTTATAAAATACGGCATATCAAACGTATTTTTTTTTAAATTAAATATCCTGTATGTTAAGATATTTTTGGATTGCTTGATCCATTTTAAGAACATTTATATAACATATCATATGTTTAACTTTAATAGTTTTTGAGTTATTAACATTTTTTTTTAAATTTGGTGTATTGCAATTCTTAAAAAATCTGCACCTGTGTTCAATAAAAAAAAAAGTATGTTCTTTTTGGGACAACCTGAATAACTCAAAAGAATTTCAAATCGTGTATCTACCTAATATGTGCTAATACCTAATGCCTGTCATAGGAGTAGGTCACTTGGTATACTTAGAGGGTCATTAATTTTTAATAGGCCACCCCCCGTGAATGACCCTGTATAATTTCGACGACACTCCCACGTTGTATATTTTTTGCTTTCCTTACAACCTCCTGAATGGATGGATAGGCTATTTTAGTCATTTCAGTTAACTGAACGAATATAATAATATCTATACAGGTGGGCCAATGAAAACGAAATAAAGCCGATTTCTTCTATTTATCGCTGCGTAGATAAAAATGGCTTGGACCCGTCGATTTTAACTTCGAGGGGGACATCTTTTGGGCATATTTTTAATTTTGTCATTTCATGTCAGGCTAGGATAACTTAAATGGTGAAGGTCGTCCCCTGTTCGTTTAATTTAGCCCCCGGTCGCTAGTGGCGCTATTGTAGGAATTTTGTTTTATAAGGTTGTTCATCTCCTAACGTTGGTAGGAACAGAATATTCATTTAGAATGAGCATGGCCAACATTCTGTACCTCTCTCTCTCTCTGTATTAAACTGTACCAGCATATGTGCGAGAAAGATAAAAATATGGTTTGTTGTGACAGATCCTGAAGTCTTACCTGGACTGGTAAAATATTGTCATTGTCATTTTATGATTGATTTGAAAATATATAAAAAATAAAGTTATTATTAAATAATTATTCATATATAATTTATAAACCTAACATGGCGCAGTCGGTAGTTTGAGAATCGTAAATAGGTATATATTTAATATGTCGCGACCAAAGAAATCGGGAAGAAAAACCAAGGCAATTAACAAAAGCGTGGAACCTCCTGAAGACTTCAAATGTCGCCCAACGATTGGAAAGTACAGAGAAAGCTATTAAAGATATAGAAAGAAACTTTACTTCACAACTTAATGAACTACAAGGTACAATAACTAGTTTATTAAATAAAAACTTTGAAAATAACACGGAATTGTTAGAAAAATCTACAGAAAATAATAATATAAGCTGTTTTTTTATTTAAAACCTATTTATGTAAATATCTAATATTAATAAATCTTGTCGCCATATCAGAAACGTTGTTATAATTTCCTTTCGTTCTATCAAATTATTTTAACTTGAATCAGATGTTTCGCGCTTCAAACTTTTCCGTTAAGTTAGAAGCGCAAAAATTTGAATTCAAAGTAATAATAAAATTTAAATTTTTATGCTTGGCGCCTACCCCCACCACGACTATATTTAGTTTCGCCCCCGGTCGCATGTGGCGCTATCAGGGAACCAATTTAGTATGTTAAGTTGCCTATCTATCCTTGAGAGCGCGCAACTCGCTTGTCTATGCTTCATGTCAATGTCATTCGAAAAAAATTATAAATTTTAATTTTTTTTATTTATAATTTTTATTATAGACCTGGTACTAAGCAAGTTCGGTTTAGCCATCAGATTTGTAAGATTGCTTCGGGCCTCGATAAATCTGAACATCGTTCGTTTCTTGTATCGGCGAGCAACTGGAGGTACATATTTTTCGTTCGAATTTCCGATTTTTAGGGAAATTTAAAAATCAACCCGTTGTTTAACCCAAATAGCACAAACACGTCTCTACCTACTACGGTACCTACAGGACCACGCGAATTTGAGGTTTAAAAATTTCTCATTAACGGAAAAATATTAGGATATCTTAATTTTTAATCTTAAAATTTTTGGATTTCAGAATTCTTAAATTTGCAAAGTGGAATTTTTGTTTGGTATTACAAATTCGACGCTCAAAATTGTAATATCTTGTAAGCTTATGATTCGTGACTAACAAGCCAGAGTACAAATATATTCCAGTACTTTAAAGTTTTTGCAGTACATGAATTAGTAAAAAGAGCCTCTTGCATTTTTTATTGTACCGGGTGGCCAAATTAAAAAATGGTCATATCTCAGAACCTTTTGTTACAAAGTTTGAAATAAAAAATTGTATTACAGAATCGACAAAAATAAATTGCTGGCTTTTATTTTCAAGTTCCAAAATTTACCGGTAGAGGGCGTTCAAACTATGACTAAGAAGATTATCGGTTTTTTATCGTCAAATAAAGTTTTGAAGTTTGAGTTATATCAAAAATTAAGTGTGTGATTCTTTGATATATACGATAAAACTTAATTTAATACAGTTTGGTTTAACTCCCTAAATAAACTAAGGGGAGAAGAGGGAACCTCTTTTGAAAGAAATACTCATCAACTTTTTGAGTTTAATTACACGCATTAACTTAAGAGGATTCCGTAGTTATCAGCCTTTTTCATTTTCTAGCTTATCCGCTTGTTGGTGTCTCATCCTCGCCAGTCGCGATTGTCACTGATGTTAGTAAGAGAGACGATCAGTGGACGACTGAGATGGATTATGTATGATTGAGACAGAATTAGACTGAAAGTTAAGATTTCGTTTTATAAAAAAAAACGTAATTTTTTTTTTTTGATAAAAGTTATTTAAAATTAATTACAGAATATTGAAAAGCCAATATACAGGGTGATTCAAAAGTACTTTGACAAACTTCGGGAGGTAATTGCTGGCAATATTTTAACACGAAAAGTTCTTATAAACAGTGGTCCTTGGCGACTTTGTTACGGAGATACAGGGTGTTGAAATGTTAAAAGAAATAGTAATAATTTTTAAATAACTCCTTAACGAGTTATTTTTTTTTTATGAAATTTTGTGAATTAAATAAGCATCTAAGGACACTTATATTCAAAGTACAACACGTTCATAAATTTAACCAGTGGCGTCGGTACAAAATGTTACTATCATATTTTTTGTGAAAACTATGCTACACCACTGACTTATTTTATTTTAACTTTTTTCATATAAATCCCCCCTTTATTTAGAACAAAAAAGATCACGTGTGTTTTTTTGATACGAGGGACGGTTTAAGCGTAAATGATTATTTTATTTGAATATACACAAATATTAAAAAATGTGTTTTAAACTGATCAACCACTCAAATATTTATTACAGTATTTTAACGAATACCTACATACATACTTACTAATAAACAAATATGTATATGCCTAAGGAAGGTATCTGAGGATGCCTATTTTCTAAGTATAACACGTTTTCAGTGGCATACATATTTATTTATTAGTATGTTATTTTTTAATATTTTGTATTTTGACAAGGCGGCTTTGGAAATGCTTTTTTTGTCGATAAATTAAAATATATTTGACAGTTAGTTACCACTGAGTTTTATTTCTTCAGTTTTTTTATTTTTAATTGTAACTAACTTTCAAATATATTTTAATTTATCGACAAAAAAAGCATTTCCAAAGCCGCCTTGTCAAAATACAAAATATTAAAAAATAACATACTAATAAATAAATATGTATGCCACTGAAAACGTGTTATACTTAGAAAATAGGCATCCTCAGATACCTTCCTTAGGCATATACATATTTGGTTATTAGTAAGTATGTATGTAGGTATTCGTTAAAATACTGTAATAAATATTTAAGTGGTTGATCAGTTTTGAAACACATTTTTTAATACTTGTGTATATTCAAATATAATAATAATTTACGCTTAAACCGTCCCTCGTATCAAAAAAACACACGTGATATTTTTTGTTCTAAATAAAAGGGGGATTTATATGAAAAAAGGTAAAATAAAATAAGTCAGTGGTAAAGCATAGTTTTCACAAAAAATATGATAGTAACATTTTGTACCGACGCCACTGGTTAAATTTACGAACGTGTTGTACTTTGAAAATAAGTGTAATTAGATGCTTATTTAATTCACAAAATTTCATAAAAAAAAAATGACTCGTTAAGGAGTTATTTAAAAATTATTACTATTTCTTTTAACATTTCAACACCCTGTATCTCCGTAACGAAGTCGCCAAGGACCACTGTTTATAAGAACTTTTCATGTTAAAATATTGCCAGCAATTACCTCCCGAAGTTTGTCAAAGTACTTTTGAATCACCCTGTATATTGTTGCTAAATCAAAAATAAATTATTTGAAAATATATATCCACATCGAATCACCATCAGAATTCTGGGTTCATATGGAAAACTTTTTTATTATTGAATTCTCAGAAAATTTTATTCTTTATAAAAGTTTCTGCATCCGCTTAACTAAAAAGTTGCTTATTAAAAGAAGAAAACCCTGGAACATACGAGGGAGATTAATTTTTTTTTAAATTGCTTAAGAGTAACGTACTCTTAGTTTTCGTTTCAGATAAAAAAAATTTTTGTGAAAGTTATTAGGAATTAAAAGTTATGTCCGAATACGAAGTTACGGCCTTTATTAAACAAAAAAGAAAAAAATACTTCTTTTTTGGCTTACCCTGTATAGAGACCAGATTAAAGAGATCAAATTATTCTTAAGAGTTCTTTTTATGTTTTCTTTAAGAATGTTGGTCAAACTTTAAATTTCCCTTTTCCTATTTTTAATTATGAAAAACTATGTTTATTTTTGGAGCAATTAGGTCTAAGCCAAAGTTAATGTCTGCGACATCCAAAATGAACTGACTAACACTTAAATTAATTTTTATAATTAGGAAGACCCGACATTTTTAAGGTTATTTAAGGAGATCCTGAATATATTGTCTAACATTAACTTTGGTTTAAATGAAAAGGAGAGTTGGTTGTACGCCGTATTTTAACAAGTGAAACATTCTTTTTTGTATTAGGCGTAATTTAATTACTATTGCCTAGCGCTTTCGACCCATTATGAGGCCATCAGCAGGGCTTAGGTTTCGTCAAATTATGTCCAGGAGACAAGAAACATACTAAAAAGATATTTAAAAATTTCTTCTAACAACACCTACAACTAGGTGTTGTTTATAATTTGAAACCTTTACCAAGAAAATTTGTTAAGAAATTTTCAAATATCTTTTTAGTATGTTTCTTGTCTCCTGGACATAATTTGACGAAACCTAAGCCCCGATGATGACCTCATAATGGGTCGAAAGCGCTAGGCAATAGTAATTAAATTACGCCTAATACAAAAAAGAATGTTTCATTTGGTTTAAACTTAATTTGCTCCAAAACTAATAAACTATTTTGTTTGTTACCTTTTTGAATGGTATAAGAAAAATTAAAAGTACCGAGAAATTTAAAATTTGACCAATATTCTCAAAGAAAACATTAAAAAAAAACTTTTAAAAATAATTTGATCTGTTCAAACTGGTCAGATAAAATGTAAGACAAAAAAATAAATATTTTTTTCGTGTTTTGATTAGAAGGCGACTTTGTATTCGGACCATAACTTTTAATTCTTAACAACTGCCACGAATGAAAATTTTATCTGAAATGAAAAATAAGAGTAATTTACTCTTGGGAAATTTTAAAAAATATTTTGAAGCACCTGAAGAAGAAGTGCCAGAAGATGATTACAATGATAATGACGAATTTGATCTACCTCTTCGCCAGCAAGGACAAAAAGTCAGAAAAAATTTGAGCATTGTAATAAACAACTTTGATAATTAAGGAATGACTTTAATAATTAAATGTAGGTATAAAACTGTATAAAATAAAAGTCAAATTTAATTTAGTTTTATTATTTACGCCATAATAATATCAAATCATTTTGGTTTTTAAAAAACAAAATTCGAATAATTATAATAAGTTTATTCACATACCCTTTACTTATTCTTGGAGGATATCCTTGCAAATATAAGGTAATCATTATGAATACGAAAAAAAGGAAATGCTTATACTCCTACGTTTTTCTTCAACTCAAAACCTTATACTTACAAGGATAAATATATCCTTCAGTTTTACGAATACGGCTTATTGTCTTAAATCATACCACATAAAATAATATTTCTCGATATTCCGAAGAAAAACATAGATAGAATAAATTAATATTCCTATTAAATTTCGAAGCCGTGATTTCTGCTCACTTTAGTTGTTTATTATAAATAAAGGGCGGATTATATATACTTAAATTCAGCCAAAATATGGGCATATATATGCCTTGTTTGCTTTTAAAATATGCAGTTATTCGCATTTTTTTACCAAATATTCATACTGATATGCAATATTTCTTAATTTATTATAGTAAAATGAGGTAAAGAAACACATAGGGTTCTAAAAAATATGTTTATTTTTAAAAACTTTTTCTCCAGTATACTCTGGGAAGTTTTTAATCCATGAGGACGTTTTCGCCACCTACTACTTTCACATTGAAAATACTGAAATCTTTTAACAAACTAAAACAAAATAACTATGTATTACAAATCGATATAAATACAGGGTGTTAAGCAGATAATAATGACGCATTATTAATTGAAGACAACCCCTAACAACCCCGGAAACCCCAATAAATACCTTGTGTATATACAAAATGTAAATATAATCTTCAGATTGGAAAATCCCTGAAATAAGTACCGAACTGGACATTAAACCTTTAACGTTTTAAATGTTTTGATAAAGCAGTAAACATAAAAATATGCTCTTAAAATAATAATTTATGAAAAATAGGCATATTATTATAAAATTGACAAAATATGCAAAAAAATGCATATACAGTGTCCGCATCAAATGGGATTTTTGTTTTATTATTAGGTATCTATAGGTAAAAATTGAAAAAGCAGTAAGTTTTTGCTTACCTAAAAACCAAAAATGACGTATACTGAAGCAGCTGCACGACTTGCGTTACCTGTCAAATTTGACATTTTTAATAAAATAGGTTCAAAAATGCATTTATTTATCAAAATATAAAAAAACTTTATTCGAGAAAGTTGTTTATTTAGGCATTTTTAGCCTCCATACGAAATTTTTATTTTTTGCCAGGTTCTTGAAAATTTTGATCAACCCTCGTAGATTAACTTTTATACATCGATGGAAAACCATTTGCCTTTACTTCATTAAATTTGTAATCTTATGCAATTTTGTGTAAAATTTTTGTTTCCAATTATTTATTTTGCTTCAAAAACTAAAATTGTTATTGATCAGTATGTAATGTTTGATGCAAAGTTTATCTAATTACATCAGTTTTGCCAAAATCGACGTTTCTCATTTTTCTTAAGTTAGTAAACAGATGTACAAAAAGAAAATATTAGGAAGCTTTTGTTGGAATATTTTATTTTATATACGCCTACTTGTAAACTATATTTTTGTTGAATAAAATGTTTCGAGCGATTAATATTTATTCTTTTTGATCCAATATTAATTAAGTAAAATTTCAACGAAAGCTTCCTAATATTTTCTTTTTGTACATCTGTTTACTAACTTAAGAAAAATGAGAAACGTCGGTTTTGGCAAAACTGATGTAATTAGATAAACTTTGCCTCAAACATTACATACTGATCAATAAAAATTTCAGTTTTTGAAGCAAAATAAATAATTGGAAACAAAAATTTTACACAAAATTGCATTAAGATTACAAATGAAGTAAAGGCAAATGGTTTTCCATCGATGTATAAAAGTTAATCTACGAGGGTTGATCAAAATTTTCAAGAACCTGGCAAAAAATAAAAATTCTATTGGACTGTCAAAATTTTCTATTGAGGCTAAAAATGCCTAAATAAACAACTTTCTCGAATGAAGTTTTTCGATATTTTAATAAATAAGGGCATTTTTGAACCTATTTTATTAAAAATGTAAAATTTGACAGGTAACGCAAGTCGTGCAGCTCCTTCAGTACACGTCATTTTTGGTTTTTAGGTAAGCAAAAACTTAATGCTTTTTTAATTTTTATCTATACCTAATAATAAAAAAAAAATCCCATTTCATGCGAACTTTTTTGCGGACACTGTATATGCATTTTGCATATATTCGACCCTTTAGTTATAAACAACCGGGCAAGGGACGACCCAATTCGTTTACCAATTTTTTTCCAAGGATAGCGCAGAAGGTTGCGAATGTTTCATAAAACTGATTATATTAATTTAAACGCGACAAAGGATTAAAGCAAATTGATCAACTTAACCCAGATAACACACCGACTTAACCTAACATTCAACCTACAAAAATAACTAAATTATGATAGAAATATATTTTTAAGTTAATATTGCGACAAGAAAAACTGTATTAAAAACAGCTGCCATCTGCTATCTGGGAGCGGTAGCAAAGGCAAGGGCTAACCCGATTGGTACTAGTCGGTTAGACAAAATAAAGCAGGCGAAAATCCGCCGATCGTGATATAATTTTGGATCTGGCCAAGGGACAAAATCCCTATGAGCCAGTACGACTGGGAGATATATTTTATATATCTCTGTGTTTTATGCGACAGCCTGGCACGGTCTAAGCATATGGATTTTTTTGGCATGACGAGACACCAGGAAATTTCGCCACACCCACCACTTACATACAAGCACATCCTACTACCTACCCACACACACGCTAAATCAATCATAATCACGATTTTTGATTAAAAAATGGTTATTAAAAATCCAAAATTAATGTTTAATATAAAATATGAAGTGTCAAAAACAAAATTAAACGCAAATTAGTTTAGTTTACCTACAAAATATAAAGGGGCGCTTTTAATCCTCTTGTGGCATGAGACAACAGTTATCCATTTGTTCAGGAAATATATAGCTCTTAAATAATCCAACAACATTAGCGCCCTATATCGCAACCCTTAGGCATCTGCCGGCTACTTTATTTCAGTGGGTCCGCAGAGATTTACTTCCCTAATTCACAACTGATGACGCGTCACCCATGAAAAACACTTTCAGTGTCTTCTATCAGTATATCAATATCTGTCTTTATAACTGATAAAGTATAAAGACTGCTTTTACGAATTAGCATTTTGTAAAGTCTGAAAGTTCGTAGTAGATAATAATAATTCAAAATCAAAAAAAGATTTGTTTTCTTTAAACAATAAATATATGAATTACAATAAGTTAACATAAACAAATATATTGAAAGTTGTGATCATCAATAAAAAAATTAGTGAATAGTAAGAGCATCAGCATATTATTTGCAAAGCGTAATGCTTGACTGCTAACCTGGGTAGGTGCAGGGCCGGATTTAAGCTTCGTGGGGCCGGGTGCTAACTGTACTTGTGGGGCCCTCATTTTTTTTTCAGAAGACTATTGTTACATTGCCTACGGTACACTGTGATTTGAATAAAACAGATACTTAATTTTAAGTTTTCAAAAATACTTATTTTGTGAAGTTACCTTATACAGGGTCAAAAACAAATAGACTTTGCATCACATGCGACCAAATTTTAATACCTAGCCCAATTTTGATTTTGTAGAAAAACACACATTTAATATGGCGCTACTTTAAAGAAAATGTATCTGAAATAAAGGATTGTCAAAACTTAGAAGTTTTATGTAGGTTGCGTTGAGTCTTATTTTGCAAAAGTGGTGCAATTTACAAAATATAGGTAAAAATCAAAATTATCTTATGCAGCTGAAATTTTGCATGTGGGCTAGAAACTGCATTTAAAAAAAACTTTTTCTAATAACTCTTTTCGATATTTTCAGAAATAACCCTACATTTGAATTATTTTTTGGAAAAAATTAAAATTTGACAGATAATGCGAATCACGTGACTACTATTTTTTGGCTTAATTTTTATCTCGATCGAAGCAGAACTTGATGCCAAAGCCAAATTTCGAATAAAGCTATTAATAAAAAAAATCGCATATGATGCGGACTTTACTGGTGACACTGTATCTACCTATACAAAAAATACTCGTTTTTTTTTAGTGTTAAGTTCCTTGGTAACTTTCTAGTTATCATCGCCCTAGCCGGGGCCCCTTTTGATCTTGGGGCCGGGTGCTATGGCACCCTAAGAACCCCCCTAAATCCAGGCCTGGGTAGGTGTGGGTGTGTGTACTCCAAATCAACTACATAAGATTTTGAGTAAGTATAATTTATCTATTAAGACTCGCTATATCACTGTTCAACCGATTTTGCCCGACCTACCATGAAACTCTATCGTAATTAAAAGAATGTTTAAGTCAAATTTCTCTAAGAATCTGCCCCATCGTGGCTAAGTCATTTATTGTAGCCTGTTGAAAGTCTGGTCTCTTTTACGTTAACATGTTGGTGACAGAGACAGGCTGGGCTTAGTTCTTTTACCATCGCATTCACCATATTTTGAACATGTAGGGGGTCTTAATGATTTATTAGCATAAAGGCTTGAAAAAGTACAACGATTATTTTATTTACAATTAAAACATCGAACTCAGCGTGCGATAGATTAAACGTTATGGCATTATTTATTGCTAAAACTTAGAAATACCTTTGACAAGCACTAAACTTACCAATGGAAAACGCTATGAATAACCCTAACGACATACAACAGTTTCGGCGCCCAAATATTGTAGAACAGCCGATCAAGCAATGCGCCTGCGCATGTTTCTCGTTTAATGCTGCATTGCCATATTATAATCTACGTTCGCGGCGTAGTACAAAGCCGCCAAAATGCCATGTGTTTTTAAATATGAACAACTAAATTAGGTCTCAGTGAGCGCAAGGTTTATCAACCTATTTTACCGTAATTAAAATAGATAAACTAATAATATTAAATTTATAATAAATAGCAAATGATGATAAATGAAATGTTTCTTGTTGAAAATAAAAGAGTTAATTAACCTAAACTGGTTTACTCTACTTACCGTTCAATTTAAATAATAAACACAAAGAAAATTTAAGCTCTGAATCCTGACGCGTGAGCTGGTTACGGCCCACTACTAACTGAATTGGGAACTTTTAGGAAGAAATCCTTATCAGCTGTGTCACATGTGGGTGTCAACCATGATACAAAGAAAGAAAGATATGATCGATCGTATTCTCAATTCGGTCCGGTCCGCGCAATGACGTCATGTGGTGCTAACGAGATTTAAAATTACATAGGATTAGCCGGTAAAAATAGAAATTTTACTGCATATTTTGCAATTTTTGCTTTGGAAGATTTAAGTGCATATTATTTTAAGTACTTTAAGGATAGAGGTTCATAAATCAGAACGTATATCATGATGTTCTTGGGTTAAATGTTAAAATTTAGCATATATTTGGTATCAATGAAAATAATTTTTTACTTATGCTGACATACATTTTATCTTTTAAATGATTACAATTACTTATTTATTTTTACAAAATCATAAAAAAACCCTATATTGTTTGGTCCTTCCACCTTAAGCAATAAATTGTTTGAAAAAAACAAATAGGTTCAAATGTGCAGTCTTAAACATTTTTGGAAAACAGTTTCGAGCCTTAAATGACCAAAATCAATTAATTTGCTTATTAAGATTTTGTTATGCAATAGGTAACGATAATATTTTTGGAGATGTCTGTTTATAAATTTATATTGTTAACATTTGACCAGGGGCGGACTGGAATCATTTGGCCCCGGTGGCTACATGGCCTCTATGGCTCTATTGGAAACAAAAAAATGGTTGTTTAAATGTTTGGACCAATTGGCCCCCAAAGGCATTCTGGCCCCGGTGGCGATGGCCACCCACCCGCTCCAGTCCGCCACTGCATTTGACTATAATTTGACCAAGGATAAGGATGTAAAAAAACTCATTCAGACATTAAAAAAAATATACTAGGACTGGTAATTATCATAATAATAATAAGAGGTACATTAACAATTATTAAAAAATAAGGCACACATATAACAGTTTATTATTTTAAACCAATTTCATCAAATTAAACTTTTTTATCTCACCTACGAGGAAGAGAACAATTTTTTTAAGCTAAAATTTGAAATATTTTACATTGATTTGTATCATAAATATGTAGGTATATACTTTTACAGATAATTATAACAAATAAAAGCTGTCATATTGTCACTTATGCATAACGCCACTGCACAACGCATATTAACAACTAATTGTCACTAACAAACAACAATAATAATCCAAAAAACACTAAAAACCTCTTTCTGTATAACAAATAATAACAATAGTACATAAAACCAAACGTGGGTTATACGAAGCCCGCCAGAAAATTATCACCGCATGACGTAAGCGGCTGTCGATTTGGCTCCGCCCACATGCGCAATGTCATATCTCTTCTTTCTTTGTATCATGGGTGTCAACTGTCGAAGTGTTTTATTTTTATTGACTCTATACAAGCGGAGCAAAAAAACGTAAACTACTTCGCGGACCGTACAACGCCGGTGACGATCGACGACCAAACGATTCCGATATTAGACCAGGCCGAGGACCAGGCTTATTATTTTTTTTAAATAAACGTATTCTGGAAAAAATAAATGAGTGCAATATTTTATATAAATAAACAAATTTCGGTACGTGTCATTCTAAAAAGCCAAGGTACAGATACTGGTACTCTGAGATATATATTCTGTTTCAGTAATTGCCAGTCTTCAAAAACGGCTACCAATAGTGGCTCAGCAACCTGTCAAGTAGACAAGGCGATCCTTTTTGGCCTACCCATAAATATTTCCTCAACTACCCTAACCACCTCTGCCCCCGTCTAACCTAACCTAAAGGCGTGGTGCTCCCTTCGGAACACCGCCAAGCCTAGAACCTCACATGTAACTAGAAAGTACAACGGTGTTTCCCCCTCTTCATGATACCCAGAACAAATCGGGTCATCCTCCACGCCAATCAGCGTCATATGTTTCCTCAGCATAGAGTGCCTAGTCATAATTCTTATAAATGAATTGAGGGTCCGTCTCCAATCTGGATTTTTCTGCTCCTGGTACGAAGTCCTTGGCCTAAATGCATCCTTGGGTGTGTCACCATTGTTTCATAGCACGCCGTATGACCCACTCCTTAAGTGCATATCCCACTTGTTGATTTGACATACCTATTGCTAGTTCCAGCCATTGGAAAGGAGTCCTAGCTCCGACTCTAGCGAGATCATCTGCTCATTCGTTGCCTTGGACCCTTTGGTGGCCCGGGACCCGGATCAGTTTAACTTCCTTCATATCTGAAAGCCTTTCCAGGGCATCTACTCATTCTTCACCGAGCATTGGCGTGTACTGGGCGACCAAATTCAAGACTTTCACCAGGATTCACTAGCATCGCATAAAACTTCTCAAACGACCAAATTTTTAAAACATTTAGGTCATCCTCCGTAAAGTCCCGATCTTGCGCCATGTAACTTTTAACGGTTTGTTTCCATGCTTTCAAGATCATTTTATTAAATAGACGGAAGTGAAGTGAAATAAATGATTACCTTTCGTGACAAGTTTGTTTGAAGATTTTTTTATAGTGACCTGCGTAGATTATTATGTATTAGACAGGGGATCGAGGATGATGGTAATAAAAAGTAGCATTGTGATTTATTTAAAAAATTACCCTCTCTCTATTACAGAATGATATTTACCTCCTATAATACTAATATGATTACAAAAATGAACTACCAGTTCCGCGTATCCCTCTAGTTTTTATAAATGTAAACAGTTTTTTTCGGCCTCTCTTCGTCGGGGTTGTGTCTAAGTCTCTACCATGAATTTCTATAGCGGATTAGGCTTTACGATTTTCGATTACCTTTATGGGCCTTTTATATCCCGCTTCGAGCGTTAGGTCATAAAATATTACTATTGCGGCTCTAAAATACCTAATAAAGTTAGGATATTTGGCTTCCTTTGTTTTTTTGCAATGGTAATTTTTGATACCCAAAATACAAAGATGAATAAAGAAAATTTGATCGTACAACTTGGTTATCAGTTCTCGTATTTTTTAACATATTATACAGTGTCACCAGTAAAGTCCGCATCATATGGGATTTTTTTTATTAATAGCTTTATTCGATTTGACTTCGGCATCAAGTTCTGCTTCAATCGAGATGAAAATTAAGCAAAAAAATAGTAGTCACGTGATTCGTATTATCTGTCAAATTTTAATTTTTTCCAAAAAATAATTTAAAAGTGGGGTTATTTCTGAAAATATCAAAAAAAGTTATAGAAAAAGTTTTTTTAAATGCAGTTTCTAGCCCACATGCAAAATTTCAGCTGCATAAGATAATTTTGATTTTTTACCTATATTTTGTAAATTGCACCACATTTGCAAAATAAGACTCAACGCAACCTACATAAAGCTTTTCAGTTTTGACAAGGCTTTAAGGTTAGGTTAGGTTAGAGTAGCAGACCTCTGGCATTGACCAAACAGTCAAACGTAGTCCTGTAAGGACCGTTGTGGTACCACATACATCATATGCATTTCTAACCATCTGAGGAGAAGTATCTTAGACACATTCTTTGATAATCTCTAAATGGTCTATGTTTTCAAAAGGTTTGCAGGCATATATATTTTGTTTTAAGAATACCTATAAGAAAAAATCCAAAGGAAGCAGGTCTGGTAACTTTGGTGGCCAAGCAAATTCTGATCTTCGTCCAATTCACCTCTGTGAAAATGTTCGGGAATTATGTCACTCTTGCAGACCTGTATCATGGAGCACCGTTATGTTGGAACCAAAGTGTGTTTCTTATATCCAGTTCATGAAAAAATTCAAATAATTCCATGTCAAAAAACTTGTAAATCTCACTAATAATATGTTCTCGAAAAAAGTACAGCCCAATAATTTTCTGAGTGGCAATACAATCCGGGTTTGTGCATGGACGATTTTCACGAGCATTTTCCTAACGTTGCTTTTAACTGCTGGGGATTTTTATCATTGCCTGAAAAGAACCGTGGCTGTGTTTAGGAAAACAGGTTCTATACAACACAAAAAAGGAGCAGCAAGACCATCTGTTAAAACTTTTTTGCAAACGTTCGTGAAATAATGCAAAATACGCCAACAAATTGTATAAGACGCCTGTCCCAAGAAGGGGGAAGATCTTATGGAACATGCAGGACTATTCTTAAGAAGCAGCCAAATTTATTTCCTTATAAAGTGCAAGTATTCCAAGAAATACAAGCCGCAGATTTTGAAAGACGCAGGAATAACTCTCAATGGTTTACCCAAAATTTATTGGAAAGAAATGATTTATTAGACCTGAAATTTTTTTTAGATGAAGCCTGGTTCCACCTTGTTAATTTTGTGACAACAAAAATAAATTTGTATTTGTCTACTTATTTTAATACTCATTAGTTTGGCATATCATGTCATAATATGAATTTGACAAAATTTTAACGTAGATTTGGTTAGATATATTGTCCCCATATCATTGTGATCTAAACCAAGCCCTACGTTTTTTAATCCAAGCCCTCTTTGACGCAAATAATTTTTGCTCGCACGGTAGAAAAATGTCATGATTATTGACGTTTGAAGAAAAACCCAATTATTTAAATTTGCAAGATTCAAATCTTATTAGTTTTCGACACATTCTAGCTGACGGTTACCGTAAGGAGCCCTGTATAGCAAACTCAAACAATAACTAGTTTTGGGGAGGGTTAATGCATTGATATCTGGTAATATTACGAAAAAAATTGGCGATTACAAGGAGGATGCCAAGAAAGAAAAAATTACTTTATAGCCAGTGAACGCCAAGTATACAATTCATATTTAATACCTACTATTTGAAAGACACCTTTTTTACGGATTACGAATACAATATATCCAAGCTTCCTAATACATATTACTTCATATTAATGTGTTCGCGGGTACATGCGAATGACGAAATCGCTTTTATATGAGTAACGTTCTATGATATGTAAACATGGAAAATATGAATTAAAATATTTTTGCAAATATAGAATGTTGCAGATGGCCATAAAATAAACAATAAACTTATACAAAGTCGTGCTAAAATGTTAGACTACATTCTAAGCAAGTTTAGTCAAATTCGTAAAGTGCAATTTTTGACACCTTTTTTTAAAAATAATTTTAAATAAAATGTGTGAATTTTAAACCTACATTTTGGTGTTTGTTGTCAATATAGTTAAATATTATTTTTCAGTTCGATTTTAAACACCCCTGAGTTATGAAGTTCTACAATTAACAGGTTCCAATCGAATAGTTAAGTCGGCAAACTCAGGCAGCTTTAGGAATCAGTGACAATTTTTTTTAAATTGAAAATTATCATTTTTAAGGACAATAGGTTAAAATAGCTAAACTAAGAAACACTATTATAGAGAAAACTACTTTTACTTATCGCTATATGATTCTTGTTCTAAATTAATAGTCCCTATCATTTACCAACTATTATGGTCGGTCCATTTTTATTTAGAGAAAGAATACAGAAAAAACAAATGAATTAAATAGAAAAAAGAAAAGCACAAAGTCCTTCTCCACAAGTTTATTAGAATAACTAGCCGAACCTAAAATAATTCATAATAATTCGACATGTTTCGAGTGTAGAAACACTCATCATCAGGAAAACAAAGTAAATAGTACAAATCTGATAGCAATAAAGAAAATAATAAGTGGGATTGAGACGTAATGGAGCTTTCAATGCTGTACACGAAGTGCCAAAAATGAATAGTCAGAAGACAGACAAGACTTCAGCATACTGGAAAATCAAAGGCTAGTGCAAAAAAACTTTTATTTTAAATGTCTGACAAAGTTTAATTAAGATTTTTCACTATTTATACCTGAGCGATTTTTACAAAGTCTGTTAAAACTCTCTGATTTTTCTTTTGCTCTCTTCATTTTTCTGCCCAAGACAGGGCCTTTGCACTAGCCCTTGACTTTCCAGTATGCTGAACTCTTGTCGGTCTTCTGACTATTTATTTTTTACACCTCGTGTACACCATTGATAGCTCCATTACGGCTCAATCCTACTTATTATTTTCTCTATTGCTATCAACATCAGCATTGTACTATTTACTTACTTTTCCTCATGATGAGTGTTTCTACACTCGAAACATGTCGAATTATTATGAATTATTCTAGGTTCGCCTCGTTATTTTAATAAACTTGTGGAGAAAGATTTTGTGCTTTTCCTTTTTCTATATATTTAACTCCACTTTGAGTATGGACCACTTCTTCATAATTAAATGAATAAAAGTTTACCACAATGATCAATCCACGGATCTAATGGGCCTCTTTACTATTACCGAATTAATCATATTCAGCTTTAACATCCTGAGTTAGAACCTATTAAAAATACATCCTAATAATACAAATCTTCCTATAGGGTTACAAATAGTGATGCTGCGAGACGAGACGAGACGAGAATTGGCCCATTCTCGTCTCGTCTCGTAAGGCGAGAATTTTTTTTTATCTCGTCTCGGCGAGAAACGCGTTTTTCTCGCTCGAGACTGCCATTGTCTCGTCTCGTCTCGTCTCGTTTTTTCTCGTGAGTAGGGAATCATAAAAAATATTTTTTTATACGAATCTAAGGGGGTAAACATTTAAAAGTATCTGGTCGTCTCGCAGAAGGGTTTAATATAAGTCGGTTTGTTAGTCATGTGACTTAGAAACTATTTTTCTTAGATCAGCAAAATATTGCAAGCGGTCATAAGACATATAATTCACGTAATGTAATAGGCTTGGCATCGAGGTATTTTCAGTCCAAAATATACGGGGTGCTAAAAGATACAGAATAGAGAACGATTTATAATAATAATAATTGATTCATAATGGAACTACCCTTCTTTTATTATTTATTTTTTGGCATAATTCGGGGCATAATTAACTGCAATAGTTTGAAAAATATTCGACTCAATAAAGGGATCAGCCCAGAATGTCATCCGGGGAAAAACCTTAATTTTTTTATTACATTAATAGAAAGTGCAAGAGAAAGAACTTAAGGAAGTATTTTCGAAAATGCTCTATTTGACATATCAAAATTTAAAAATTCACTTTATTTTTTGCTCCTTTTACCCAAAAAATACAAAAATTTATTACGAACAAGCTTTATTTTACGCAATTAGAAAAAATATTGTAAGTAACATGTGCGAAAAGTTTCGTTTCCACACTCACTTTGTGGCATGCCCGGACTTGCTTCGAGCCGTTCGTGCAACTGCCACCTCGTGCGGAAAAGTATCATTTACCGCACTTAATAATTATTTTCAATAGCCAAATTTATGTCTGAGACCTGTGTAATAAAATGAGGCAAAATAAGGCATACACTTGAATCATTCGTACTGAATGTCACTTTACCTATTATATTAGATTTTTTATTTTTAATTTATTTTCTAATGTCATAATTGAGACTATTAACTTAATGCTATTGTTTCAATAACACTAGTTTCATGGCCCTCCGTTGTCTTTATCTGTGATTTCCTAATAAAGTTTCGGTTGATATACAGGGTGTTATGAAAGTAATGTCAAATATTAAAACTGGTAAGAGAGATATGAAATTAAATTCACACTTTTATTAATGATTTTTGTGTGAGAAGTTTTTGGCGAATTTCAAATTTTTGATACAAAATTGTTAAATTTAGTCAAAATCTATCGCCATTCGCCTTGTGAATGAAATTTGACTGGGGTCCTTTTCGATATTGTGTTTTCAATCGAATTCGAAGTCGGTTAATTATTTAAAAATGTCAACTACTTACCGTAGACAGAAGAAAGAGGCTAGACAATTTGATTCTGTTCTCTTGAATATCTGTTTTAAGGTAAATGCCTTCACAATACGATAGAGTAAGAACGTTAAACACAATATTTTTCTGTCTATATATTAGGAGATACCTAAAATGCAGTGTTCTAGCAAACGAGAAAATTCGAGAAAAAACGAGAAATTTCTCGACGAGAAACGGTCTTCTCTCGTCTCGTCTCGTGACTTCTCTCGAGAAAAAAATTTCACTCTCGTCTCGTCGAGACGAGACGAGACGAGACGAGACGAGACGAGACGAGACGAGACGAGACGAGACGAGACGAGACGAGACGAGACGAGACGAGACGAGACGAGACGAGACGAGACGAGACGAGACGAGACGAGACGAGACGAGACGAGACGAGACGAGACGAGACGAGACGAGACGAGACGAGACGAGACGAGACGAGACGAGACGAGACGAGACGAGACGAGACGAGACGAGACGAGACGAGACGAGACGAGACGAGACGAGACGAGACACGAGAATTTCTCGTCTCGGCGGCATCACTAGTTACAAACCTTTCCTGGAGACAATTAAAAAGATGCCGCGAAAGCAGAAAGTTTGAAAACATGAGATCATAACCTTATTACGTCATCCCATTATCCGTGTAATTCTTTTATTTGTCAGCCTCGACGGATTATATTGCTATCTTTGTTTGGATAAATTAAATAGACAAGAACAGCTTAAAAATAGAAAACAACCCGTCTGATATACAGTTAGATGCGGCGTTCGACCTTTACTGGGATTCATGGGTCGAGGTAGATGTGAGGTCAGTGAGTTTATTCCTGTGTTTTTATTTTATTTTATTTTTTTCTTTCTCCATGCGATAGGGTAAAAATCAAAATGTAGTGAAAAAGCCCACTACATATTTGGGGTATTTGCAATTTCTTTTTCTTACAGGTCATATTGGAGGAATTAGATTTTATCTCCATCCTTGTCAAATTCGGCATTTTACAATATCGTTTTTAAAACCTAGTTAAGTTGATGTTTTATAAATGCAAGTATGGTTTCCTTTGAAGAATAGTCACGGTAAAAGACTTGGTTAAAACAGTAAAAAAAGAATTTGAATTTTTGTTTATAATTGCGACTGATACGTCATAATAGGTAATTTTGCAAACAATCGCCATTGAGAGGGGAACGAATAATCCTGAAAATCTTAAGGTCGTCTGCAAACAGAAGTAAAAGGCTATTGATAAATCTGGGTAAGTCATTAATAAAAAGCGAAAACAGTAATGGAGCCTGGTTACTACCCTGTGGTGCATCACTTGAGACGATGAATTCAAATGATTTGTAACCCAGGTGTTCAAAGCATCAATCACAAAGTTGCTAAAGCAAGCCAGATTGGTAATCATACTTTTGTCGGAGAAGAAATCATGTTCGCGAGGTGATATTAGTGAGTTTACTTCTGAAAACACTCTGTTGTACACCGTCATTTCAAGTAGGTACCTTAGCGAATACACTAAGATGGCATATAGGCCAATAGTTTTCAGCCAAACATGTGTCTCCCTTTTAAGTATTGGTTTTACTCTTGCTGTCTTCCAGCAGTCTGGAAATGTGCTAAATTTGAGGCACAAATTGAATCTAATGTACAATGGACGTAGAAAAACCAATCTGCAATCTTTGGCAAAAATACGGGGAATTTGATCAGGTCCCTGAGTCATCCTTGGTTTGAGCCTAGCTAGGCTTTTGACATATCAGTTTCACAGAGAGAGAGTTTAAAATTATATGAGTATGCGTAATTGGCATAATTTGATGTTACGGGGTAATATTCTGTACTGTATACAGAGTTATTGAAATGCAATTGGATTTTTTCAAGAATAGATGAATTCTTATTTCAGTTAAAACATTTTCCCTGTTTAAAATCACCTAAAAAAATTGTGCAAATATCTTTGCACCTTGTAGTCTGAGTTGTTTCATTGCATAGGCTTTGTTATAAGTAAACGATAATGTACAATAAAATGATAATGTCTATTAAACAAATATTTTAAATCCAAAACCAGATTTAATTTTTGAACTTTTAACCACCTTGTATTTCTGATTCCAAACATTGAACTAAAATTAAAATTATTTTAATTTTAATATTAACAATAACAGACAATTTCAGTTACCCCATCGCATTCATAGTACAAAAACAAGCCCATTAAATTATACAATAAATTCCCACTACGAATAAAATGCATGGATAGTTGACGAAAACAGAAATTTAAAAAATTCTAATTCAGTTGGAACTCTATTGTCTGAACGATTATCTAAATATGTAATAGATTAATTTATTGTTTATGAAAATTATATTTTGTATAATAATAATTCGGAACTATTTTTTGACGCCATTTCACTTTGTTATTTCCTGTAACAAATTTGAAAATAAGGATTGTTGATGTTTATTTAATTTTATTAATTACTATATTATATGTATATCGAGTAAAAAGTATACTTAACCGGTTTTGAGCAAAATGTATTTGCAAATAATCCCCAAACCAAATGTCCTCTTTCTACATCTCCAAATCTAGTTTAAGGAAATGTGATAATATCTCGTGCTACTTTATGGTATGGAAGGTTGGACACTGAAAGCAAATACCATTAACAAATTAGAAGCTTTCGAGTAGGGATGTTACGGAATAGCTTTTTCTCGTACCTAGTTGGATCTGTACCTATTCCAAACTCGAACCTATTCCAAATACCTATTACAAATTATAAAAATATAAAAAATTCCAAACTATTCCAGGTCAAACTTAAACGCCGCTCCGCCGATTGGCGCTATTCCGGCTGCATGGCCGACACGAGTTTTTAAAGAAGGCCGCTAGAACTCCAGCGTGGCCAGCAGTTTCCGATTGTTCGAATTAAATTTCGTTATACATTTTTGTAACAGATTAATATTTTTCGCACCAGACTTTTTTGGAAGATTTGATTGTAATGGAGGCCTATTATTTAAAGAAACATGAAGAATAGGCATAGGTATAGTGTTTCTTAGGTCAATTTAATGACATTAAACTGTGGGAATTTCCTAACCATAGGCGTTCCACACAAATAATTAATATGCGTATACACACTTATAAGTTTGTTTTACATTAGGTGTTTGAACATACTACACTTTATAAACCCACTGTATATATAATAATATTATATTAAAATAATAAATATAAGGTAACTCAAAAATTCTATATACAAAACTAAAATCGGAAAAATAAACCTGACACGGCGCGACAATGCTCAGAAAATGCTTTAATTTTTTTACCAGAACTTCATTCTCGTCAACCAGACTCCGGCCCGTTCATCAAGGCATAACCACGTATATTTTATCTCCGTCTCTTCCACGCCATCGGCGGTCACTGGCCTATCTCTGTCTGGCAGAATCGATCGTCAGACGGGCCGGGTACCGGTTCAGCTTATATCCTGGCGCTTGCAATCGCAACAAATTACATGCTGTTGCCAATTCTTCAAAATTTTCGGATTTGTAGGCACAATGTAAGTATATACGAGAAATAAGGGTTTGTTAATTAGTTGTTTTTAAACACTGAAAACACTTTTTGTCTTGATTTCAGTTATATTGTTTCTTAAGGACTAAAGAATGTATTATTATAACAATGAATGTCTTGTTATTTTTTTCTGTCACACTCAAAACTCCTCGGTTTAAAGTATATTTGCAAACTAGCTTTCAAAGAAAGTTACTGACTAACAATTGAATACTGATATAGATGAAATATCTTTAATAAAAAAACTTAAAGAATTGAAGAAGAAAGATCTGACAACCCTGGTTGTGCGGTCGGTCTCTTTGAGACTGTTTACCGCCGTATGGAATGATTGGAATGTCCTCAAACTGAGATTGGATAAATAATACATCCACCATATATGTTGCCTTTTTAATTAATTCTCCATTGCTGGTTGCATATCCTACATTAAATACGCTATATTTTGTTGCCAAATAAATTATTACAATATTTTTAGAAATATTTATTATTTATTACTATTTCCCTTAATCTTTATTTAGTGAGATTATTTTAATTATTGCAATGTGCTTGTAACGGCAACGTTTAAAATTCTCAACTGCAAATTCGCCATATTATAAACATATTATATGAATTTAAAGCAAAACCTGTAGCCGTTCCATTCCCTATATCGTACGTGTACCTGACCAGAGAATCAAACATGTGTCAGTGCCAACGGACCTGGAATAGGTACCTGGTAATAGGTAATAGGTACGCGGAATAGGCAGATGATACCTATTCCAAAAGAACAGGTCCAGTTCCACTGTAACACCCCTACTTTCGAGATGTGGTTATATCGCAGAACCCTTAAAATATCTTGGACGGCAAAATTGATAAATGAGAATGTTCTCAGACGTGTCAACAAAGAACGTGAACTGTTTGAGGCAATAAAGAAGAGGAGAACGGCATAGAAGCGAAACATATCAATTCTTGCAGCTGATGATCGAGGGCAAGATTGAGGGCACACGAGGAATCGGAAGGAAGAAGATGTCTTTTCTGCGTAACATCAGGCAATGGACAGGAATAAATTATGTTCAGTCACTAATACACACCGCGAGAAATAGAGAAGCGATGGAAAATGTTATCGCGAACATCCATTAGTGGATACGCACCAGAAGAAGAAGAAGATAATATCTCGAAAAGTAAATTTCTGCAAAAATACTTTTTCTTTGCGGGAAAGTTAAAAATTTATTTTATTAAAATGTTTGCGAAAAAACATTATCAAATTTAATTTGTTGTTTTTACTGAAAAACTAAGGATAATTATTGGTGAAGGCTTAAAAAATCTTAATGTATTTCTTCGTCAGGTAATGGAACTCGGTTAACCAACCATTGAGCTATACCAGAATATAAATGACTGTTACATCTGTAGTAATAAAATATAGTTTCTACGTCTACATAGCAGCGGCGGCTCATACAGTAGGACCCAGGCCATATGGTCAGGCTATTAATCGCATAACATAGAGAGAGAGAAAATTAATAAACTACAATAAATATATCTCCCTCCCTCACAGACTCCTAAGAAATTTTGTGCCTTGGCTAGATCCCCAAATCAGGCCGCGCAAATTTTCACGTACTTTAGTTCATCTAGCCGGCTAGTACCAATCGGGTTAGTCTTTTGTCTTTGCTGCTGCTACCACCAGTGGTTTTATTTTTGTACCGGGTGGTCAAATAAGCGAGGACGTCGGGTTTATCTCGGAAACCATTATTCGTACAACTTTCGGAAAGATTTTTTGATGAGTAATGTGGTCAAAAGAAATTGCTGAAAATTACTTTTAAGTTCCTCATTTCGCCGCAAGGGGACACAATTAAAAATTGTTTTTTAAATTCTAAATTTCTCCGAAAATTCCCATATTAAGGTTATAACTCTGATTACATTATTGGAAAGCTTAGACAATTCTGCATCATTTTGGTTTAAGGCTCATTGGCGTACCGACCTTGATAAGAGTGGGAGAAGCTATTGAAAGTGTAAACATTAAAATCGCTGTAACTTCTAAACGACTTATCCGATTTTACTACATTTAAGCTTGTTTGGAAGGGGAAAATAAGAATCTTCAATTGCCGTACACGATAGTGTTTAATAAAATTGCTAGAGGGCGCAATTTGTAATAATAACAGTTTTTTCGATTTTATCCCGAAAATTCAAATCATACGGTATAACTATGACATCATAATCGACAAGTGGATGAAATTTGCAAGAAAAGATGTGAAGACCGCAGTTCGATATCTTTGTTCGTTTCAAAGTTATTGCCAAAACCATAATTTTTAATACAAATTATTAGAAACTATCGTGTACCATTAGATACGACAATTGAAGGTACTTCCAAAGAAGCTTAAATTTAGTAAAATCGGATAAGTCGTTTAGAAGTTAGAGCGATTTTAATGGATATTTGCACTTTCAATAGCTTCTCCCACTCTTATCAAGTGAAAGTGTAAACATTAAAATCGCTGTAACTTCTAAACGACTTAACCGATTTTACTAAATTTAAGCTTGTTTGGAAGAAAAAGGTAAGTACCTTTAATTGTCGTATCCAATGGTACAAGATAGTTTCTAATAAAATTGCTAAAGGGCGCAATTTGTGTTAAAAATTATTGTTATGGCAATAACTCTGAAACGAACAAAGATATCGAACTGCGGTCTTCAAATCTTTTCTTACAAATTTCATCTACTTTTCGATTATGATGTCATAGTTATACCGTATGATTTGAATTTTCGGGATAAAATCGAAAAAACTGTTATTATTACAAATTGCGCCCTCTACCAATTTTATTAAACACTATTGTGTACGGCAATTGAAGATTCTTATTTTTCCCTTCCAAACAAGCTTAAATTTAGTAAAATAGGATAAGTCGTTTAGAAGTTACAGCGATTTTAATGTTTACACTTTGAATAGCTTCTCCCACTCTTATCAAGGTCGGTACGCCAATGAGCCTTAAACCAAAATGATGCAGAATTGTCTAAGCTTTCCAATAATGTAATCAGAGTTATACCTTAATAATTATAGAAATTTTCGGAGAAATTTAGAATTTAAAAAAAGCTATTTTTAATTGTGCCCCTTGCGGCGAAATGAGGAACTTAAAAGTAATTTCCAGCAATTTCTCTTGACCACTTTACTCATAAAAAAATATTTCCGAAAGTTGTACGATTAATGGTTTCCGAGATAAAGCCGACGTCCTCGCTTTTTTGACCACCTGGTACATGCGGACGAGATTGTACTAAAGAGATCATGAAACCATCTTTTTTAATTAAAAACCATCACTCAAAGAAAGATGAATTAAAATTGCTTGGAAAGTCGCCTAATAAATTGGAAGTTCCTCCTCTCTATTTCTAACTACTCTGAAATCAACCTAGTAAAGTAAAACTTTTGAAAGAAGAAATAACCGAAATTTTATTAAAAAAACTATTACCTTTTTTTTCCAGATATATCCAAGCCTTGCTTATTCCCTAATGTATGCATCATAGAACCTATCAAAAAAAAATTTACAACAAAAGTCCAGTAAACTCGAAAACTAACATTAAAAAATCTGATGGCTCCCTTGTATTGGTTCTAACCAGCCCCTATTTTTTAAAATTTAATTGTTACGACTGATTTCGGTAATCCGATTTAACTGTAACTTTAACAGACTGTAGTTATCGGTAAAAACTTCAATATAGGTAAGACAATAATTCAACTATTTTCGGCTCAAAAAAAATGTAAGACATTTATTTTCCTGTCCATCTCTATGTTCAAGGTAAGCCAAATAAAAAATCTACCTCCCGGTTTATGTGTTTGAATACCATAAAAAGAGTCTAAAGCAACCTGGGTGTTTACTAAGGGTTTTTAACTCTGACCGTCAAAGTAAGGGTAAATCACTTGCTACTTTTAACGGACACATGTGAAAATAGATTTGTGTACGTTCGTAAAAAGAAATAAATGTGGTAAACCTTCGTTGAAAGAATAGGTAATATTTATTTAACGAATATTTTTTACTTGTTGAATTGTTTAATGGAAATGTAGAATATTAATAGTATATTATGCAAGTAGGTAGTACCTAGTAATAGTAACATGTTTTAATTAGCAAAAAGCTGCAATCAAATATTTTTTAATAAATTTTTTTAAGAAATTTTTATAGATTTATTTTTAAATTCCAAAACGCAACCTTCTTTTAACAAAAACAGACAGAAAAGTTAAACATTTTGTAAATTGTATTAAATATTGCGTATATTTTTTTTTAAATTAAATGTTATTTAAAAGGTTTTTTTAATAGTTTTAATGATAATATATGAGATTTAATAGAATTTTCCAAATTATTATATTTTATGAAACCTTTATGAAAAATATACTTATAGGCTAATGTTTAAGACACTCTATTCACATAAAAATTCTGATTAGTTCTTGTTTTATAATTATAATGGTCATGGTGATAATTAAAAGAACAAAAATTTACAATCAGGCAATAAATTATTTTTAATTTTATGTATACTTACCTAAAGATACATACTAAATGAAAAATTAAATTTCTGACATTCAACCAAACTAAATTTTTTAACATAAAATTTATTTTTCTATATTTATCGCAATTTAAAATAATCGGCATTGCCTTATTTTTTTAAATTTGTAATTTATCAAATATTTCCTCACTCGCACAATATAAAATAAAAGAGCAATAAAGAAAATGTAGTAATATAATAGTATTAAATATTATATTAAAATTATACAGGGTGTCCGGAAAATACGTGTACAACATTTGACGACAGACTCCTGACGTCAAAATAGGTCGATCTAAGCCGACTTAGTTATATCCAAAATTGTCTCGTTTAGCCCGTAGAGGGCGTCAAGAATTTGTAAAAATATTGGTTTTTTCTAAATTACGTGAAAACCTGCTAATCGATTTTAATGATTTTTAGTATGTAGACTAATACTATAAAATGACGTTTTCTAGTAGTATAGTCACCGGCTGTAAATAAGTGGAAGTGTTATAAAAGTGATATAATACGTCAACATTTATCCTCATTTTTTATATGAACGGCGTTATGACAACTCAGATATTTTTGTAGAGTGACTGGATGTATTTGGAAGCTATTTTACCCCTTTAATATTTTTCGTTGAATGAGCTGTTTTGCCAGAAGAAAATATTTACAATTACCTGCATACATCAATTATTAACAATAAAAATAAAACAAAGTACAACAAAGTTGAAAGTATGTATTGTAAGAACACATTACATTACACATTTGCTTAAGTAATGTTTTTGTTTTACTTAGTTTCTTACAATACATACTTTCATCGTTGTTGTACTTTGTTATTTTATTGTTAATAATAAAATTGATGTATGCAGGTAATTGTAAATATTTTCTTCTGGCAAAACAGCTCATTCAACGAAAAATATTAAAGAAGTAAAATAGCTTCCAAATACATCCAGTCACTCTACAAAAATATCTGGGTTGTCATAACGCCGTTCATATAAAAAATGAGAAGAAATGTTGACGTATTATATCACTTTTATAACACTTCCACTTATTTACAGCCGGTGACTATTCTACTAGAAAACGTCATTTCATAGTATTAGTCTACATAGTAAAAATTATTAAAATCGATTAGCAGGTTTTCACGTAATTTAGGAAAAACCAATATTTTTACAAATTTTTGACGCCCTCTACGGGCTAAACGAGACAATTTTGGATATAACTAAGTCGGCTTAGATCGACCTATTTTGACGTCAGTAGTCTGTCGTCAAACGTTGTACACGTATTTTCCGGACACCCTGTATATTAAATACAGTTTTCTTTAGAAAATAAACTTAAATTAGAACTGATTCTTTTCAAATAACCTAATAATGTTTGATAATATGATACTTTCAAAATAATTTAAAAAATTTAATTTTGAATCAATAATTATCCTTAAATATTTAAAACTGTTTACTAATTCCAATTTTTCACCGTCAATAACAACATTTATATTTTGACAATTTAAATTATTACCCATAACCGTACATTTAACTTTTGAAATATTTAATTTTAATTTATTTAGGTGCTATCACCAATTTAATAATATATTTATCTCATAATTTAGAGTATTTAGACTATAAAATAATATAAATATTTAAAACATTAATGTAAATTAAGGTGCCATAAGCAAACATTTGTTACACATTTTTAAAACTAAAGGCATATCATTAATGTGTAGAATAAATAATATTGGACCTAGTATACTTCCTTGAGGGTCTCCTATATTATTTTATTAGAATACATTTTTAATATCTTTGTTTTTTGTGACCTGTTACTTAAATAATTTTTAGGCCATTTATAAACGTTTCCGCGAATACGTTACTGATAAAATTTACTTAATAGTCTAGCCCTGTCAATTGTTTCGAATGCCCACCTGAAATCCAAAAATACAGCTATAACATTTTTCCCTTGATCAATGGTTCTCTTCCACGTCTCAATCACACATGCAACGAGCATTTAATGATTGCTATTAGAACACAAATATGTAAATTTGTAAAAATTTTTGTAAATTTTCGTCGATTTTGCTGATATTAAATTGTTAATAGAAATAAATAAATAAATAAATAAATTGGCTTGATTCTTGATTCATTTCTGGTGGAGTCAAGTTTTCGATTTCACTGTTACTATCGCTCATTCTTATTGTTTATATTTGCAAAAACCACAAATTTTCACAACTTACAAGAAAATTGTTTAACTGTCCAATTTATTTAATTTTAGGTCGTCATGGTCATATTGGATGTAAACTTGTATCTTAATAAAGACTTTGTATGTTAATGGATATCTCAGGTTTTGCATATTTATTAATACAACATAAGAGTAGAAAAAAACACATATGGTATAACCTCTTTATTAGTTTCGTTCGTACAGCGGTTAGAAACTGTCAGCAAATTAACGATGCATGCGATCGTATTTTAAAAGCATTCGCACATGACAAATCACAAATCCCAGACCGCTGACAGAAAATCCGGCGTTCGCAGAAGCTAAGTTGTAACGTAAACACACAGCAAAAAATGTCCAACCAGTTCGCGCAACCGATTAATTTTCTTTGGACATCCCTAAACTGAAATGAATGAAATAACGTCATCATGGCTTCAGACCAATGCCGTGGCGGTCACATCGTTCGGCGCGGATCTCTTACTGCATACTGCAGACTTTTTATGCGGTTATAGGCAAAAGTTTAAATTTCCCACATCATGTTAATACTTTTTTTTTTAAACCGACCAGAAAATATACACTTTCTGGACAATTTTTCGTCTAGAAAATAACATTTTTCCGATCGCAAGACCGGAAAAGTGACGTTAGAGATCGGAAATAGTAATTTCCGTTACAAGACCGGAAAACACTAATTTTCGGTTGCGTGACGTACAATATATTTTTTAAGACCGACAATTCGATATACTTACATTAAATTATTTTATATTATTTTTAAATGCGTCGTATGACTTCTCGTAACGGGCTTTTGATTTTACTGGTAATATATCGTAAGTCGCTTTCCTTGCTGCTACCAAAATTTCTTCTGAAATCTCATTTTCCGTGTCGGATAATTCAAAATCTCAATTCATATTGTATAAAATTTGCGAACTCGCGAGACAAGTTTGAGATAAACAACAAATTAAAAATCAACGAACTGTCACTCGACAATACATCGACATGTTGTTGTCATAGTAACGAAATCAAGGTAGCTTGTATTATCACAGAGCGATTGGAAAAACAAAAAACAGGGACTGGAAAAATATTTTCCGGTCTCTAACGTCACTTTTCCGGTTTTGCGATCGGAAAATAGTATATTACGTTACAAGACCGGAAAGTACTATTTTACAGGACGAAGCAGGCAATTTCCAGGGCGAGCCGCCAGGCGAGTCCTGGGAGCCTGCGAGTCCTGTTAACGTACTTTTCGGTTGAGTGACGTACAATATTTTTTTTACAATCGACACAAGACACCAGTGGCGTGCGAGAAAACGTTAATAATAGCTTACTATATGGGTATAGTTTTAGCAGAAAACTCTAATAGTTGGGAAAATTATGTTTAATAATAAATACAATTTGGTACAAATGTTCTTAATTCTATTTTATCTATTAATATCTATTTGTTAATTGGTGTATTAAATTGTAGACATGACGGGAAATTTTTTGATTCATCTTTATAGGATGTTTGTGAAGTTATATCCACTTTTGATCCTCCGGCTTCCTGAATTCTACTGGCTATATCAATCTTATTTTGTAGAGACTGTTCAATGTAGCCTTCGGCAACTTGGGATGATTTCCAGCCGCCATGTCGTTTTAAATTAAGGATATCGCCTCCACCTTCAACTAACAGTGTCGCCGAACTACGTCGAAAACAGTGCCCTGTAAATTGCTCTGGGTTTGGTAATCCCAAATAGGATGCTATTTTTGATGGCGCTTTTCCTACTGAATGCAAACCTACTGGTTGAATAGTGCATTTTCCTTTATTATAGAAAAGAAATAGCCTGCGATGTGGAACACTAGGCGGACGTAAAGAAATATATTTTCTATATATATTTAGGTTTCGTTCCCCAACAACTATAAATGACCTGGGTTGGTATGTTTTTGTATTTGGAATTTTTACCGCCAACATCGATTCGTTATCTTTAACATCGTCAATTGTCATATTGGTCAATTCTTCACGGCGACACGCTCCAGCCGAACCCATTATTAGTAAAAGCTAAAAAAAATAAGAAATAGTTTAAATATATTTTTTTTAAACACAATATAAGAAAAGAAGAACTTTAAGAAAACTCGTATTATGTATTTAAGTACTTACTTTGATTAAAAGATAATCATTATCAGGGGCTTCCAGCAAAAATTTGTCAATGTCTTCTCTGGTAAGTACGTTCGATTTTTGGGGAATGTATCCAACAGATTTTCTCTTTATGAATGCTATCAGTTTATAATATTTGCTTATATCAATGTTTTCTTTTAAATTTAACATAGATTTGATCATTGAGTACAAGCTCCACAGTGTAGATGATTTTAATTTTTCGGATTTTTCAGCAAAATAAGCTAACAAAACATCCTCAGAAACATTTCTGACATTTTTTTCTCTACACCAATTTTTAAAGACGCTAAACGTTTTTTCATACCGCACTCTGGACTTATGCGGCAACAAATCGTCTGTAGCTCTAGCAGCTGCCTCTGTTATTTCAACTGGAACGTCATTTTCTTCCCAATCCAAATTAAGTTCCATATCTAAAGTCTTCCACACAATTTTATAAAGCCACAAAAGTTTATTTATCAAAGTCAATATCGTACCTGACAGTTCGTTACTATGGAAGCAAGAAAACATAAACATGTCAAAGCCTACTTATAAATGAGTTTGGTTAATTTTTTTAAATTGGGAGCGGAACGCCACAAAAATTGACCGGTAAAGTACTTTACCGGTCAATTTTTCATTACTTTCCGGTCTAGACCAGCAAAGTGATATTTTCCGATCAAAAAATTGTCTAGAAAGTGCTTGCTTTCCGGTCGATTGAAAAAAAAGGTTATTTTCTAGGCGAATAATTGTCCAGAAAGTGTATATTTTCCGGTCGGTTTTAAAAATAGTAATTTACGTTACAAGACCGGAAAACACTAATTTTCGGTTGCGTGACGTACAATATTTTTTTTAAGACCGACACTTCGATATATTTTATAATCTACGCGAAACAAGTAGACATAAAGAACAAAATTAAAAATCAACGAACTGTCACTCGACAATACATCGAAATGTTGTTGTCATAATAACGAAATCAAGGTATCTTGTATTATCAAAGAGCGATTGGAAAAACAAAAAACAGGGTGACAGTGACATTAGAGACCGGAAAAGTGACATTACAGTCCGGAAAAGATTTTTCCGGTCTCTTATGTCACTGTTCTGGTCTTGCGATCGGAAAAACGTTATTTTATAGACGAAAATTTGTCAAGAAAGTGTAAATTTTCTGGTCGGTTTTAAAAAAAAGATTTTTCCGGTCCCTGTTTTTTGTTTTTCCAATCGCTCTTTGATAATACAAGCTACCTTGATTTCGTTACTATGACAACAACATTTCGATGTATTGTCGAGTGACAGTTCGTTGATTTTTAATTTGTTGTTTATGTCAAACTTGTTTCGCGAGTGCGCAAATTTAACAATATGAATTCAGATTTTGAATTATCCGACACGGAAAATGAGATTTCAGAAGAAATTTTGGAAGCAGCAAGGAAAGCGACTTACAATATATTGCCAGTAAAATCAAAACCCCGTTACGACAAGTTATACGACGCATTTAAAAATAATATAAAATAATTTAATGTAAGTATATCGAAGTGTCGGTCTTAAAAAAAATATTATACGTCACGCAACGGAAAATTAGTGTTTTCCAGGTCTCTCCAAGCTTCCAGGACTCGCCTACGGCTCGCCCTGAAAATGCTTGTCTCGACCTGATAAACACTACTTTCCGGTCTTGTAACGTAAATTACTATTAACAGCGTGGGTAAGTTTGGCAAACAAAGTGGAGGAGCGCCATTTGCATGTTTATTTACTTCAGAATGGACCACGATTTTGTCAATAGATTAATTTGCTATTGTTTCATCTATAGGTACCAGATCATTGGGGGTGACCATGCAAATCGGGCTGAGAGACAGAGGCAGAAGTACCCTCCTACCTGGATCCGTCTCGAAATAGATGTGGCTAGACATGTTGTCTCGCTTACTCCTTTAAATCGAGATGGTTATGATGATAATAAGGAAGTTTATTATTCGGTATTTGTTTTACCAGAATATTGTGATTACATTATTTAATATGTAGTAATTAGATACCTATCTCTTTCTCTCCATACCTTACATCAGTTTTTCATTCCTTTTAAAATGTTACGGATAAATCACATTTGATAGCAGGCGCTAAGTTATTTAACGGATATTAGGGTAAATTAGGAAATCATTTAAGCAACAAAATGATTTATTTATGTCAATGATTCTGGTAAATATACTAATATTATTTGGACAAAATATTGTTTTATTTATAGTGCTAATATAATTATAATTGCATTTTTATAAAAGTTATGAGTATTGTCATAATTAATATTAACGAAGCTTGGGAGTTTTTTTTTTAATTTATGTGGGAACTTTTACTATACCATTATAATATTGTGTTGAACGGAATGATTATAAAGCAGCAGAGAAATAAGTAATTCACCAGTAATCAATTTAGAGCCAAAACAATCTTGTTAAGCTTAACTTTAGCAAAGTACTGGGAAATGAGCCATAATTGCCATAACAGATCGGCTAAAAATAATGCTATGAATATGCTTAATCATAAAGTGTGAGTTTGTAACATGAAATAAATTCAGGAAATTCAGTTTTTTTTTGGAAAAATGCTTGGACACGGGTATATTAAGTTGTAGTATTTTTTGATAAAAAAATAATTACCTATACAGTGTCTCCCAAATTAGAGATATAAGAATATCGATAATTTTAACAACCCTAGTTTTTATTGACTATTTTTAAAGTGCATAGTTAGTTTATACCTACGACATAAGTACCAAAGTTTTATTCCTTGATAAGGTATTAGGCAAACAAAAAATATTTTGATTGAAATATAAAACATCTTCTATATGAAATAGTACTTATCAAAGTTTTAATAAATTAAATTTTGTTTCTTTCCTTAAAATTTGTGCTGCGTCAAAATTCCGATCTGAAACGAAATGGCGTTTGACTGGTTTGACGGGCTTAAATTTTAAGGAAATAAATCAAAATTTAACCCATTTAAACTTGACATATACTATTTTATATTTTAAATCAAAACCGTCTTGCTTATTTTTGTTTCACATCCCACTACACACTGCTATTTGTTTCATTAATGCAACCATCCTCTATTATTTTTATTGTAAATACTTAATTAAAATTTACAGAACATTAAATTAAGCAAATATTATTTCAATTTTAGCTTTGTAAAACACACAATGGTATGGTATTTGTAACTTCTGGCCTACAAATTCCGTATTAAAACGTCAAGTAATTCTTATGTAACCTTTTTTATATTATATATTCTATATCTACGGTTTAAAAAGCTACTGGCTTGCGGTTTTTACAGATACTCTTTTTATTTATTTTTCTTTTTGCTTAAGTTAAAATATATGTATCATTTCATTTAAAATTATTGAGAAAAATGAAGAAATTGTTCATTCTGCTGAATTGCGCCCTCTAGCTATCGCAACGAAATTCAGAACGACTTTGTTTTTTATAAAATTTATAAAACAAAAGAATACCTATTTAGGGAGTTCAAATTTGTCAAATTCCAATAAGCTAAACCAAAGTTGTAAATATTTTTTCATAGCAATATTTTCCCCTCCTCAAACAAAACGGTAGAACAAAAACTCAAAAACAAAAGTTATCCGGAATGTTTATTAGATTGCAGGAATGCTACCTTTGAAAGATGTTTACTATAAGGATATTTGAGAAAATCCCGTTTGGTCACTATAGTTACGCCCCCTAGCGGCCAACCTAGAAACTAAAAAAATATTTTCAGCAATTTCTGAGGGCCATTTTTATTTAATTAAATGTCCGCGATCCATACGACTGAAACTTTCTGAGATACGGCCGAGAGCCATTCTTAGTGGGATACCCGGTATATTTATTTGTCAATACTTATTTCCATAATTGCCAAATGTGTTTATATTTTTTTTCTTTACAAAACGTTTTTATTTAATCATTATTATCAGAAAATTCGTTAAAAATTTCAACAACGACCGTTTGTCCAATTTACCATGACGAAAAAGAAACATGGTAAGAAAAATGTGAAAACATCTGGGTTTCTTATGTGTGTACATGCCTTTAAACAAAGCTTGAAGTTTAGAGTACCCAATCTGTCAGTTAATAGTTAAACTCTAGGTGATTGATATAGTTGGCACAAAGGACATTTAACACGAAACTACGGTTTAACCGTAGTTTGCCATTTAAACTGAACCTTTACAACTGATCCTTAGTCATTTTAATGCAAACCTAAAAGATATAATTGCAAGAAGTATGGATTTGAAACTATGATAAGAAAAAAAATTTACCACACTTGATGCTACTTACTTTCAAATAATGTGCTAAGTAAAAGATTTTAGCGACAATTATGTAATTTAACGACAAATAGTTACTTATCTAAGTAACTCGTAAATATCAAACATGCATGTCATAGTGTGTCCAAAGAAAAACTTTTTGCACCTTTAAAATTATGCCAAGTAAATTTTATACCGTGCGAGCAAAAATTATTTACATCAAAGAGGGCCTTGCATCTAAGGACGTAATGCTTAGCCGTAGAGCTTAATACCTGTTGGGTGTCAGTAACTACCTGAATTAACAATCAATCAGTTATTCCGTCATCTTTGACAGTCGTTACAAGTAATTTGATTCATCGCTAATTTTTCCAATTTCTTGAATAATTCACACAATGGGCATTACGGAACAGCACAAAACATTTATGGTTGGCTAACGTTGCTTTTATTGCTGGGTATTTTTATCATTGCCTGAAAAGAACCGTGGCTGTGTTTAGGGAAACAGGTTCTATACAAGACAAAAAAGGAGCAGAAAGATCATCTGTAAGAACAGAAGAACTTGTTGCAAACGTTCGTAAAATAATGCAAATTCGCCAACAAATTGTATAAGACGCCTGTCCTAAGAAGTGGGAAGATCTTATGGAACATGCAGGACTATTCTTAAGAAGCAGCTAAATTTATTTCCTTATAAGGTGCAAATATTCCAAGAAATACAAGTCGCAGATTTTGAAAGGCGCAGGAATTACTCTCAATGGTTTACCCAAAATTTATTGGAAATAAATGATTTATTAGACCTGACATTTTTTTCGGCTGAAGCCTGGTTCCACCTCTCCGGTTAAGTGAATTCTCAGAACACACGCATGTGGAGTAATGAAAATCCCCATTTTTTGTAGGGTCCACATTGCAGCCTCAAAAAATTGGTGTCTTGTTAGCTGTTTCCCGAAGAACAATTGTTGGTCCTATTTTTTTCCATGACACAGTTACAGCACATCGGTATAGAGACAATATTTTGAATCCATTTGTGGAGCAATTACTTGACGACGAACTACGTTTTGGATATTTTCAACAGGAAGGTGCAACCGCCCATGCAGCCGCCGAAACTATTAACTACTTACGCAATTTTTTCGACGACAGATTGATCAGTTTTCGATCAGACATTGAATTCCCACCTAGATCTCCTTGATAGCGGTTATTGATTACTTCGTTTTTCCTCATTTAAAGAACACTATTTTTAAAACATAAGTTGCAAATTTAGAACAATTACAAGAAAGGATTATCCAAGAATGTGGTAACATTTCTCCGGAGATGCTGATCAACACTTTCGAAAATATAAAGAGACGTGTGAATTTATGCTTAAAGCATGGCGGTGGCCAGTTTCAGCAATTTATGTAATTATTTTTCTTTTTCTTTCTGTATATTCTTACTTTGTTAATTTTGTAAAAACACAAATAAATTTGTATTTACAAATAAATTTGTATTTGTCTACTTATTTTTTTACTCATTAGTTTGGCATATCATGTCATAATATGAATTTGACAAAATTTTAACCTAGATTTGGTTAGATATATCGTCCCCATATCATTGTGATCTAAACCAAGCTCTACGTTTTTTAATCCAAGCCCTCTTTGATGCAAATAATTTTTGCTCGCACGGTATTTATGTAGTTTATGCGTAAGCGTTGTTTTTAATTTTGCGTAAGAAACACGTCACAAACCTTAAAAGTGCCATCATCATATAAGGAGAAATAGACACGGAGGGTAAAAAGTAATATGCATGTAATAATACCTGTAACGTCACATTTCCATTTCAAAAATAAATCCTCCGATTGTTAACTACATAATAAAGTCAAAGCGGGAGCTTTAAACCTATATTGTTATTCTAACAAATGGCTAATATGTTAAAATGATTGCCGTGGTAAGCCGCCAGGAAGTTAATTTCGGCAGTCCTGGCATCATTAATCCCTAATGGGGTGCAGTTGATGTATGATTTGAGTTAGCCCTGCAAATACCACGCAGCGAACCCTCCCCACACGGAAACTTTATTGCTTGAGGATTTCTTCGCAGGAGAATCAAAGGTAATAACTTTTGAAGCTCGGAATAGTCCAGAATGTTTTTTATTGCAAGCCAGAAAACATAAAATTTTATTTAAAACGTGATATAAATAAAACATACTGGGTGTCCCAGTGCATAAGAATGCACTCTACAGGAATCTCGTAAATCGTGGAAGATACAGAGGTGGTTAAATTAGAAAAAAGTTGTGCTTTACTAAATTCTGCAACGTTGTGTTTTCAAATTTAAAAAATTCCGAATCCTTCCGAAGATTTTTGGGCAAAACCGAATTTTCGAGATTTCGACCGAATTTTGGCGATTTGGCTTTTCTGACTGTATTTAAAGAGATATGTTAAAATAAAGGTTACATTATCAAAACATTTTTTTTTTCTTTATAAGTTGGCGTAATTTGATTTTTAATCCGACGTTTCGTTTTCTCACAACCACCATCAACTTTGTTTTTTTAAACTTTTAAAAATTCCCCTCCTCATTCCAAATTCAACGACGTATCACACCTAGTATAATTATTTAATTATAACACGTTTCGCATTTAAAAACTCATTATCAAATTCATGTTATTTTCAGTGCCTGTAACCTAAGCTAATGTTCAGCTGCCTCAATTGTAATAGTAGGCTGTGTCAGGTACTTGTTTAAATAAATTATAAATACTTGCTAAATGACAGATTTGGTTAATGTAATGGTTTTTATTACTCTTAGAATAACAATAAATCATATCAAATTTTTCTTCTCTTAAATAATGTTCCAAAATTTTTATAAAAAAAAACTACAACTCGTCAAAAACTCAAAACTTTCACATCAAAGAAATTAGATAACAAGTTGATTTGCACTTAACCCAAAGGATTACACTAACCTGATTTGTCATTTGGCAAGTATTTATAATTTATTTAAACAAGTGCCAACAGTGGAATTTAATCGGATTAACTATTTCAAGAAGTAATAATAATAATAATAATAATAATAATAATAAGTTTATTTAAAATTTAATAATATAATAAATATGTTTATGTTGTCTTCGATAAACTTATTCTTCAATCCCCTGAAGCTGAGCTTGTTAGGGGATAAAAAGAAAAAATGGTAATTTGCCGACCAATAAGTAGAAAACAGTAGCAAAAGCACTGGTAATCAATTTAAGGATTGTAGAAAATTGTCCACGAAAGAAAGCATATTATAATACCAAAGAATACTAAAAAAATGTAAACAAAGAAAACCGTTTATAATTATAGACTAAAAACTTAAAAACTGTCATCATCACTTAGAAATTCTGAAAAGTCCTCGTCATCTGAGTCGTCTTCGAATGGAGCAATGATTTATCGGCGCTACTTCGACATCTAATACTTGTTCTCGATCCCACCAATTCCTTATTAATTTTTCTGTATGTTCCACCGATTTCTTTCAGTACTCCTGCGTAATATAATCCAACAAATCTTGCCAAACTATCTCTACTTGCGAGGATTTAAGACCATCACCTATGACCTACATGTTTTTCATAAAAATATTTTGCCCCAGTCCATATTAATTCTATCGCATTAACCTGGCAATGATATGGCGGCAGTCGTAAAACCTCATGGCAATATTTCATCTACAGCGTATATATTTTGGGTGACTTGAGGGACTTTGCCATTGATAGGAGTTCGGATTTTAACATATTTGGTAAAGGATTTTGGTTGTGTTTTTCAAGCCACTCATAAATATCACTTTTTTGCCAAGATGAACTAGGTTGTTTATTTAAAATTCTTGAATGATAATATATGATGCATTGTCTAATACAATTAAATACGGCTCATCTAAATTTGGGATTAATTGAGCTTTTTCATTTTTCAAACATTTCATATTGTCATGATAGTAAAAACTTTTTGATGTGGAAGAAAAAAATAAGCTTGCACCTGGACCTGGAACATATACTGTTACAGAATCGGCATGTAAAATAATGAACCGTTTTCCCGTGCCACATCCCTTTTGTCTTTTCACGATTTTCACACAATCATCTTGCCGAGATTTTGAACCACCAAATATCCATGTTTCGTCTAAAAATACCACTTTTCTAAATTTTGATTTGTAATTTTCCCTATATTTTTTTAAAAACTGAACACGCTGACTCACTATCTGTGGCTGCTCACATAAAAATTTCCGGTTACAGTTTTTTTTTATAGCGAAAACCCAACTTTTTATTAATTTTGATAACGATTCAAGTTCGATTTCCGAAACACCTCGAATTTTTAAATTTTATTTTAAAACTGGAAGAGTTACATTGTTCAAATCATAAATCACGTTTCGAACTCCCATTTTAATATTTTCGCTCAAATCTTCAGTTTTTGGCTTTCTTCGTTTACATTTTTTAGTATTCTTCGGTATTATATGATGCTTTCTTTTAGTCTAAGATCCGACCATAGAACGACCTTCACCCATCGCGTTACGGGATAAAACATGTTTTTATATAAAATTTAATATGTCAAAATAGTATATTACATAACAAGTGTTGAAAGTGGCAATTCTCAAACGAGGAGATATTTAGCACGAGGCGTTAGCCGAGTGCGGAAATTCTCCGAGTGTGAGAAAATCACTTTCACACGAGTAATGTACACAATTTTTCCTACGACCATACAAAATAATCAAAAAGAGTTTGTTTGGTTTTTAATAGTTTGTACACCATTGTGTTAAAAAAAATTGACAAAGTACAAACGCAATAAATGCAAAACAAATTTCAAGGCGGATTCCAACAGAAGCGTCTATATTAAAACAAAATAAAAACAATGCCTACTTACAAATTTTAACTTACCTAGATTTAAATAAAAATAATAACTTTTTCTCCTATTTGCTTACGCACATCATACCTAGTATCTATGTACAGTGAATAAATTTCGTTTCTGATTTTTTAGCTGCTTGCATTCTTTCAATAAAACAATAATATACCTAAATATACATACAAAAACAAAACACAAACACAAAACATAACCTCAACATTGTCTTGTTCTTAATGGCTCTGCTCCCTGGGGGCAATTTGCCAGCACGTTAGGGGTGATCGTGATGTTGTCTGGTCTGTACCATATCACGACCACTGACTTTTCTTCTTTGCGTACAATGCGGTTTGGACTGCTTAATATGAGTCTCTGGATTTGTGTATTTGACCTTTTCTTAGCTGCTATTTTAAGGGTCAAGGGTTTAGTATTGACAATTACAACATAGGATAGGAGTGACATTTACTAAAAAGAAGGGATTTAGGGGTTAGTAGACAGTACAATCATTTACTTAGTAGACCTAACTAGACACTTCACTAACTTATTTATTTATTTATTTTTTTTTATTATAGTTTTATTTTATGATAATTAATGTACCGCATTATTAAACCTCAACATTATTGAAAGATAGAGATGGAGTTAAATATCAATAGCTTGCTAATTATAAAAGTTCTGTCTATATTCGATATGTTTTGAATATTGCTAAAATAAATTTACTTACATAAAGCACTTTCACTTACACCAATATAATTAAACATCCGAGATAATGGTAAAATTATAAATCGGTATTTCCTAGGGTATTCTATTTCTGCTCTATAGCTGCCCCTTTTTTTTTCTGTGGTTCAACTCAGTGGACATAAATCCTTTATTTTTCTGTGAGTATAAAAATTGGCTGGAGGCTGAAAAGCTAGAGGCCATCGCAATCCTCGAACAGAACAGAACAGAACTTTTCTGTGAGTTGACATGTAAACATGAAACATGACAGTTGGTGGGTTGTCTGACATATTATTATTTTCCCTTTTTGATAATATTATTTTTATCATAAATAAGTACTCTTCGGTTCCCAAAAATAACGAAAAATTTGCAGTAATGCCCTAGTGTACTTTACCCCACCCAGCACCCCAATTCACTCCACGTGTCCCGTAAGTTTGTTATGTTTAATAAATAGTTTTGTCGTCAAATTGACACCTGTTTAAATTTAATATCTTAGTGTGCTTGGTATTTCCACACTCGTGTTGAAATATTTTTTTACAACACGCGTGTGATATTTGGCACTTTCTAGCCAAGTTAACCGTGTTGTTATTGTCATTTTCGTAGGTGGTCGTAGGAAAAACATATTTCGTGAAGGTTGCCTGAAAGTTTTGGTGCAAAGTATTATTAATTAAAAATTAAAAAACGATTTTTTTTTAACGTTTAGCGTTTAGGTTAGGTTCTATCATATTTGACATAAATTGTGTGCAAATTTGGTCAAATATGACAGAACCTAACCTAAATGCGTTAAAACTTTGCTTAGTATTTACTACAGGGAGGCCCATTAGTGCGACAAAGGTCAATATCTCCTGCACCACTAAGATAGCGGAAAACTTTTGACGAAGCTTATTAAGGGTTAAGAGGTGCTTAAGTAGTCAACCCAGCGTATGCATATTGCACAGGCTACATGCTTTCGATTTGTATGCAATTTAATACGTAACGGATTGGGTGCAATGTTTAAAAAAAAATAATTTTTTAATGTTTAATTAAAAATACTTTGCACCAAAATTTTCAGGCAACCTTGACGAAATATATTTTTTGACATATTAAATTTTATATAAAAACATGTTTCATCCCGTAACGCGATGGGTGAAGGTCGTTCTATGGTCGGATCCCCTACTATTTCATGTACAGGGTTTTTCCGTATATTTTGGAGCACCCCTGGAGCTTTTATTTAAAGACCTAGAAAAAACTTTAAATTACCAAAGTTGCATGATTTCTCCTGAACTGTCAGAATTTGTTATCGGACAAAACAAATGAACATCGTTAATTTGTTAAATAATGCCAATGTCGATTTTTTAAAATGGAACACCCTGTATATTAATTTTTTTTTAACTCCTCGCTCTTTTCTGATTTCAAATATGTATAATATATATGTTATATGTTTACTTTAGTCGTTTAGGCAAAATTTCATTTCAAAATATTGCGGATTAGAAAATCTAGATTGCCCTGAGAAACAATTTGGTTGTTATTAATCGCTTATGGCAACTGACTTATGTCTCAAAAATAATATTTCATACTTTGAATGGTCTTGTCTTGGTATAATGGGTTACTCTAAAGATGAAAAATTCAATAACTATTAATAAATCGCAATATTTTGAAATGAAATTTTGCCTAAATGACTCAAGTAAACATATAACATATTATACATATTTGGAATCAGAAAAGAGTGAGGAGTTAAAAAAAAATTAATATACAGAGTGTTCCATTTAAAAAAATCGACATTGGTATTATTAAACAAATTTACGATGTTCATTTGTTTTGTCCGATAACAAATTCTGACAGTTCAGGAGAAATCATGCAACTTTGGTAATTTAAAGTTTTTTCTAGGTCTTCAAATAAAAGCTCCAGGGGTGCTACAAAACTAATTCCCAGTGCTTTTGCTACGGTTTCCTGCATATTGGTTGGCGAATTATCACTTTTTCTTTCATTCTCGAAATAGTTTAAAAAATTGAGCACCATTTTTTTTTGCTTGGGCATGCAAAAAACTAGAAAATTACTTTTTATCGTTCATATTGTCACATTAAATTAATTTGTCAAAGCCACAAAACCGGCATCTTTAAATCAAGACGAAGGTGGCAGGTACAAACTTTGGTGAATCGCTGAAAATTAAATGTATATCCTTTTCTTTCATGTCAAAATTGCATAAGTCTGTCATATTTGTCTTAAGGATTTTATTTGGATGTATGTATGATTAAACGCAATACATACTCAATATGGTTTAACCTTTATCAATTTTTTTCATATTATGTCTCTTCTACACATCATTTTTTTTTAATTCCATTAAAGCTCCATTAAGGTTCTACACCATTTTCTGTTCTGCTAAAACCATCAGCAATAAATAAATTTTCTGTCTCCTGATGATGAAGGTTTCTACGTTCGAAACATGTAGAGACACCTAGAGAATTTTTATTCTATTAAATTTTGTAAAGTAAGACTTTAGGTTTTTCTTTCTTTCCCTTAATATACTTAGTTACATAATGTTATTTAATGAATTAACAAAAGTTATTATTTCGACCAGCGATAGTTTTGTTTAATAATTCAGAAAATCATAATAGGTACTGATAAATAGTTTAGCTTATTTATATGCTCCATATATGCTCCCGTTAGTGAAATATGTTTTCAAGCAGAGAGCAGAGCTTATCCATCAAATTAATATAGATATTATGTGGAATGTGGATATCAAATAACATGGAATCCAGCTTTGTAACTAGCAAAATAGCAGGCAGCATTTATTTTAATAACTGAGCAGACTATGACCAATGATTGTTCTACCTACTCTATTTGATAGCTGCCAAGAATGTATATTTAGTCCTTGAAGCACCTGCAAATTATTTCATAGAAAGAAGTATGAATGTGTATAACCAAACGTTGTAACAATACGACAAATTAATTTAAATATTGCTGCTAGTAGGTCTATACCTACCAGCAGCCAGCAGCAATAATTAAATTAATTGGTCGTAAAGATTTTTTAAGGAAATTTCCGCATGAAAATCATAGTTAATAGATTTTGAAGCTAGTTAAGATTTTAGGCTAGAAAACATAAAGTATTTCACAAATTAAGAAAAGTATCGAGGAAAATAGTAACACTATGTGTGGAGGTATTTGTTCCGTAATAACCCTGCTGACAACGCCTCGTAAATTGTTAGAAAAAAATCCTTATGAAGTTATAGAAATTAAGTCGGTTATTAAAACGGTAATTTCTAATATTTTATGAGTCTTAAGAATTTTTTTTTCTACGAAAATGTCAATCCAATCAGGAAAACAAAGCCAATAAAAGATGAAAATTTCCTAATCTTTTTCATTTTTGATTCATTTTTATGGGTATCTACTTATAAGTGTTCTTTACCATTTTTTATTAACGGATTTTTTTATATTCTTTGGCCTCTCTCTAGTGGATTTTATCTTACCTTATCAAATCCTATACCTTTATAACCTATATATTATGATATTTTATTTATGAATATGTTATGCATATTTAATTAATACATTAACTTACATACCACTATAACGCACACTGATATAATTTTTTCAAACTCAGGTTGATGTCATAAAAAAGCGACTAACGGGCTTCAAAGAGACCGACCTCACAACCAGGGTTGTCAGGTCTTTCTTCTTCAATTCTTTAAGTTTTTTTATTAAAAATGTTCTTTTTATATCGGTATTCAAATGTTAGTCAGTAACTCTCTTTGAAACCTAGTTTGCAAATATTCTTTAAACCGAGGAGTTTTGAGTGTGACAGAAAAAAATAACAAGCCATGCATTGTTATAATAATACATTCTTTAGTCCTTAAGAAACATTATAACTGGAATCAAAATAAAAAGTGTTTTCAGTGTTAAAAAACAACTAATTAACAAACCCTTGTTTCACCTATACTTATATATTGTATTTACAAACCCAAAAATTTGGAAGAACTGGCAAGCGCACATAATTTATTTACGTTGCCATAGAGACAAGCGCCAATGGCGCTGTCTCGGACAGTCTGTAAATAATACCAAGCCAAAAGTAATTGCAAATTTATATGTCCTAGACAAGAAAGGCGGAATATTTTTAGCGAATGAGGATATTTCTTTATGCCTGTTAAAAGATAAATTAAGCCATCACACTGTCGCCTTAGTTATTTAATAATTTAGGACAGTGGAGTAGGTGGTTTAAAATATTTGCTGGAATTTACGTATTTAATTTTGGTTTATAACTGAGTACTGTGCGTAACGTTTTATTTTACTTAATATATTTTCTTCAGTTGTGGCTTTAAACATAAAAAATTAGACAATCGAATGGTAATAATGGAGTCTCGGCGTATTGTGGAACTACGACAGGAGTATTTGCGCTAAATAAAAGAGTAGGTACTGGGAATCAGATAAAAATATAATTTATTTAGACGAAACAAGGTTCGATAAGCATGATGTTGTAAAGTATGGTTAAGTAGACAGTTCAAAAAATTGTTTTAAATACACCGTGTCCGAGGGGAAAACGTGTTATTATTCTTCATGCCGGACGTAAAGATGGCTTTGTGTCTGATGCGTGGCTATTGTCGGCAAAAAATGTCACTTAATCTTCCGCCGATAATCATGAAGAGATGACCGCGGATTTGTTTGAAAAATGGTTTGGTGAACAGCTTTTACCAAACATTCCTCCGAATTCGGTAATTGTTATTACTCGAGTCAAGATAGCATTTGACCTAGACAAAAATAATATAAAGCTGATTTTTGGTAGAGATCATGCCTGAGGGCTAAATTGCAATATACTAAAAGTCCTGGGGAATTCTCCTTCCGCAACCCCCTTTTTTCGCCCCCAACCCCCCCTTTTTTAATATTTTGGTGATTTTTTTGAAAACTATCAACTTTACGGAAAAATGTCAAGTAAGCATTTTTGAAGCTGATAAAATTCCTCTTCCAATGTCGTATCGCAATCTATATTAAGTAGCACATGGCACCCATCAGTGGCGTATCAAATGAAAGGTTACTTTTAAAAAATATACTTTTTGCTATTTATTCTAAGTTTTTTTGATCTAAGCATAATTTTTTTTAGAAGAAACACATTTTTCTCTAAACACCCATTAAAAGGTTGTATACTTGCAAATCTTTTAGAAGTTCATCGAAATTACTTCAGCCAAAAAAAATAAAAGTTTATCCGAGACTTCTCAGCTTTACGTAAATCTGGAGCAAATTAATTTTTACTACCAATATAAAACCTTTTTCGGTCTGATATTCAATTTTCTATGTATACAATGTATGCTTAGCAAAATATTAAAAGTCACTCTAACCCCCGTTTTACTCCTATAATATAGAATTTCCAAGTCTGCCCCAAGATTATTAATTTGCAAGATCCTTGTCGTTTATAAGTGGCACAGTAAGAATTCAAAATGCAATCGTCCCGGTTTCGACTCCCCAAATATTCCTACGTCTATTTTGTGTTTTAAAATCAGAAAGCGACAAATCCGAATATTTCAGATATGAGTTATCATCAGAACCACTTTCTCTATTTCATGGGATATGTATGAGAAAAACACAAAAGTCTGTTCTAACTTTATTTTTTCCCAAAAAAACAGGTGATATTATTGATCTGAATCAATCAATGGATTTTGTGGTTGACGGTGGCTTTCTGCTGTATATTGTAGTATGGCCAAAGCTTGGCAACTTCAAGGATGTTTTTAATGCATACGTCCGATATGTGGTCAAACATTATCAAAAATCAATTGTTGTTTTCGACGGGTACACAGAGGGAGCAACCACAAAATCGGAAGAGCAGAGAAGACGTGGAAAAAATAAGTGTAGTCCAAATATTATATTTAACAAAAACACCATTATAAATACAGCTCAAGAAGAATTTCTTTCAAATAACGAGAACAAGGGCCCGCCTTATATTTGTGTTAGACGCATATTTGAAAGATGCGGGGGTCAACGTCATTCAAGCTGTAGATGATGCAGATGAACTAATTGTCTGTACAGCTCTCAAATTAAATAGCAGCAATAAAAATGTAATGGTTGTAGCTACGGATACAGACATTCTTGCAATGCTCATTGGTAGAGCACCACAAAATAATAGCATAAGTGTACTTCATTCAGCCACGAGCCGAACGGCTGGAAAAGTATATACAATACTGAGGTACAAACCGCAATAGAAGATATTATGAAAGAAGTTATTCTCTTTGCTCATGCAGTTTCTGGCTGCGATAAAACATCTGCCTTATACAGAAAAGGGAAAAAATTAATATACCTGCAGTTACAGAAAAATCCCAATTTAAGGAATAAAGTTTGCAAGATATTTAATGTACCTAATCAATTACAAGAAAATGTGATTCGGTGTGGGGAGGAGTTTGTCAGATCTCTTTATACTGATGGCCTAAAATTTGGAGATATTAATTACCTTCGCCATCATCTTAATAATAAAGCAATAGCAAGACAATCACCTTCTGCACTCCTAGAGCTATCCAGTTTGCCGCCCACAAAAGCAACCTGTGCCCAATATTCACTGAGAGTATACCTGCAGGTGAGCAACAAATAAATAAAAATTAATCTGTGTCTTTATATTTCTATTGGTTTCTAAGGTACAAGAGCGGTTGCGAAACCGTTCACCGCCTACTGAATGGGGCTGGAAGTTAGTCGAAGGCCAATTGTTGCCTGTCAAAACTCCCGCACACTTCTCTCTCTGGTTTACTGCCACTGCAAAACCAATTGTGCTGGTAGATATTCATGTAGACACTCAGGCCAAAAGTGTAGCACATTTTGTTCCCCTTGCAATGGCGAAACATGCAATAATATTGTGAAAACCGTTAGGTACACAAGATTCTACTCTTAAGAAAGATGTTTAAAATGTTGTTTTGAAACTAAATAAAAAATAAATTAAACAACAGTTTCAATATTTTTGGTTCTAAGGGGTTGTTCCGAAATATCGTTACCTATTTTTTTGTAGGTGATAAAATTTCAAATCCATTGATGTATCGAACAACACGATATTTTCCGCCAAGCTTATAGTTTTTGGTTAAAATTTTCGAGCATTGGAGTAAATTCGACGTGTCCTTCAAAAAATGTCAGTTAATCTCGGACGGACTTTCTTTTGATACACCACTGGTGTGTACCACGTGGTACTATATGCACTCGCAATACGTCGCTGGAAAGGAAATTTTGTCAGCTTCAAAAATGCTTACTTGACATTTTTTCTTAAAGTGGATCGTTTTTGAAAAAATTACCAAACTATTAAAAGGGGGGGTTTGAGGGGGCGAAAAAAGGGGGTTGCGGAAAGAGGATTCTCCAGGACTTTTAGTATATTACTATTTAGCCCTCAATTATGATACGTACCAAAAATTAGCTTTATATTATTTTTGTCTAGGTTTACCCCAAATTTGAACTATCTTGACTCGGGTATATGGACAATGCGTCATATCATTAGAGAATATTAAATAAAATACCTAACATGAGCACTAAGGAAGAAGATATTTTTAAGTTTATGAGAAATAAAAATATGGATATTCCCTATTATCAGTAAAATCAGATTTTTCCATCTGTGTGTCGAAACAATTTTTATAGTGAATAAATCAATGAAAGATTTGGTAAAGATTTTTAGATGATTTGTTTTATTTGTTTACATAGTTTTATACAAACACTTCTATACTACACAAAATAAAACATTACGAAAAGTCAAGTTACGTCTGTACGAATAAATCCAAATAAATCATACAATCTTATTAAATAATTCGCATAAAATAACGTTATATGTAGGTACATATAAAACTTTATAAGAAATCCCAAAACTGCTCTACTCAGAAATCCAAACAAAAATTCATAGAAAAAAATCCACAAAAAACTTTATTTCTTAAGAACTCCAATAAAACATTAGAAAACCAGTATGCGGTTTGAATTAGCATCCTTATCAAATCTGTTAAACCTTACAGGTCATTACAAAATTTCGAAGAGAATTTATGAGACTTTATGAGTTTTTTTCGGCATTCAATTGCTACAAGTTTGGCTTTATATAAAACTTATAAAGGGCTTTCCAATAAGAACGATATGATTTCAAAATGAAATAAAATTAAAATAATTTCAGATACAACAAAACGTTTTATATTATCTTAAAGTATAGTCGATAACATTTATGTTTTGAATAACACATCGTTTAAATGTCCTCCGCGACTTCGTGTACACGAGCGAATTCGACGAAACCAATTTTCGATGACTTTATGCAAGAAATCGGGCGTGATCTGACGAATGCAGGGTTCAATGTTCAACCTTAATGCATCAAGTTTTTGTGGTCTGTTTTCATAAACCTTAGATTTCAAATAGCCCCACAAGAAGTAATCTAAAGGAGTTAAATCACAGCTTCTTGGAGGCCACTGAACAGTAGCATTCCTTGAAATTATCCTTTCGTCAAACTTTTCTTGCAGTATATCGATAGTTTCATGAGCAGTGTGATATGTGGCACCGTCTTGCTGGAACCACATATCCTCCAAATCAAGTGCATCTAAATTTGGCCACAAAAAATTTCTTAACATCTGTCGATATCGTTCACCATACTGCGTCTGCGTACATGTAACTGCATCTCCTGCCTCATTTTGGAAAAAAAATGGTCCGATGATGCCACCATACCATAAACCATACCATACAGTTACCTTTAGCTAGCGGATACAAAGGCTTCTCATGAATCTGTTGTGGATTGTTTTCACACCAAAAACGGCAATTTTGCTTGTTAACGTATACACTTAACCAAAAATGATTTTTTAATCTTTAACTCTTGAGCACGACGAGGAATTGGTAAATTTGGATCCACTGCAACACTAGCTCTTACAGCAGCAATATTCTCAACAGTTCTTGCGTTTCGATGTCTTCTTGGTGTTTTTACATCGTGAAGAGTAAAATTATTTTCAAATTTCTCAACGATGCGACGAATGGCAAGCAAAGGAGGACGATTATTTACTCCAAAGTTTTCGCGAAGTGCGCGATAAGTGTCCACAAAAGATCGTCTATTTTCGTAAAATTTTTGGATAATAACCAAACGTTCTTGAAGCGCGTATTTAGCTATAATAAATTGTTATAGTTTACTGACAATAACTGACAACTGGTGATAGGTATAACTTTATTACCATGGTTACCATATCGTTTCAAAATCATATCGTTCTTATTGGAAAACCCTTTATATAACTTGTATTTAGTGTACCCAAGTTACTATTCGTTTTAAGATGTTGTTAGGTTATGTTCAACTTCGCTTAAACACCAAGAAGACATAGGAATACTATTTTATGTCGCATAGAAGCATGAAGTAAACCTGGTCCATAAAGTTCAGTAAATTGTTTTATTTACATAACTTTTAAAATAAGTCTTAAGTGTAAGTTTCGTAAGTGTACTCGAGTCCATATCCAAACATTACATCCATTCGTATGATATCAACATCATATCCACTTACTTTTGTTGTACAAATTACTATTCTTCGTCCCTTGACCTCTTCTATGTGGTATTAGGTTTTTAATTTTTATCGATTTACCGCAGCCCTTCCAAAGAGAGTGTTCCTGATGCCATAATTAAGTGCAAACTTAATACCTGGGGTTACAGCAACTACGTTCGCGATTGTTATTGTTTGAGTGTTATTGTGGAATAATCAAGATTGGATAAATTGCTAACAATAATTCGGTATTTTTACTTAGCAAAAAAAAAAACATAGTATATCCATACCCATTCCATCAATACATACTCTATTTTGTATTCCTCGTATGTAATAGTTCTTTATTTAATAACAATTTTCTTAATTATATAATAATTAATATTTTAAACGAATTTACTTGTTATTTGTCACTAATTTATTAAAAACGTTGGCGTTGCGATCATTTCGTAGTTCAACTAAATGTATTATTACAGAGTAACGGATCAATCAACTCAACGGCGTATTTAATTAAGTGATTAGATCATAGTACCGTACGAGCAAAAATTATTTGCATCAAAGAGGGCTTGGATTAAAAAAACGTAGGGCTTGGTTTAGATCACAATGATATGGGGACGATATATCTAACCAAATCTTGGTTAAAATTTTGTCAAATTCATATTATGACATGATATGCCAAACTAATGAGTAAAAAAATAGGTAGACAAATACAAATTTATTTTTGTTCTTTACGATATTAACAAAGTAAGAATAAACAGAAAGAAAAAAAAAATAATTACATAAATTGCTGAAATTAATATTATTTCTTATTAAAGACCGGGTTATGAAATTATATGCTAGTTTTGTTGTTTTCGATAATGTAAATGTGATTTTATAGAATACTAAATTACAATTGTTACGCTAAGGAAAATAATCTAATACTAATAATAGGTTTGCTAAGACATAATATGTATTGATAGCTTATTTTTTATTAACCCATATTAAATAAATTGCTAGTATATCAAACCCGCTTTAGTGTTATATCAATTCTAGATTTGCTAGAACAGTGTTTTTATTGGTAGTAATCAGTTTCATTAGCAGCACAGTCTAGTTGAATATTGAACTACTTTTAATACAGCAATTTTGTTAAGAAATAAATTGTATCTTCTCAATACGACGCATTTTGTTCCCCGTTAAGCGCTTTCTCTACAATTAAGAGAACAGAACAGCGTCCCCAAAAAAGAGTTGTATCCGTTAGACCCTATAATCCACCAAGACGTTGGTGAGGGGTTCGTAACGATCGGCAATCGCCGCGCGCCCCTGTATTAGTTTTAACGTATTTGTTGCGCAGGTCACATCGTTGTTCGGAGTCTTCTAGCTGTCCTGTCTGAATTTGAATTTCATTAATCGTATCAATACCTGTTTCAATTAATTTATTTTTATTTATATTTAATTTTTTTAACTTTGTATGTCAGATAAAGCAATAGAAGATTCTTATTTCGCATAACTCATTATTAGTATTGGACTTTATAATCTATGGACGAATTTTACCATCAATAAACCATGTTAAATAATAGATAATCATATGCAATGTTAAACGACAAGGACGATATCACGCTAGAAGCTATTTAATTTTTTGAAAATTACAGTACCTACTGGTTGGTGGTAAAATTACTGTGATATTATCACTTCACAATGGTCTAGCAATTTTCCTTGTTTTTGTTTTACAGTAGGAAAGGTCGTTGCTGTCAAATATAGTATTAAACAGTTGTATAAAGATTATATAAATTCTTATAAGGAATAGAAGGCTTTTTTCTCAGTGTGGTAATTTTTTTAATTCTATTATTCAAGATGATAATATCTTCAAAAGAAGAACGAATGGATATAATTACTAAAAGGGGTAAATCATCGGCTATTGAACTACATATAGTTTTCGTTTGATCAGAATAATTATTTCCATAAGACTTGTAGACGATCTAAATAACAAAAGCTGTATAAGTATACTTATATTATTTTAAACTTAATATAATTTTACTGTTTGACCTAACCGTATGTAGATATTAACTATTTTTAAATAAGAATACTTAAATTATTGCATTGTTTGTTTTGTCATTGAATTAATGAACGTTTTCCTACGACCACCTAAGAAAATGAGAAAAAAGCATGGTTAACTTGGCTAGAAAGTGCTTTATATCAAACGCGTGTTAAAATATATTTTCTCCTCATTGAGTAATATTAAGTGATATGAATATTACTAGTACAATTATTACAATTTTGAATATTATTTACAAAATTTGGATAAATGTTTTCTCGTTTTTTCCCAATTTGTATGAAATGTTCTGACTCCATAATTTCTCCATCTCCAACCATGTTTTCTGTTACTCTTGAAGTACTGCAGGAGACTTCTGGCTTTGGTTTTATTGTATAACATTTTTTTTGCAACTTCTTTTTTATTGTTGACGCTCTCCGCTACATAACTTTCCGCAATAGTTGCAGATTTCCATCCGCCATGTCACTTTAGGGCTAAGATATCAACTCCAGTATTCGCTAATAAAGTGACCGACGTTCTTCTAAGGGAGTGTCCAGTATACTCCTTAAAGTTCTGAAAGTTTAGAAATTTAGCAATTTTACTTGGAATTGAAGAAATCGAGTTTTTCCCGACAGGCTAGTTTAAGCACTTTCCATTTTGATATCGCATGACGAAGCGAGGATTAAAATTCGTCATGTGGGATCTTATATCAATGTAATTTCGAACTATTTTGAAATAACAAACCTTCGCATCATCACTTTTAGTCACTATAAATTTACGTGCCATTCCATTTTTGGAATTAGGAATAGTAACAAATATGACTCATGCCTTAATTCAACACTGTCCATTTTCATTGCACAGAGTTCTCTAGAACGGCACGCTCCAGCAATGTCCATTATCATTACAACCTTCATCATTAAATAAATATCATCGGGGGCTTCAAACAGGAATTTTTTTACATCTTCCCTGTCAAACATATTAGATTTTTTGGGTTTATATCCGTCATTTTTTCTTTTTAAAAATGCTTGAAGTTTAGGATACTCGGAAATATCTATGTTTTCCTCTATGAAAAGGGTGGACTTCAGCATGGAATATTTACACCATAAGCTTAATGGAGACTTTTATACAGCAGATTTTTCGTGAAAGTACGCCAAAAGCACGGTTTCTAAAACTGCAGTAGCAGTCTTTGTTTGGCACCATTTCTTGAAGTATTGATACGTCGCTTCATACCTCGTCCTTGATTTTTCTGGCAGCAGCGACGGAAAAGCGATATTTGCTGATTCTTCTATATCCATTTGGCTGTTATACAAATCAATAATTTCAATTTCTCTCAAAATTTAATAATATTGCTTATGATGCTATAGAAACTGGTCAAAGCTGTCCATAATTTCATACGAAAAGTATCGAATTAAATTAATAAAAATCCTAGAATAAATTCTGCGGGGAGGAGAGAAAATGTTATATACTTCACGGTATATAAGTATATTTACTAGTAGTAGATGTTACTTACATCCCTTGTAGTACGTATAAATAACTATTTTTAATACGTGTGTTAATGAAAAACAGCTGATGGCTGACGAATTCGACAGCAAACTATTTAATAAATAAATAAATAATAAACTGACGAGACCCTTGGAGCGAATTGGGGTGCTGGGTGGGGTAAAACACACTAGGGCATTACCTACTGCAAATACAAAAAAAATCTTTTTCGTTAATTCTGGAAACCAGAAGGAGTTTTTATGATAAATATAAAAATAGGGACAATAAGTCAGACAACCCACTAAACATTGAACCACAAAAAAAGCAAAAAGCAAGCAAATAGAAGAAAAAGTTTTTTTTTTAAACTAAGCCTAGACCTAATGTAAATTCAATTACCTCTATGAACTGGGTAAGTTAAAATGTATATAATGGTCATTTGTTTTTTGTTTTAATATAGACGCTTCTGTTGCAATCCTCCTTCAGATTTGTTTAACAGTTTTCAACTCCAGTGTTGAAATAACTTGTTTAATACAATGGTGATATACCACAAAATAATAAAAATAAATCAAATTATTTTTGATAATTTGTTATAATCGTAGGAAAAATTGTGTACATTATTTGTGTGAAAGTAATTTTCTTAAACTCGTAGAATTTCCGCACACGCAGGCCTCGTACTAAATACCTCCTCGTTTGAAAAGTTCTACTTTCAACACTTGTTATGCAATATACTGTTAAGTAAGGGACTCTAATATATATAATATATCAGATAAGTACATACCTAACGATATCGATTTTTTCAAGTTCAACGCTTAAAAACGTTTAGAACAACATGACCTAAAAGTTGTTTTGTAAAAAATAAAATTAAGAAATCTACCGGCGTAGAGCGTAATACCTATTAATAACTCAGTCAGGTCAGTAACTACCTGAATTAACAATCAATCAGTTATTCCGTCATCTTTGACAGTCGTTACAAGTAATTTGATTCATCGCAAATTTTTCCAATTTCTTGAACAATTCGCACAATGGGCTTTACGGAACAGCACAAAACATTCATGGTTGAAGCGTATTTTCGAAACGGGGTTAGAGTAAATGGTGAGTGGCAATACAATCCGGGTTTGTGCATCGACGATTTTCACGAACATTTTCCTAACGTTGCTTTTATTGCTATATATGAAGAGACGTGTGAATTTTTGCTTGGAGGTGGCCAATTTCAGCAATTTATGTAATTATTTTTCTTTTTCTTTCTGTAATATTCTTACTTTGTAAATTTTGTAAACAACAAAAATAAATTTGTATTTGTCTACTTATTTTATTACTCATGTCATTATATGAATTTGACAAAATTTTAACCTAGATTTGGTTAGTCCCATATCATTGTGATCTAAACCAAGCCCTACGTTTTTTAATCCAAGCTCTCTTTGATGCAAATAATTTTTGCTCACACGGTACATAATATTTATATTAGCCATAAACTCAGATTCGCGCAGGCCCTGTATATTCGGAACGGTTAAAAGTAGGTAGTGACTTTTATATATTTTTGGTACCGAATCGATAATTACGAAAACAGAAAAAATGGCGGTTGCCTCGTTGTTGTTTTTGTATAATATGTCAGTGATTAAACTTCCAATCTGGTAAATGCTCCTATACGACATTTCTTCGGTATCTATCACTAAACAAATAATGTATCTTAAAGTAAATTTGATAGCTTTATTCATTGTGCACGACTAAAAATAACCCAACAGCGATGATGGACCCTTAACAAGTTGCACTTATCTAACTAAAGTTGGGGATATCCCGCACCCCGTCTGTTTTAACCCAGTCACGCTGTTAGTAACCAAAGTTTAATTCTTTGGTATTACGGCAGATGTATTAGATAAATTCACCTGGTTTAGAGAATTTATCATCTGCTAAATTAAATTATGATTCATGATTAATATAATACGGCAGGTTATTTCATAGAATTTGCTTATTACACAGATTTAAATCAATAAAAAGGTATAATACTACTAAAAAGTTTCTTCGCCTATTAAATAACTTATACACTGTGACCAGCGGGTTTAAAATGCAGCGCCTCTTCCAACACAATCGCAGTTTGAAATTCTCCATAAATCTGTCTAAACCTTCTCACAGTCTTGTTCTTTAATAAACTACTTTTAATACTTACAGCAATTTTGTTAAGAAATAAATTCTATCTTCTCAATGCGACGCATTTTGTTTCCAGTAAAGCACTGCAATTAAGAAAGCAGAACAGCGTCCCCAAGAACGAATTGTATCCGTTAGAACCTATAATCCACAAGACGTTAGTGGGGATTTGTAGCGCCGCGCGCCTTAATATAAGTTTTGTTGCGCAGGTCCGGTTGTTCGGAGTCTTCCAGCTGTCCTGTCCTAATTTGAATTTTATTGATCATACCAATACCTGTTTCAGTTAATTTATTTTTACTTTGTATTTAAGTTTCTTTAAACTTTGCATGTCAGATAAAGCAACAGAAGATTCATATTTCGCACAAATCATCATTAGTATTGGACTTTATAATCTATGGACGAATCTTACAATCTCAGTAAACCATGTTGCATAATAGATAATCATATGCAATGTTAAACGACAAGGACAATATCACACTAGAAGCTATTTAATTTTTGAGAAATACAGTACTGATTTTTAGTGGTAAGTGTATGCTTTATTAACCGTAGCAAGCCAAAATTATTATAATTAATGTCAAGTTTCATTACAACTGCCAGTCGGAACTAATACAGTATATAAAACCAGATTACACCCACAAGAAAATGGGTTAAAACGCACGGTCGTAGAAAAACCTATTATTTTGGCGTCCCTTGGGACCTTAATGCAAAGGGCCGTACCTACACATCTACCTGTATGCTACAGCCGCAAATTTCCTTTCTTGAGTGTCTATTAACGTTTGATGTTTTACATGTAATATATCAAATTTCACTAGAAGACAGAACACAAAAAAGTTTTCGATATAAATCCAACCTAGGTAGACACACTGAATAACAAATTTGATTAAAAGCAAAGAGGGCCAGTTGTGTCGGTCCCCTTGTAAGCATCTGAGATTTATAAGGTATAGTTCGTGAATTGTCCGAAAATTTGGTGAAACTTTCTTAGACGAGATTAAATTAATTTGGGTAATTGTCGAAATAGAATTTTAAGCAGTTGAAAGAAGACAAGCCAAACTCTAAAGTACATGGAGATAATTGTATAATATATTGTTCCAAACTATAAAGCAGAAATTGTTTAAATTTTACGGAAGTAGTCCATTATCTCAAAGTGGAGCTGTATATATAGGGAAAAAAACCCACAGTCGTCTCCATAAATATATTTTAAAAAAGGGTCAAATTAATGTGGTGTACATGTTTCGGTATTAGAAAGTACCATCATTAGCACCGAAGGGACCAAGTGCCAATTTCACGAAGGAATGTAAACATATATTAAAAATGAAAAGAAAAGAAAAACACGAAGTCTTCCTCCACAAAATTTAATAGTATAAAAATTCTTAGCCTAAAAGCTCTCTACATGTTTCGAACGTAGAAACGTTCATTATCAGGAGACAGAAAGTATGTTGCTGATGGTTGTAGCAAAAGAGAAAACAATAAGTGGTAGGCGTCAAACCTTAATGGAGCTTTTGTGGTATTACCTAAAAGTTGTAACGATAAAATTGCATTTTTGAAGATATTAAAATGAAAGGAAGTCAAAAACATACAGGGTATGTGGAAAATACTTATAAAGGAGTCTAAAAAACCAAAAAGAGGAAAATGGGTTAAGAAAATTACTTCTAAAAAGAAGTTGTCCAAAAGATTTTCTTAAGAACATGTCTTACTGATTGTGGTTACTGAATCTTAAAATTTAGTGCCCCACACCGTTTTTTCCTGTTGATACTCAAATTCATTATATGATGCCTACAATGTTCATTCAACATAATATATAAAAACACTTTCCACACTTCATATTGTCTACGAGACATGTTTTCAAGAAAATCTTTTGGACAACTTCTTTTTAGAAGTAATTTTCTTAACCCATTTTCCTCTTTTTGGGCTTTCTAGACTCCTTTATAAGTCGTTAAAAACATACCCTGTATGTTTTTGACTTCCTTTCATTTTAATATCTTCAAAAATGCAATTTTATCGTTAAAACTTTTAATACCATAAAAGCTCCATTAAGGTTTGACGCCTACCACTTATTGTTTTCCCTTTTGCTACAACCATCAGCGACATACTTTCTGTCTCCTGATGATAAACGTTTTTACGTTCGAAACATGTAGAGACCTTTTAAGCTAAGAATTTTTATTCTTTTAAATTTTGTGGAGGATGAATTCGTGTTTTTCTTTCCTTTTCATACTTTCAACTCCACTTTGAGTATGGACTATTTCTTCAAATTAAATGTTAAAAACATGAAAAGGACAAGAACATATTGTATAATTGGACGAAAACAAAGTTAAAAATTTTTAAAAATGTGAAAAAATTAAAAATCGGTATTAAAATTCGAAAGGAGTTTCCTCCTCTTTTCTTTCCCGTACATAGTAAACACTGTAAACAAACCTTGATTAGGTTTGGTACTTAGGACTGTGAGCTTTTTTCCCCATATAGAAATTGTTTAGTGTATATAGAAAGTATTGTGTCAATATGAATATTTTATTTCTTGAATGTACATTGTTGTAATATAAATAAATAAAATATAATTGTAAAAAAAAGTTAAAAACAATAAAGAATGTTATAAAATAAATAAAATCGAACATGCTTACGCACAGAACTGGAGCTTGGAGCTTACTTAAAAAAGGAAAGAAATAAAGAAACGTACCCTCAAAAAGGTCGTAAAGTGATTAAAGCCGAACCATGCATAATAGACGTAACTTGTAAAATAAAAGCACAAGGATTAAAAAATAGTTTTAATTTTTTTAAATTGTCTTTAAAATTATATATTTTTTTTAATTAATAATCTAAAATTGTACCAACTATGCATTACTATAGTTAGAAATAACTCAATTACTACAATTTATTTGAAATGCTTTAAAACTTTTGTAAAGTTGTATAATACCTATAAGTTTTAATTTATGTCTGTTCAGTTTATGACAAAGTAGTGTTAGTTATGGCAATAAAATAAATATGTAAAATATGCTGTTTTATGTACAATGCGTTGTCAAATATTGAATTAAAAAATTTATTAACTTGCATCAGAATTTTCAAGAAAATTCCTGGAAAAAAACTTTACACTTTGATATTTTTTCTGCGGTAACGCCATTATACAAAAGCTTGGGTATAGTTTAGCTAAGCGACACTACTTTTTTAAACTAACAAATTGTAACCAAGGGGCGTTGACTAGCTATATGTTAACGCTGGCGAAGCCGCAGACTAAAGCTAATAAATTATAAATACTTTTTAATGGCACATATTAGTTAATTACACAATACAACGTAAAAATTTAAGAAAACTCATCTGATTTATGCGGCATCTTTATTTTGAAGTTATGAAGTATCATTATGAAATACCCTGGCATGCAAATAATCGGACAAATAAAAAAATTTTCAAAGTTAATCTAAAATAACTTTTTAACCTTTCCATCAATGTCTATAATTTTTTGTAAGGTTGCACTTACAGAGAAAACGCATTTTTAAAGAAAGGTATGTGATTCGTAACCACAAATTAATTAAAAAAATTACAGTGGCAACATTGGTAATTATAAATTGGTATTAAAATCGGGTATTACCTCCCTATGCTTGAATAACAGCTCTCATCCTTTCTGGCATAGACTGAATAAAACCAGCAACTGGGGTAATTGCTCCCACTCCAGCACCTGTTCCAACACAACAACCGTTTGAAATTCTCCATAGTTCTGTCTAAGCCTTCTTCCTAGATCGTCGCACATAATATACTCTATGGGGTAGTTATACAACGAATAACAACATCGTTGAGGTATTGCCTAGTCATTATGGCTATGTGCGGCCGAATATTATCTAGCATCAAGACAACATTTTCTTGTATAAAGGGCATATAAGGAAATACATATTTTAAACACTCCCTAATGTACCTATCAGCATTAAGGTTCTCTTTTCGTAACGAAACAAGGTCTGTGCGCATTCTTCCAGAGAAATATCTCTACCACCAAATTGCATTTTAGAAGAAAAATAACTTTAAGCGTAACATTATCCAGGCCTTCTCCACACTCTTTGATGACCATCAAGTGAATATCTCGTAAAACAAGATTCGTCTTTAAAAAGAGCCTTTCACCCGTCCTTCATATCACAATTTGCATGAGTTCGAGAAAATTCTAAGCGCTGCCTTCAATGACCTGCATCCAATGGAGGGCCTGTGACAGGTTCACAAGATGATAGGTTTTGTTCCTTCAACCTTCTGCGAACGGTATCAGGTGAATCTAGGGTACTATGATCATCGTCCAATCTCCGAGCCAAAGCTGTAGCACGCACGAACTGTTCTTTCTCGAAGAATTTGAAGTCACAGAAACCGATCTTCAACTGCATTTGTTGCTTTCCATCTTCCCTGCTTAAGTCTTCTTGGGCATGAACCAGTTTCTCTAAAACTTTCTTTAGCATCCGAGACTGTATTGTGTGGAATAGCAACGATGTCTGCGATATACCAAACGGCAGGACCATCATCTTGTAAAGGTGCTTGTACATCAGCTTGCGCTACTTGTTCCAGTCTCCTTTTCATTTTTCTTTACATCTACACAACCACAACCAAAACAAATAAATCTGTGATTTGTTTCCTAATGCTTGGCAAGTCTTTTGGTTAAGAAATAAAAAATGCTAAATTTAAACTTGTCATATAACTGGCAGTTTTCTTTAAAAAGGCGTTATATCTTTTTTTTATTGATATGAATCAAAAAAGAACTGTTGAGAAAGGATGATAACCTGTATAACAACAAATTTTTTCAAACTTTTTGCATAATGGGCAGTCGAAAGTGATAACAATGAAAATACCTAAAACTTGACAAAATATTATTGAAATTGATGCAAAGGTAAAAAGTTATAAGATGGAATTTAAACAAAATTTCGTTTGTCATGTTAATTTTGCATGCCAGTGTAGTTCTTCGTTAATATTATAAGGTCACAGATCATCGTAAATCGTTATTTGCTGATATAGCGCTGTCCATTGGTCAAACGACAATTATGAAGCTATGAATTGTTAATTGGAACAATAGCCGTTATTACATTATATACAGGCCAAAAATACACACAATTTCAAAAAAACATGCCGTGCGAGCAAAAATTATTTGCATCAAAGAGGGCCTTGCATCTAAGGACGTAATGCTTAGCCGAAGAGCTTAATACCTGTTGGGTGTCAGTAACTACCTGAATTAACAATCAATCAGTTATTCCGTCATCTTTGACAGTCGTTACAAGTAATTTGATTCATCGCTAATTTTTCCAAATTTTTTGAACAATTCACACAATGGGCTTTACGGAACAGCACAAAACATTCATGGTTGAAGCGTATTTTCGAAACGGGTTTAGAGGAAATGGTGAGTGGCAATACAATCCGGGTTTGTGCATGGACGATTTTTACGAACATTTTCCTAGCGTTGCTTTTATTGCTGGGGATTTTTGTCATTGCCTGAAAAGAACCGTGGCTGTGTTTAGGGAAACAGGTTCTATACGACACAAATAAGAAGCAGGAAGACCATCTGTAAGAACAGAAGAACTTGTTGCAAACGTTCGTAAAATAATGCAAAATACGCCAACAAATTGTATAAGGCACCTGTCCCAAGAAGTGGGAAGATCTTATGGAACATGCAGGACTATTCGTAAGAAGCAGCTAAATTTATTTCCTTATAAAATGCAAGTATTCCATGAAATACAAGCCGCAGATTTTGAAAGACGCAGGAATTTCTCTCAATGGTTTACCCAAAATTTATTGGAAAGAAATGATTCATTAGACCTGAGATTTTTTTCGGATGAAGCCTGGTTCCACCTCTCCGGTTATGTGAATTCTCAGAATACACGCATGTGGAGTAGTGAAAAATTTCCATTTTTTTTGTAGAGATTGCACCCTAAAAAAATTGGTGTCTGGTTAGCTGTTTCCCGAAGAAGAATTGTTGGTTCTATTTTTTTCCATGACACAGTTACAGCACAGCGGTATATAGAGACAATATTTTAAATCCATTTGTGGAGCAATTACATGACGACGAATTACGTTTTGGATATTTTCAACAGAACGGTGCAACCGCCCATACAGCCGCCAAAACTATTAACTACTTACGCAATTTTTTCGACGACATGCAGATTGATCAAATTTCGATCAGACATTGAATTCTCACCTAGATCACCTTGTTAACCAGTTATGGATTACTTCGTTTTTCCTCATTTAAAGAACACTATTTTTAAAACATCAGTTGCAAATTTAGAACAATTACAAGAAAATATTTTCCAAGAATATGGTAACATTTCTTCAGAGATGCTGGTCAACACTTTCGAAAATATGAAGAGACGTATGAATTTATCCTTGGAGCATGGCGGTGGCCAATTTCAGTAATTTATGTAATTATTTTTCTTTTTCTTTCTGCATATTCTTACTTTGTTAATTTTGTAAACAACAAAAATAAATTTGTATTTGTCTACTTATTTTATTACTCATTAGTTTGGCATATCATGCTTAATATGAATTTGACAAAATTTTAACCTAGATTTGGTTAGATATATCGTCCCCACATCATTGTAATCTAAACCGAGCCCTACGTTTTTTAATCCAAGCCCTCTTTGATGCAAATAATTTTTGCTCGCACGGTAGCTATAACTATGTAGTAGTAGTAGTAACAAGATTTATTTAGCAATCTGCTACAATTTAACAAGTTATATAAAATATTTGAACTAATTTAACAATATCATCTGTAAAAAAATTTTATCAGTCACTATTTTGTTTTTTAAATAAATAATTTTTCAATGATTTTTTAAAATTTTTCAAAGAGGTCTGTGATTTAATTAAAATATTCAAGTTATTATATTCACTTAATCCTTTATAGAAAATCGATTTATATGTCAAATGTTTTGATACCCTACCTAGACAAAAATCTTTATTACACCTGGTTGAATAGTTATGATTTTCAAAATTTTGAGTTATAAAATCTTTCAAATGAAAAGGCAGTAAGTTATGTTGTATTTTAAAAATAAAAGTACAAATCAAAAGAAATATTAAATTTTTAACATTTAACCACTAAAGTTTCTTTAACATTAAATTTATTTTCGTATATTTATCCACATTTAAAATTATACGCATAGCTTTATTTTGCAAAACTATACCATTATACTGGTTGACCATCTCTGTTCCAGCGTTCACCTCAGCGCATTAAGAGATAAATGCAGCGACGTGCGAAATAAACTGTATCTAAGGATGTAATAAAAAAGTGTAATGTATTTGCAAAAAATTAAAAGAACGAATGATTAAACTTATAAATCGCATCATCACTCTTCATTAAATATTTAAATGGGCATTTGACTATATCATGAGCTATATTTCTGCGGGGTGTTACAGTGTCGACTTTACCCTTAGGGGAGTGATGAAAGCCACCCTTTGTTATAAATCAGCCAAAACAAAAACAGAAGGCAGAGATGCAGAGAGTGGAATCCGTTAATAATAAATGAATCGAATACCGAATAATTAAAAAGTTTCTTTTTGGGAGTAAAAACTTTTTATAAAAAAATGTGTTTTATTCAGAAATTATCTTAAAACTACACAATAACATTTTGACAATATTTGAACGATTTTCTCACAATCAGAGTGGCCCGCTTAGCTTTATTCTTGATATTCTAATCAGGCAACTTTGATTGTGAGTGAATTGTGTTTGTCAATATCATCAATATCACAGTTAAAATGTCTCGATAGTTAATTATTGTTAAACACCTTTGTGCAACCCAACACTAGGGCTGTGCGATTACCGAAAAAAAATATCGATTTTCGACTATTTGAAATAATCGAGTATTTCCTGTTCGATTATTCGAAAATAATCGATTTGTCGAAAATAATCGATTAATCGAGAAAAATAGATTATTTCTGATTAATCGAAAATAATAATCGATTAATCGAGTATAATCGATTAATCGAAAATAATCGATTGATTTAATCAAAATAAATCAAAAAGTCAATTAATCGAAAAATACACTACCTACTAGTAGGGTTAAAAATTATTTCACGTGAAAGATTAACTAATCAAGCAAAAATAAATAAAAATTTATATTTAAGTAGTTTTATTTATTACAAACTTTTTATTCATGGTGAGGAAAACGAGCTGTTCTATGTGATCACCAGTTAGTGCGGCCATCAAGTCGCTTCACATAAAAGCCTTTACTGAATACGCTTTCAGATGGTACGCTTGATGCCTGTATACACAAAAAAATTTTCGCACATTGGGAGAGAAGAAAATACATGACAATTATATCTCCACCATACTAATGGATCATCATCAACGTCAATCGTTGGCATATTCATGTACTGATCAATTAATTTTTTTATATTAACGCTAATACTGGTAGGAGCAGTGTCTCCAATGGTTTTAAGGGATTTGAATATAGATGTAAGTTCGCTCTTCTTCTTACCTAACATCTCTTGTCTGGTAACAGAAATAGGAATAGATTCAAGTTCACTGTTGAGTTCTGTTATTTTTTGGATTATAATTTTAATTTTTGTAGAGTCAAAAAATGTTCCTTTGAATCCTGGATCTATAAAAGCAGCAATGTGCAAGTGGTCGCTGGTTTGCTCACGCTTTCATATCGATCTTTCAAAATTTGAAAAATTGAGAGAGCTATTTCTGTTTTCAGACTCACGATATCGTTCTCAATTTCGGTTTCTTCATAATTGTCCACACTGAGAGAAAACTCTATTAGCCGTAGCTAGAAATCCATTCGCAGTAGCAAGAAATCTGCATTAAATAGGCGCCGAAAAAACAATTCTGTTGTCGCTACAAAGTTCTTTTTTTTTTAAATGACTTTTTAACCTCAACATGGTCGTTTTTTAAATATTATTCTTTTGCTGTTAAAAGACAACTCTATTGCCATAAAAAATATATAATGCAGTGGTAAACAAAAATGATTTTGTGATTAATTGAGGTCGTGTACTTAGAAAAGTATCGGTTTTTACTCCTAAAAATAATCAGCCAGCTATAAAATAATTTTATTTTTATTGTAGCTAGTCCACCTAGCTACTACTGAATTCCTTTTTTTAGCTCCTTCGTCAAAATGGCTGTGGTTGGTTATTGATTAGTTTATAGTGGATGTTTTTGGCTATTGATTTGATAAAATTTTTATATTTTAATAATTCTATGTGGTGTACTTTTAGTGCAACGTTATACAAATAACAAATAAGTGTTGTGGCGGTGTGTCTCCAAATTCAGGTAGGTAGGTACAATTATTTTACCAATAATTATATTTATTACTTATATTTTTTAATTCATTCCGATCATGGCCGCCATTAAGTTTCCGTTCTGCACTTATTAGGGCAGTATTTTTGATAAAAATTGTATGTTAAACTTTGTTTAATAACGGGGGGATCTGACTGATCTGAAAGTATCAAACTGCTTGGAACATGACCCTTTTTAGCCATTTTTTTAATTAATAGGTATCAGAAAACCTAACAAATGCGATTTTGCATTGCAAAATTTAGAACGGGGAAGAAATATCTCAAAAACTCAGATTGTTTTCCGATTCTATCCCCTAAATTTGTATTGTATTTCTAAAAAAATTAATTTCTCGCCTAACAAAATTTAAAGACTCACCTAAGTCAACGATTTTTTGTAGGTACCTAAGTAGAGTAATGTGATAAACATGAGTTACTTATTAAGTAATAAATTTGGTAAAATAATTGTACCTACCTGAATTTGGGGACACACCGCCACAACACCTATTATATAACGTTCCACTAAAAGTACACCACCCTATATGAAATTATTAGAACATAAAAAATTTATCAAATCAATGGCCATCAAACATCCACTATAAACTATAATCCACCAATCACTAAACAAACTAACAACACTGCAAATGGCATTAAAATGAACCAAAACGATTTCACCATGTTTTAAAAAAGCAACTGTTTAGTTCCTAAAAGGTATATTTTAGATAGGTACAAAAGATTGTTTAGTTTTTATTTTTATTTTTGTGGTAATAAGATAACCTTATAGGAATTAAAAAAATACTTTTTAAAAACACTTTATTGGATACATAGTATTGTTATGGTTCTATGATATTCTGTTACCATAAAAAAGCATTGAGCACACGTAACAATATTGTTGTCAAAAAAGCGTCCTTGATTGCGACTAAACGAAATATTTTAGGGATAAATGGATTTTTTCTTGTGGTAATACACATATATTCAAAAAAATACTTATATTGAGTGATTTTCCTCAGTGCACCTGTGTTTTACCCAATTCAATACAAATAGGTAATAAGGTGGACCCGGTTACATAACTTTCGCCGGACAGTTTCGGAAATTTCTTGTATTGGACTAAGTAAATTTACAGTGAGATTTAGAAGTTTTAGATCGTCAGCATTCAAAATTAAATTAAAAAAAAAAAACATTTTTGTAAGTTTGCCAAAGATTTAATCCTTTTTTTATAGTTTTTTTTTGATGAATCGATAACAAAAATTATCTCTAATCGAATAATCGATTGATCGATTAATCGATTTGGTTGCATACCCCTAGCCAACACCGGAGTTTTAAGTACAAATATTAATTTTGTTCCCAAACGCGACAATCCTAAAAATGTGCCGCACGCAAAGCATATAAAAGAGTTTTGGGCTCGTTTAAGTCAAACAGTATATTATGATGGTGAATGGGAAGCCTAAAATAAAGAACATCTAAAACGACGAATATTGCAAAAACATCGTGGGTCGATTAAACAATGTTCCAACAGCTTATAACCCATGTAAGGCCAAAACTACGTGCTTTTAGACGAGCATAAAGCCATGTTTGTCGTATAATCTCGTTGATCTTCTTCGTTGGTTTTCATACTATCTTTTTGGCAGAACTCAGAGGATTACTATTTGCAACATATTATCCAGACCTATACTGGTCACTTCGGGGTACCTCAAGGATTCCATCTGGGACCCCTGTTTTTTTTTTCACTATACAGGGTGATTCAAAAGTACTTTGACAAACTTCGGGAGGAAATTGCTGGCAATATTTAAACATGAAAAGTTCTTATAAACAGTGGTCCTTGGCGACTTCGTTACGGAGATACAGGGTGTTGAAATGTTAAAAGAAATAGTAATAATTTTTAAATAACTCCTTAACGAGTTATTTTTTTTTATGAACTTTTGTGAATAAAATAAGCATCTAAGGACACTTATTTTCAAAGTACAACTCGTTCGTAAATTTAACCAGTGGCGTCGGTACAAAATGTTAATATCATATTTTTTGTGAAAACTATGCTTTACCACTGACTTATTTTATTTTAACTTTTTTCATATAAATCCCCCTTTTATTTAGAACAAAAAAGATCACGTGTGTTTTTTTGATACGAGGGACGGTTTAAGCGTAAATTATTATTTGAATATACACAAATATTAAAAAATGTGTTTTAAACTGATCAACCACTCAAATATTTATTACAGTATTTTAACGAATACCTACATACATACTTACTAATAAACAAATATGTATATGCCTAAGCAAGGTATCTGAGGATGCCTATTTTCTAAGTATAACAAGTTTTCAGTGGCATACATATTTATTTACTAGTATGTTATTTTTTAATATTTTGTATTTTGACAAGGCGGCTTTGGAAATGTTTTTTTTGTCGATAAATTAAAATATATTTGACAGTTAGTTACCATTAAAAATAACAAAACTGAAGAATTAAAACTCAGTGGTAACTAACTGTCAAATATATTTTAATTTATCGACAAAAAAACCATTTCCAAAGCCGCCTTGTCAAAATACAAAATATTAAAAAATAACATAACATAACATACTAATAAATAAATATGTATGCCACTGAAAACGTGTTATACTTAGAAAATAGGCATCCTCAGATACCTTCCTTAGGCATATACATATTTGTTTATTAGTAAGTATGTATGTAGGTATTCGTTAAAATACTGTAATAAATATTTGAGTGGTTGATCAGTTTAAAACACATTTTTTAATATTTGTGTATATTCAAATAAAATAATCATTTACGCTTAAACCGTCCCTCGTATCAAAAAAACACACATGATCTTTTTTTGGTCTAAATAAAGGGAGGATTTATAAGAAAAAAGTTAAAATAAAATAAGTCAGTGGTGTAGCATAGTTTTCACAAAAAATATGATAGTAACATTTTGTACCGACGCCACTGGTTAAATTTACGAACGTGTTGTACTTTGAAAATAAGTGTCCTTAGATGCTTATTGAATTCACAAAATTTCATAAAAAAAAAATAACTCGTTAAGGAGTTATTTAAAAATTATTACTATTTCTTTTAACATTTCAACACCCTGTATCTCCATAACGAAGTCGCCAAGGACCACTGTTTAAAATAACTTTTCGTGTAAAAATATTGCCAGCAATTACCTCCCGAAGTTTGTCAAAGTACTTTTGAATCACCCTGTATATTAACGATATTTATTAATGTTTCATCTATTCGTAGTTTCTTCTCTACGCCGACGATCTAAAAATATATTATGCAGTTTGCTCTCTGGAGGACTGCAGGCGCTTGCAAGAGGACCTCAACAGGGTCGCTATGTTTTGTAGAAAAAATAAACTCTTCTTAAACTACAAAAAATGTTTTAATATGTTCTTTACTAGAAATATTAATGTTATCGTGTTTGACTATTACTTAAATGGGAAAGAAAGAAAAAACCGAAAGTCTTCCTAAACAAAATTTAATAGAATAAAAATTCTCTAGGGGCCTCTACATGTTTCGAACGTAGAAACGTTCACCATCAGGAGACAGAAAATTTATTTAGTGCTGATGGTTTAAGCAGAAGAAAAAATGGTGTAGAACCTTAATGGAGCTTTAATGGAATTAAAAATTGATGTGTAGAAGAGACATAATATGAAGAAAATTGATAAAGGTTAAACCATACTTAGTATGTGAAAAAGTTATTAACGGGGGTCTAAACTAACTGGGGAAGAAGAAAAGGTCTTCCTAAAAAGAAGGTATCCAAGATTATTTAAGTATAGGTATGTCAGTAAAGCAACATAATGATAAAATTGTCATAATTATAAAGATATCACAATAAAATTACTTGCAAAATATGTTTTGTGGGGTACTGAGGATTAAAGCCCAGTAACCCCGCAAGCGGTTAATTTGAAACCAATACAATTAATTAATAAGTTGCACTTTTTTTTTTTAATTTAAAGGTCGAAAGGTTCTTTACGTCCACGTGTTGGGACAAAAAACCCAGGACCCCACAAAACACTTTTTGCAATGTAATTTTATTGTGATATCTTCATAATTATGACAATTTTATCCTTATAATGTCTTATTGACATACCGGGTGTCCACAAAAGGTGGTTCAACCCTCTAACTTTTTTGGTTTTCAAGATAATGGAATAAAATTTGGGGGATTTATACAGGGTGTTTTTTTAAGGTCGACGAGCGGCCATATCTCGGAAACTACTGGGCATAGAAACTCAGGAAAAGAAAAATGATAATTAAAGTGGCCATGAGAAAATTCTGGAAATAATTTTTAAGTTTTTGCCGCAAGAGGGCGTAATTGAAAAGTAAATTTTAAAATTTTACATAACTCCGAAAATTCCACATTAAGGTATATGTTTGATAACACCATTTTAAAGCTTGGACAATTATGCATCATTTTGGTCTTATGCTCATTGGCGTACCGACTTTAATAAGAGTGGGGGAAGCTGTTGAAAGTGTAATCATTTAAATCGCTGTAACTTATAAACGACTTATCCGATTTTAGCAAACTGAAGGCTGTTTGGAAGAGAAATGTATGCACTTTTACCAATCGTATTTAGTTGTCTATAATAGTTCTAAAAAAAAATGCTAGAGGGCGCAATTTGCAATAACAATAAATTTTTTGAATTTACATCGAAAAAATAAATCATACGGTATAATTATGATACCATAATCGAAAAGTAGATGAAATTTGCAAGAAAAGATGTGAAGACCGCAGTTCGATATCTTTGTTCGTTTCAGAGTTATTGCCAAAACAATAAATTTAATACAAATTGCGCCCTCTAGCAATTTTATTAGAAACTATCGTGTACTATTAGATACGACAATTGAAGGAACTTCCAAACAAGCTTAAATTTAGTAAAATCGGATAAGTCGTTTAGAAGTTACAGCGATTTTAATGTTTACACTTTCAACAGCTTCTCCCACTCTTATCAAGTGAAAGTGTAAACATTAAAATCGCTGTAACTTCTAAACGACTTAACCGATTTTACTAAATTAAAGCTTGTTTGGAAGTTCCTTCAATTGTCGTATCTAATAGTACACGATAGTTTCTAATAAAATTGCTAGAGGGCGCAATTTGTATTAAAAATTATTGTTTTGGCAATAACTCTGAAACGAACAAAGATATCGAACTGCGGTCTTCACATCTTTTCTTGCAAATTTCATCTACATTTCTCTTCTAAACAGTCTTCAGTTTGCTGAAATCGGATAAGTCGTTTATAAGTTACAGCGATTTAAATGATTACACTTTCAACAGCTTCCCCCACTCTTATTAAAGTCGGTACGCCAATGAGGATAAGACCAAAATAATGCATAATTGTCCAAGCTTTAAAATGGTGTTATCAAACATATACCTTAATGTGGAATTTTCGGAGTTATGTAAAATTTTAAAATTTACTTTTCAATTACGCCCTCTTGCGACAAAATGCGGAACTTAAAAATTATTTCCGGAATTTTCTCATGGCCACTTTAATAATCATTTTTCTTTTCTTGAGTTTCTATACCCAGTAGTTTCCGAGATATGGCCGCTAGTCGACCTTAAAAAAACACCCTGTATACGACATAAAACTGCATTTTTTGGGGTGACTCAACATTATGGAACTTCCGGTTTAACCGGAACTTTTGATTTTTAAATGGGACACCTGGTATATTTCTCCATTTTTTGACTCCATATGAAATTCTAAATATAACGATGTGTCACTTGTCACTTTTTGTCAATAAGAATATATTTCTTTCCAAGTTTATTGTTTTTGCTATGAATACACTGATGAAATCACTTATTTCAGTTCTTTAATCTTGGGAAAAATACAATTTTACTATTTTTGGTCCAATGCTATGTGCTGTGTAAAATTTAATCTTTAAAGTTGTATAATTCATTTTTTTTAAAACGACAACATGGTGGCTCGTCGGGTTATGAAAAAAGAGGAGTAGCCTGTTTTGGGTAAAAAGTGCCGGGTTGGATGACGCCGATTAGGATATCTTTGTGCGTAAAATCGTGCAGCATCGGTTGAATTATTTCTACATTCTCCAAGCACTAATAACATATCAACTTTTTCACTCCTTGTAAAACTATTAATTTCCATGTTTTTTAAACAACAAACTAATTTACTTTGGCAGAAGCTGTCGGCATGTCAATTTTCTTCAAGGCATGATTTTGTTTTATCAGTTTTGCTGGTCACAGGCTACCTGATACATTTAAATCTAAATTTATTCTCAAAGGATGCTTCATTTTAGGAAAGTTTCAAGTTAACTTTTTAAAGTTTTTTAATGGCAGCTTTTCCAAAACCTAATAGTGTGTGGTATCAAAATAATCGTAATAAAATCCTCTTTTTTAAAGAATTAATCCGACGAGCCACCATGTTGCCATTTAAAAAAAATTAGTTATAAAACTTTAAAGATTAATATTTACACAGCACATAGCATTGGACCAGAAATAGTAAAATTGCATTTTTCCCAAGATTAAAGAACTGAAATAAGTGATTTAAAGGTATTCATAGCCCTTCTATATAAAACAATAAATTTGGAAAAAAAAATATTTTCTTGGTGACAAAAAGTGACACATCGTTATATTTAGAATGTCATATATGGAGTCAAAAAAAGGAAAAATATACCAGGTATCCCATGCATTTAAAAATCGAAAGTTTTTGTCACTTCTGGTTAAACCGGAAGTTCCATAATGTTGAGTCACCTGTCAAAAAATGCAGTTCTATGTCGTATACAAATCCTCCAAATTTTATTCCATTATCTTGAAAAACAAAAAAGTTAGAGGGGCGAACCACCTTCCGTAGACACCCGGTATACTTGAAAAGTTTTGTAAAAAAATAGAAAGGCTTTTTCTTCTTCCCCTGTTTATTTGGTTGGTTTAGACCCCCTTTAATAAGTTTCTCACACACTCAGTATGGTTTAACCTTTATCAATTTTCTTCATATTATGTCTCTTCTACACATCAATTTTTAATTCCATTAAAGCACCATTAAGGTTCTACACCATTTTCTCTTCTGCTAAAACCATCAGTACTAAATAAATTTTCTGTCTCCTGATGATGAACGTTTCTACGTTCGAAACATGTAGAGACCCCTAGAGAATTTTTATTCTATTAAATTTTGTGGAGAAAGAAGGTTTTTCTTTCTTTCCCATACTTTTAACTCCATTTTAAGCATGAACTATTTCTTCATATTACTTAAATGGTGAAACTGTCATCAAAGATCTCGGTGTATTTTCTGATTGTAAGCTTACATTTAACCCGCATATTATAAACTATATTGCTAATAAGTGCTCACGAGTGTTACGATTTGTAGCTAGGGTATGTAAATATTTTAAATCGGAGAAAGCAATAAAGTCAATTTATTTTGCATATATTATGTTTATAGTAGATTAAATTTCGTCAGTGTTGCATGGAATCCTTATTATGAAAAAATAATGTTAGACTTGAATGTTTGCAAAGTAAATTTAAAAGATTTTTAAGTTGAAGAGTTGATGGGGTGTACAATGTACTAGTGTTTCTCTTATACCTACCTAATAAAACAATTTGAATTTGCAACTTTGAAAGCCCGAAGAGTATACCTACAATTAGATTTAATCTTTGTTTATAAATTGCTGAATAACCTGTACAACGCGCCTTATTTCCAACAGTTTTCTCTGCATGTACCTTCTAGAACCACTAGACAGCAGTTTTATTTTCATTTGACCAAACAATCACAAATCTAGGCCTAAACGCCCCTATATTTATACTAAGTTTTTTCTATAATATGTATTATCAAAACATTAAAAATCTGTTTTCGATTTCTTTACTACTATTCAAAAAATACCTTAAGCATACTTTAGTATAATTTAAAACATTGGATATGGTATATTTAGATCTTGTGCAATTAAATTATTATACATAAATAGTTTTATGAAGAACTCTAGTAAACAGTGGATATACTTAGTTTTTGGGTAGCTCTACCTGTTTGTAGGTATCCTTAATTTCTAAAAAAATAAATAAATAAAAGTAAAATTATTTACGTTATTCGACACGACATAATTAATATAGCTAAATTTTTTGTTTTGGATAAAAAATTTCGTGGTATATAGTTAGAGGCGTCTTGAAGGTAGCTAGGTACATTTTCATAATGCAGTACATGTAAAACATGAAAGTATCAAAGTTGTATTTTTTAAAATGAAATGCCGTGTATTATTTCATTTACAGTTTCTATGCGATTAAAATAAAATTGATTTTCATCCAGGTTTACCTTACTGAAATATTTCGTATTTTGTGAAAATTTTGTTACACATTTTAATTGTTTAATTCTCACAAAACGACAATTTGAAACTTGTAATTATTTTATCGTACTTTCTGCACACCTTGTATAAATTAGTGAGTTTTTATAAGTGGAACACACAACTTAATCAGTAGATTTCATACTGAGGAAATTGATCTAATATAGGTAGGGTAGAGCGGGGTTAGTTGAGCCGCGGGGCTATTTGAGCCACCGGGCCTACTGCATGAGTGGAGCAGTATAAGATTAAAACGAGCATTGCGCAGGATGCAGTACGTCTTGGGAGCCGAACATTAAAATTTTAGTCGGTATTCAGCATTCGCTGCGAGAGGGCGGTCGTTCTATTTGGTTTTTCGCGCCAAAAGTAAAATATTGTTTTTCAAGGCATTTGTGGTCGTAGATCGACATTTTGGGGGATACAGACAAAAGGTAAGCTAATTATTAATTATTACACAATTGCTCTCGTGGTTTCCTAGTTTGAGAGATGAACTTTATACGACATTTTTGATATTAAATAAGAACATCTGAAATCCGTGGTGGGGTTAGTTGAGCCAAACTTTACGGGGTCAGTTGAGCAATGGCTCAACTAGCCACGTATCCATAAATTTGATATGATATCTACATCTACGTGTAGTGTATTTGTTTCACCAGAAATATGGCGACCATTACCAAAAGCAGGTCCTACGAAGAGGCAAACACAGAGAAGAAAACGCTCTTCTGCTATCCTTACTGACACTCCTGAAAAAGAGGCATTGACATTGGAGCAGAGCAAACGGAAAAAAAACGTAAAGTCGATGCGATTAAAGAGAAGGCTGTGAAAAGGCCGTTTTCACAAATTCATCTAACCCTACCAAGAAATCCTTCTTACAAGAATCAAAAAGAACAATAAAAATTTTCATCATCGGATTCAGGCGATAAAAAGACTTTAGACGCCATAGCACGAAAACAACAAGCATTGGAGAAGAATGCCTTAAAGGAAAGGAAGAAAGTAATAACCGCTCTACATCAGAGACTTCAAAATCAGAAGAAGATGAATATTTCTGTCTCGTGTGTTTAGAAAAATTCCTGGTGAAATGTTCTTATTGCAAAACTGGGCTTATTCAAATTGCACTCCCAATGGTAGTTTTTATTATGTTTGTATAAATAGTGAAAGTGATTAGAGTAATAGTTAATCGTTCTTGTTTACTTAATAAATAATATGATTTTGTTTTTATGTTATTTTAATTACCCAATACTATGTTTGGACTATATCGTATGGTAAGTCTACTTGCACAACTTACCCCATATATTGGCACAACTTGCCCCGAGTGTGGGGATAGTTGAGCCAGTAGAACCCTACTATAGTAAATGTATTCTTGCCCTGAAACTAAAGTATTTTTGACAATTTATTGATATAATTAGGTCAGCAAATAACCAAAGAAATATTTGATAAATATATTTGTACTAAATGTTTAGCAAATGCGGAATAATCAGGTTATTACCAAAAACTGGCTCAACTTGCCCCGCTCTACCCTACCTATAACAGGTTGATTTTTTATTAACCCATATTAAATAAATTGCTAGTGTATAAAACCCGCTTTAGTGTTATGTCAATTTCAGATTTGCTAGAACAGTGTTTTTATTGGTAGTTATCAGTTCCACTAACAGCACAGTCTTGTTGAATAATAAACTACTTTTAATACAGCACATTTTGTTAAGAAATAAATTGTATCTTCTCAATGCGACACATTTTGTACTCAGTAAAGCGCTTTTTCTACAATTAAGAAAGCAGAATAGCGTTCCCAACAACGAATTTGTATTCGTTAGAACCTATAATCCATAAGACGTTGGTGGGGGTTCGTAGCGATCGGCAATCGCCGCGCGCCTTAATATTAGTTTTAACGAATTTGTTGCGCAGGTCACATCGTTGTTCAGGGTCTTCTAGCTGTCCTGTCTGAATTTGAATTCTATTGATCGAACCAATATTGTACCTGTTTCAATTAATTTATTTTTACTTTGTATTGAAGTTTTTTTTAAAGTTTGCATGTCAGATAAGGCAATAGAGATTCTTATTTCAGACAACCCATCATTTGTATTGGACATTATAATCTATGGACGAATTTTACCATCTCAGTAAACCATGTTGCATAATAGATAATCATATGTAATGTTAAACGACAAGAGCAATATCACAATAGAAGCTATTTAAATTTTTGAGGACTACAGTACTGATTTAGCAAGCAAATATTAATATGATTACGGTCAAGTTTCATTACACTGCCAGTCGGAATTAATATATTAGGTACCTATATAAAACCATATTACACCCCCAATAGAAGTTCATAATTCTGTTAGTATTCAGAGCAATAATGGCTATAAACCATTCTATGGTAGCATTAACTCCTATTTCTTATTTGCTAAATTATCGTGATATTATCACTAAACAACGGTCTAGCAATTTTCTTTGTCTTACGTTTCAGTCACATACGCAGTACACAATAAGTTGTACAAAGACTAATAAAGAGTATGTGAATTCTGAATGTGAATAAAAGGCGTTTTTCTCAGGGCATGGTGAATTTGGTTTGAAAAAAAAAATACACTGATCAGCAATATTAACGCACCACTAAAAGTTTGCTACAATTTTGATGTTATATTTCTTCTAAATCTAATGTCCAATTTTAATGATTTTTTTTGCATATTATAGGGACATTCTTTAAGAATGATCCAATACTCGTGTTTTATTTTAGAAAGTTAATTGTTAGTGTATACAGGATGTAAGAAACATAATATGTTTTTTTCCCAAAAAATGAAACACCCTGTGGAAGATTCTAGGATTCATACAATATTGCAGAGTAAATCAAACGTGGGCTACGTGTTTTCTCGACGTTTTGTTTTTTGGTTCAATTAGTTGGGTTCAATAATAAAAGAATTAGACACTTTTTTAACTCAGCTTGTTTTTTAATCATAAATCCAACTTTTATGGATACTTTGATTAACATAAAGTAGGCTAGGTGAGCAAATGTCAAATGTAACTGTCAGCAGGGTTTGTATTTTGAAAATTATTTCATTTTGATTTAAGTATTGTTTAAAATTAAAGTAAAAAGTAAAGTAAGTTATTAATTTTTGACTTCTCGTTGTTGGTGAAAATGGAGCACGTGGGCCACGTGTTTTCTCGGCGTTTTGTTTTTTGGTTCATTTAGTTGGGTTCAATAATAATGAAGATATACGCTGTTATATTCCAGTGTACATTTTTATTAGAAAATCATAACAAGTAACTTTAAAAAAATGAAATCTACAAAAATAAACCCAATAATGATTAGTTTATAAAAATAAAGATAATTATCATTAGTAGCGTGTGTTTCCGCCTCTACTTCTAATAACAGCTGCACATCGGCGTGGCATACTCGAAATTAGGTTCTCAATTTGATTTTGTTCAATTTGATTCCAAATTTCAACAACTATCCTTTCTATGTCTTGCAAGGTTGCTGGGGGAGGCTGACGACGTCTTAATTTTCTGCCAATAACGTCCCACAAATGCTCGATTGGGTTAAGATCTGGACTACGCGATGGCCAATGGATAATCTAAATATTTACCTCTTGCAAATATTCAGTTACAATACGCGCTACATGTGGTCTTGCATTGTCGTGCATCAACAAAAAGTTATTGCCGATATAAGAAGCAAAAGGTACAACGTACTCAGATAAAATATCAGTAATTACCTTTCACTGTTTAACGAACCACCAAGTAGAGGAACAAGATCTGTCCGCGCTGTTGATAAAATTCCTCCTCAAACCATCACAGAGCATCCATTAAACAAAGTCGTTTCTCGAATGTTGCGTTGGGCATACCGCTCGTTTGGTCGTCGAATCACTCTTAGACGTCGATCGGAGCTATACAGACAAAACCTAGATTCGTCCGTAAACAAAACATGCCCCCAGTCCTCATTAGTCCAGTTTGCATGCTCCCTAGCGAGTAATCTAGCTCTACGGTGATCAGCGTTTAATGCGGGGCCTGTCGTTGGTACTCTAATATGCAAGTTGTGCTCAGTAAGACGTCTCCTCACAGTATCAGTGCTCGGTTTGATGTTATGAACGGCACTAAGTTGGATTAAAATATTTCTTGACGTGGTAAACCGTTCTCTTAAAGCACGTAATCTAATAAAACGATCATCTTGAGGCCTGCCTTGCCCAGGACGTCTATGGTAGTCATTGGTCTCTCTAAAACGTTGAACAACACGGGATATTGTAGTATGGGCAACTCTTAACCTCAAACCAATGGCATGATAGCTCATTCCTTCGCCATGTAAAGTCACTGCTTGAACACACTCATCGCGGGTCAAATTTCTTGTAACGCTCTCCATTTTCACCAACAACGAGAAGTCAAAAATTAATAACTTACTTTACTTTTTACTTTAATTTTAAACAATACTTAAATCAAAATGAAATAATTTTCAAAATACAAACCCTGCTGACAGTTACATTTGACATTTGCTCACCTAGCCTACTTTATGTTAATCAAAGTATCCATAAAAGTTGGATTTATGATTAAAAAACAAGCTGAGTTAAAAAAGTGTCTAATTCTTTTATTATTGAACCCAACTAATTGAACCAAAAAACAAAACGTCGAGAAAACACGTAGCTCACGTTTGATTTACTATGCAATATTGTATGAATCCTAGAATCTTCCACAGGGTGTTTCAAATTTTGGGAAAAAAACATATTATGTTTCTTACATCCTGTATACACTAACAATTAACTTTCTAAAATAAACCACGAGTAAAGGAATATGCTTAAAGAATGTCCCTATAATATGCAAAAAAAAATCATTAAAATTGGACATTCGGTTTAGAAGAAATATAACATCAAAATTATAGCAATTTTTTAGTGGTGCGTTAATATTGCTGATCAGTGTACATGTTGAAAATGTAATCATTAAAATTGTAACCATATTTTTATATAATACGAAATATTTCAAAAACCGTAACTTATATCTTGATAAAACACATTTGTTTATTTACCGTAGAAATCGAAAATGAAATAATATACAGGGTGGGGACTTTAACTGAAATAAATTCGATATTATTAAAACCGCTGAAGTTGCGCCTACAAAATTTGGTATGTGCGGGTTTTGGACCATGCGAAATTAAAAAATGATATCGGCGTTGTTGCCAGATTTCCCAGTTTTGCGCTACACGTAGTGATTTTGTTATTTTAAATATATGCCCACTTTTTTTATTGCAGTAAATTGAGCGTGTCAAATTTAGTAAGATCATAAATTCTAACTTCACTAGTTGCTGAGCTATGGCGACACTGTATTTCTATTAAAAAGTACCGGGACGCTTATCTACCTTCAAGTAGCGTTACCATGGTAACATCTCCATAGTCACTAAGTTATTGACAAGCTTCAAAAAAAGTTCTTGTCGTGACAAAATGGCTTATTTAACTGAATCCTTAAAAATAGAAATTCTCATGATGATCGGTTTCGGGAACCACCAACATAACAGGTGAAAGATATTTGGAAATTTTGCAAGGAAATAATAACTTGGCCAAAATAATTTTTTCCAGCAGGATGGGGAACCTCCGCACTATGCGGCTAACGTGCGGAATTACCTGAATACCGCCTTTCCTGGCAGGTGGATTGGACGATGGGGAGCTATTGAATGGCCAGCAAGGCCGCTTGATTTAACACCCTTAGATTTTTATTTATGGGGTGATTTGAAACATAAAGTGTATGTTATAAAACCTAGAAATATTGAAGATCTAAAATATCGGATTAGACTAGAAATCAGATCTATACCACCTCAGGTTTTACGCAGTCTACAAAATGAGTTTTGCCAAGAAGTCAATGGAGCGCATTTTGAACAACTTTTGAAATAATAAATCGATAGAACTAGTTTCGTGTTTTTGTGATTTTTTTGTCAAATTTGTTCCAGTTAAATTACCGCCTGTAGCACACAGCTGAGAATTCTGACAACACTGCCGATATTATTGTTATTTTCTGCATGCCTAGAAACCCCCATAGTAAATTTTGTAAGCGCAACTTTAACGGTTCTAAAGCGTTCCGGTACTTTTTAATTGAAATACAGTGTTGCCATAGCTCAGCAACTAGTAAAGATAGAATTTTGCAAATTTGGGATCTTACTAAATTTGACACTCCCAATTTACTACAATAAAAATAAATTTGGCATTCCATTTAAAATAACAAAATTACTACGTGTAGCGCAAAGCTGGGAAATCTGGCAACAGCGCTGATATCATTTTTTAATTCCGCATTGTCCAACATCCCCACATACCGAATTTTATAAGCGCATCTTCAGCGGTTTTAATAATATCGAATTTATTCCAGTTAAAGTCCCCACCCTGTATTGGTCTGTCCATTTAAAATATACTACTAGATACGTTTCGTATTTTTGGGGACAAACTGTACATTATGAAAATAACTTTAAAATGTACCTCCAACAGGCCATATACTATGTCGTGTTAAGTAATGTGAATATACCCCTGTATACCTAGCTACAGTTGTTTTTTTCTCCTCAGAAGCAGTTGTGGTTTTCTTAGGAATAAAACATTAAAGGTCGTAATTACATTAGAATTGATTAAATTTTATAAAGATTTTCACTAGAACCTGCTAGTTTTGACAGGACTCCGAAAAAGTTCCACGAGTATTGAACTTTTCTGATTCCAAATATCTATATATGTTATATGTTTCTTTCATAAATTATTATCATTATTTATATTAATTATTGTTACTGAATAAGCATTATGTTCTATCATGTTTTCCTCACACCAGTATAGATTTTCTAATCCGCAATATTTTGAAATGCAATTTTGCCTAAACGACTAAAGTAAACATATAAGATATATACATATTTGGAATCAGAAAAGAGTGAGGAGTTAAAAAAAATATTATACAGGGTGTTCCATTAAAAAAAATCGACATTGGCATTATTAAACAAATTTACGATGTTCATTTGTTTTGTCCGATAACAAATTCTGGCAGTTCAGGAGAAATCATGCAACTTTGGTAATTTAAAGTTTTTTTTAGGTCTTCAAATAAAAGCTCCAGGGGTGCTCCAAAATATACGGAAAAACCCTGTACATGTAAGTACTCAGGGAAAATTATAAAACAAAAAATAGAAGTATAAACAAACAACTTAACATTAATGAATAATGTTTACAAAATGTGAAATGAATAAAACAATTAACTCAAAATATCATAACTTAATAAGAGTTTGGTAGTTTCCAAAGTTCAAAAAAACGAATCGACTAATCCAGCTAATTAGGATACAAAAATATAAAACACACAAAAACACAAATTCAGCGCTAAGAATCAAATGATATTGGTAGATTGGTTCCTTATAAATACACAAAATGATATAAACTAAAGCACACAGATATTTTTAAGAGTATTAAGATACTAGAAATGTTTTTTTCGACATTTTTTACTCGAGAAATTTTGAATAATGTCGTCGAAGGAAGTTGATTTCACAAGATCTGATAACTAAATTAATAGTCTTAATACTTTAATTTAGAATATTATTGTTTATATTGGAATGTGGAATGTTCTTTATTCTTTTTAGGAATGATAATTAGCAATTATGTCATAGTTTAAATAGTGATTTAAATGTATAAAATAATAATTATTATAGGTACACTGAAATTCGTTAAAAAGCCACGGCGCCTATTTCGTTCGTGGCGCCTTAGGCCATGGCCTATTTGGCCTAGTGGTTAATCCGGCCATGTAATCAAAGCTTGGAAAAAATGTGCCAAACGTTAATTCGCAATTGTTTTCTGAAAATTCCTAATTAGATTTAATAAATTAATAATGGGTCTGAGGGTAAAATATAGTGAGCTCCGTGCTTGGCAAGGTCGCGCTAGCATTGTAGAGCATAATATAATATTTGGATTTATGCTCAGCCAAAAGCATTTTAACAACACAACCAAAAATTACCTATTTACATAGGGCCTATTATGAAGAAAAATTCATGTATAAGTTTCCGGAATACCTATATCCTGGTCGCCCATTACCTAATTACTTATTAGGTTTTACCAAACCTACACTACCTACTTGTTATCACTATCTTTTTCATATTCTGCAAACGTCAGCAATATCTTAAAAACACGAATTCGTTTTTATCAATATAGGTACCATGGATCCATGTCATTGTATATATTATCCTTGTTTAACTAACTAAATTAGAGAAGGATGTCTCAAATAAATATATTGAATGATTCCTTTAAACCAAAAACTAAAGAAGTCAAGTGTATTTTCCAATTAGCACTATTTTCAATTTTTTTTTAATATGAAGCGAAATTACCGTATTATGGACCTAACGAATATTGTCGGGGTTATCGACCAAAACTACCAGTTTATAAAATCCCAGTACTTACAAATTAACGTTGATTCTGAACCACGGTCTTTAGCACTTGACCAATATCGAGTTTCATCCCTCGTATTGATCTCCTATTACAGAAATAAATCCTGATGCTCTATGGATCCTATAGATGCAAGATTCACTATTCTGCAGCTAGTTCAATACTCGTGGAACTTTTTCGGAGTCCTGTCAAAACTAGCAGGTTCTAGTGAAAGTCCTTATAAAATTTAATCAATTCTAATGTAATTACGACCTTTAATGTTTTATTCCTAAGAAAACCACAACTGCTTCTGAGGAGAAAAAAACAACTGTAGCTAGGTATACAGGGGTATATTCACATTGCTTAACACGACATAGTATATGGCCTGTTGGAGGTACATTTGAAAGTTATTTTCATAATGTACAGTTTGTCCCCAAAAATACGAAACGTATCTAGTTGTATATTTTAAATGGACAGATCAATATATTATTTCATTTTCGATTTCTACGGTAAATATACAAATGTGTTTTATCAAGATTTAAGTGACGGTTTTTGAAATATTTCGTATTTTATAAAAACATGGTTACAATTTTAATGATTACATTTTCAACATGTATTTCTTTTTTAAACCAAATTCACCATGCCCTGAGAAAAACGCCTTTTATTCACATTCAGAATTCACATACTCTTTATTAGTCTTTAGGTATACATCTTACTGTTTAATAGTATATGTGACTGAAACGTAAGACAAAGACAACTGCTAGACCGTTGTTTAGTAATAATATCACGATAATTTAGCAAATAGGAAATAGAAATGTTATGCTACCTTAGAATGGTTTATAGCCATTATTGCTCTGAATACTTACAGAATTATGAACTTCTATTGGGGGTGTAATATATGGTATGTGTTATATAGGTACTATATTAATTCCGACTGGCAGTGTAATGAAACTTGACCATAATCATATTAATATTTGATTGCTAAATCAGTACTGTAGTCCTCAAAAATTTAAATAGCTTCTATTGTGATATTACTCTTGTCGTTTAACATTACACATGATTACCTATTATGCAACATGGTTTACTGAGATGGTAAAATTCGTCCATAGATTATAATCTCCAATACAAATGATGGGTTGTGTGAAATAAGAATCTCTATTGCCTTATCTGACATGCAAACTTTAAAAAAACCTAAATAGAAAGTAAAAATAAATTAATTGAAACAGGTACAATATTGGTTCGATCAATAGAATTCAAATTCAGACAGGACAGCTAGAAGACTCTGAACAACGATGTGACCTGCGCAACAAATAAAGTATATGTTAATAACAACATTGGATCAAAGTTTATGGTTAAGGGAAAAATAAACACAAATAAACCTTGAACATAGGGACAAACAACACTTATATCACAGAACACAAAATTAGCATTGCAGTTATGCACCTCGCACTTGCACTAAAAGTACCTACACCATACCATCAGACATCAATCACCCACCAACAACGCAATCATATTATGATATGTTTTGATTTACTCCGTGCAACTTAAACCACCCTCGTGTATATCTAAACGAAATATTTTAGGGATTAAAGGATTTTTTTTGTAGTAACATATTAAAAAAAAACTTGTATTGAATGATTTTCCTCAGTATACCTAATCAAACAGGGCCGAATTAAGGTCGTTTGACGCCTTAGGCCAGACAAATTTTGGCGCCTATTTTTTTCAATTTCGAAATGGATTTTAAAAAAATTGAGCGCGTCATGATACGGATGATCAAATTTGTGCCTAAACGTTATCTCATAAAAATGTGTTTTCAAGCGGATATTTGCACGTTTTGTTGAAGAAAAAACTCATAGATTAATTTAATTGTAATAATCGTATAATACAGGGTTTTTCCGTATATTTTGGAGCACCCCTGGAGCTTTTACTTGAAGACCTAGAAAAAACTTTAAATTACCAAAGATGCATTATTTCTCCTGAACTGCCAGAATTTGTTATCGGACAAAACAAATGAACATCGTAAATTTGTTTAATAATGCCAATGTCGATTTTTTTAAATGGAATGGTATATTAATTTTTTTTTAACTCCTCACTTATATATTGATAAAAACGAATTCGTGTTTTTAAGATATTGCTGACGTTTGCAGAATATGAAAAAGATAGTGATAACAAGTAGTGTAGGTTTGGTTAAACCTAATAACTAATTAGGTAATGGGTGACCAGGATATAGGTATTCCGGAAACTTATACATGAATTTTTCTTCTTAATAGGTAATTTTTGGTTGTGTTTTTAAAATGCTGTTGGCTGAGCATAAATCCAAATATTAGATATATTATGCTCTACATTGCTAGCGCGACCTTGTCAAGCACGGAGCTTACTATATTTTACCCTCAGACCCATTATTAATTTATTAAATCTAGTTAAGAATTTTCAGAAAACAATTGCGAATTAACGTTTGGCACATTTCTTCCAAGCTTGGATTAAGTATACTGAGGAAAATCATTCAATACAAGTTTTTTTTTAATATGTTACTACAAAAAAAATCCTTTAATCCCTAAAATATTTCGTTTAGATATACACGAGGGTGGTTTAAGTTGCACGGAGTAAATCAAAACATATCATAATATGATTGCGTTGTTGGTGGGTGATTGATGTCTGATGGTATGGTGTAGGTACTTTTAGTGCAAGTGCGAGGTGCATAACTGCAATGCTAATTTTGTGTTCTGTGATATAAGTGTTGTTTGTCCCTATGTTCAAGGTTTATTTGTGTTTATTTTTCCCTTAACCATAAACTTTGATCCACTGTTGTTATTAACATATACTTTATTTGTTGCGCAGGTCACATCGTTGTTCAGAGTCTTCTAGCTGTCCTGTCTGAATTTGAATTTGAATTCTATTGATCAAACCAATATTGTACCTATTTCAATTAATTTATTTTTACTTTGTATTTAAGTTTTTTTAAAGTTTGCATGTCAGATAAGGCAATAGAGATTCTTATTTCACACAACCCATCATTTTCCAATACCCATCATTTGTATTGGACATTATAATCTATGGACGAATTTTACCATCTCAGTAAACCATGTTGCATAATAGGTAATCATGTGTAATGTTAAACGACAAGAGCAACATCACAATAGAAGCTATTTAAATTTTTGAGGACTACAGTACTGATTTAGCAAGCAAATATTAATATGATTGTGGTCAAGTTTCATTACACTGCCAGTCGGAATTAATATAGTACCTATATAACACATACCATATATTACACCCCCAATAGAAGTTTATAATTCTGTAAGTATTCGGAGCAATAATGGCTATAAACCATTCTAAGGTAGCATTAACTTTTATTTCCTATTTGCTAAATTATCGTGATATTATCACTAAACAACGGTCTAGCAGTTTTCTTTGTCTTACGTTTCAGTCACATATACTATTAAACACTAAGTTGTATAAAAACTAATAAAGAGTATGTGAATTCTGAATCTGAATAAAAGGCGTTTTTCTCAGGGCATGGTGAATTTGGTTTAAAAAAGAAATACATGTTCAAAATGTAATCATTAAAACCGTCACTTAAATCTTAATAAAACACATTTGTATATTTACCGTAGAAATCGAAAATTAAATAATTATTGGTCTGTCCATTTAAAATATACAACTAGATACGTTTCGTATTTTTGGGGACAAACTGTACATTATTATGAAAATAACTTTAAAATGTACCTCCAACAGGCCATACTATGTCGTGTTAAGTAATGTGAATATACCCCTGTATACCTAGCTACAGTTGTTTTTTTCTCCTCAGAAGCACTTGTGGTTTTCTTAGGAATAAAACATTAAAGGTCGTAATTACATTAGAATTGATTAAATTTTATAAGGACTTTCACTAGAACCTGCTAGTTTTGACAGGACTCCGAAAAAGTTCCACGAGTATTGAACTAGCTGCAGAATAGTGAATCTTGCATCTATAGGATCCATAGAGCATCAGGATTTATTTCTGTAATAGGAGATCAATACGAGGGATGAAACTCGATATTGGTCAAGTGCTAAAGACCGTGGTTCAGAATCAACGTTAATTTGTAAGTACTGGGATTTTATAAACTGGTAGTTTGGGTCGAAAACCCCGACGATATTCGTTAGGGCCATAATACGGTAATTTCGCTTCATATTAAAAAAAAATTGAAAATAGTGCTAATTGGAAAATACGCTTGACTTCTTTAGTTTTTGGTTTAAAGGAATCATTCAATATATTTATTTGAGACATCCTTCTCCAATTTAGTTAGTTAAACAAGGATAATATACATGCATCCATGGTATATTGATAAAAACGAATTCGTGTTTTTAAGATATTGCTGACGTTTGCAGAATATGAAAAAGATAGTGATAACAAGTAGTGTAGGTTTGGTTAAACCTAATAAGTAATTAGGTAACGGGTGACCAGGATATAGGTATTCCGGAAACTTATAAATGAATTTTTCTTCTTAATAGGTCCTATGTAAATAGGTAATTTTTGGTTGTGTTTTTAAAATGCTGTTGGCTGAGCATAAATCCAAATATTAGATATATTATGCTCTACATTGCTAGCGCGACCTTGTCAAGCACGGAGCTCACGATATTTTACCCTCAGACCCATTATTAATTTATTAAATCTAGTTAAGAATTTTCAGAAAACAATTGCGAATTAACGTTTGGCACATTTTTTCCAAGCTTGGATTAGGTATACTGAGAAAAATCATTCAATACAAGTTTTTTTAAATATGTTACTATAAAAGAAAATCCTTTAATCCCTAAAATATTTCGTTTAGATACACACGAGGGTGGTTTAAGTTGCACGGAGTAAATCAAAACATATCATAATATGATTGCGTTGTTGGTGGGTGATTGATGTCTGATGGTATGGTGTAGGTACTTTTAGTGCAAGTGCGAGGTGCATAACTGCAATGCTAATTTTGTGTTCTGTGATAAGTGTTGTTTGTCCCTATGTTCAAGGTTTATTTGTGTTTATTTTTCCTTTAACCATAAACTTTGATCCTCTGTTGTTATTAACATATACTTTATAATAAATAAAAACTAATCTTATTTGGTTTTACATGGTTCCATGGTTGGGAAAATAAATGTTTTCATATAAAAAACATTGTAGTTAATTTTCGTGTTTTATTAATTTTTATCCCAACTGATATTTTTTTTAGGTATGAAGTTCTAGGCCATTTAATTTTTTCCATTTATTCTTTAAAACTAGATACCTATACCCATGTAACTGGCTGAAATGGTTACTGTGACTACAGATATTTAATTTGGCTAAAGTGGACTAGGTACCTAGGAATATTTTTTTTATAGCTGACAGACAATTTTTAGGATTAAAAAGCAATACTTTTTTACTAAGTACATGATGTCAATTAATCATAAAATCATATTTGTTTGTAAATAAAAGATATTTTTTACCACTTACTGCATCATATATTTTTTTGGAGACCAGAGTTTTCTTTTAAATGTTTAAAAAACGACCATATTAAGGTTAATAAGTAATTTCAAAAAAATGAACCTAGTAGCTACAACAGAGTTGTTTTATCGGTATCTATGTAGGTAATGCAGGTTTTTTGCTACTAGGTCCAAAAGGATTTCTAGCTACGGCTATGTAATAATAGAATTTTCTCTCAGTATAGCGGGGGGTACCTATTTATTTATGTGTTTGATGTTGACAAAGAAATTAATAGCCAAATTAGTTGTGTCTCATTATGATTGTTAGCAAATATTTCAAAAACCACTTAACAATCTTCAGACAAATATATCGATAATGTAAGGTAGTCATTTAAAGCGTGAGTTTTCTTAGATTATAAAGGCTTTGTTATTAAGAAATGATAGGTGAAGTCGACTTACCTGAACTCGTGACTCCGTCAAGCCTATTCTCATGGCGATCTCCTCCCTCATAAAGATATCTGGATAATGCGTTTTTGAAAAACACCTTTCCAGCTCGTTAAGCTGTGCGGGGGTAAACCTCGTCCTGTGTCTCTTTTGTTTCGACGGTTTTTCACCGTCATTGGAACTATTATTGCTAAGTGGTCCACTAATCGCACCGCCTAAACTATTGTCGCATAGTCCAGTTAGTCGCGGTTGGTCTAACACTTTTAAATCACCCTGATGTCTCTTTAACTCTTCACCGCACATGTCTTTAATACCTGAAAATAAACAATTGACCATTACACATATATTATAAGTAAAATATTATTATTTCAACTTCAGTTGGACTTAATACGACCGAAAAAAATATTGATGATTAGTGCTTAGATATTAAGATAAACATGACAAAGAGTAAAACAATTACTTGGTATTGAGTACCTAGTATCGGTATCGATTTGTAATGGAACCATCTTTTCAAAACGCCCGATAGGTCCCAACTAAACAGGACCGAGCAGGTTAGAAAACCTCGTCGGTATATTCCCTAATTGTTTGGCCTACCAGCGAAGCCCAATAATATTGCCTTAATGAGGGCGAGGCTGCTCGAATTTAGCCCATTTAACTAGCCTATCGTTAGTATGCTGAACCACCAAAGACTTTTACGCCAATTAGTGCCCCCACTAACTTACCGACAGAGCCCAAAGTATTTAACATATTTTTGGGTCAGGCGATAAAATTTGACGCACTGCACTGTTTATTTAATGAGTACTGATTTGATACTGAATTCTGAATATGTTGTTGATGCCGAAAAGGGACATAAGTGGGAGGTAAACTAATGGGGACCAGACCCCTAAATGGGCGGAGTTAGCTTCTGGGCGGAGTTTCCCTTCCATTATTTCTTTGTAAAGGCATCAAGGATAATAAAGATGAAACGAATAGCGGGAAAGTCTTTTCAATATAAAATACGGGTTGAGTTTATACCGTTTATTCTAAAAAATTCCCCAAATCTAGAAATTATGTTTTTCCTTTGTGTTTAGAGGAAAAGTGTCTTATACATTCTAGATAGGTACCTTCTTTGTTCATTTTGGGTTCTTGTCGCTTACCTACTATAGGTAGGTACTTTCCATTTGTTTCTTTTAAAAAGCAAACTAAAGTAAAAAATATTTGCTTAGCTAGGTAAGTTGTTAAAAATCTAAATCGATCTTTGCGAACAACTTTGTATAGTTCGTAGGTACCTATTGGAAACAGAGAGGGACATTCCGGCATTCTTAATAGCGGCAAGGGGGGAGGAAAATTTTTTTGCTGTGCTAAGTTAAATTTTTAAAAGGAACGCTCTACTAAGCCGTTGCCTTTGCTTTGCTATTTAAAAGAAGCTTAAAGGAACTTAGGTATAAACAGCACAGGTAGGTACCATATAGAATATAAATTTATCCACTTATTCAATAAGTTATCTTATAGTACCTATAGACACAAATAATCAATAAAATTCAGGTTGCTTCGATAGGGCTCGTCTAGCTATATCATGGTCAGTAGACCTCGGACAAGGTTTGATCGACTTATTGGTATATACATTACACAAAAGCCCCTTATCTACTTATTTCTTCCTAAAAATAAAAACCTATAGGTAAGTAGGTACCTACATAATAACATTATAATGTATGTTGGCAGCGCACTTAAGGTTTAATTGAAATTATAAAGAGAAAAACGCCTATGAGGTTTATGAGATTTAATAATGTTGGTAATTCACCGCATACGGGTTTCCTTATAATTTATTAGAATTTATGATTTTTCTTATAAAAATAAATTTTTATGTGGATTTATTATTGAGGTTCAGTCAGAAAATACCTACCTATTATTTATTTGGAATTATGAGTAGCGGTCATGGCATTTCTGACAACGTCTTATAACGATGGAGTTTTATGCGAACCCAAGCAAATATAGCAGATATTATTTGTATGTTTTATTTTATTTTATGAGTACAAAAGTAACTCGTGTTTATATAAAAACTATACCTATAGGTACATATGTAAAAAAATAACACAATCCGTCTAAAAATGTTTCCTAAATCTTTATTAACACACACAGTGATCCGTATTGTAAAAACGAATTAGGGGACAGGCGGGCAAAACGGGGTACTTAAGGTTTAAAGTAGAATTTTAAAAAAATCTGCAACTTTCAAGGTTTATCAATTAGGCAAATATCATTGTTATAGTGTTAACTATTTATTATTAAAATTTGAAGTTAAAAAAGGTAAACGTTTTTCTTATTTTACAAAAAGAAGAAAATTATGCAAAATTACCCCATTATGCCCGTCGTATAGGGCAAAATGGGGTACTAAACTTAAACCAAGAAAAGTCTATTTACAAAATTCGCAAACAAGTACTGCTTCATCATCTTCATCTTCTGCACCTGCGCATGAATTGTGAGCCCATTTATGGCACCTAGAACAGCTTATCCATCCCTCTGTGGAATCTGAATAAAAGTATCCGCAGTACAAGCAGTCAGTGTCATTATCTTCGCCTTCTGAATCTGACTCTACTTCTTTAGTTTTTTTCAATTTCGATTTCTTAATCGTCTTAGATTTGGTTTGATTATAGGCTATCTTTCTTTTCGCTGATTTCACGTCGATAGCCTGCTTTTTTTCTTGAGCCAATTCCAGCTCCATTTTATAGGGTGAAGACGTTAAAATGACAGTTTTGCCCCTTTTTCTTGGCACTCGTTTCTTGGATTGATTTACTTTAGGCACTGCTAAGATCGCTTCGGGACTTGCAAACTTAAAACTAGTGTCACTTTCTTTGGACGATCCTGGTTGAGGCTCAGGCATCTCCTTTCTAATGGATGGTCCTGGTTGAGGCTCAGGCGTCTCCTTTCTAATGGATGGTCCTGGTTGAGGCTCAGGCGTCTCCTTTCTAATGGATGGTCCTGGTTGAGGCTCAGGCGTCTTCTCTCTAATGGATGGTCCTGGTTGAGGCTCAGGCGTCTTCTCTCTAATGGACGACCCTGATTGAGGTTCGGGAGTCTCCTCTCTAATGGACTGTAATTGACTTTCAGATCCACTGGGACCAACTCCTATGTCAGTTGTAGCTGATGGCAGGAAATCTGCTTCAGAAAAAACGGCCATATCTACAGGCCACACGCCGGTTGCTTTAAAACCATTTATGGCAGTAAACCATTGTAGCTGCTCTTAAATATGCGGTACTGAATAGAGATGAAATTTGCTCAAATGTTACCATTCGTCCAGGATGTGTTCTAAGCCATTTCCTTACTTCGTCGTCATAATATGCACTTAATGGCTTCATAAATGCAACATCTAAGGCTTGAAGACGGTGCGTGCAATGAGGTGGAAAACATAGCATTTCCACCCCATTTTCCCGAGCATAATTAATTACGTCTAGATTTTTCGTATGTGACGAATGACCGTCTAGCAGAAGCAGAACTGGTGAATCTTTTGAAGCTCTAGAATACTCGACAAACTTCTTAAACCATCGAAAAAACAATGTCTTATCTATCCACCCTTTTTCATTAAGCTCAACCCATCCACCAGGCACGAGGCCATCCAAAAACCCCTGTTGCATTCGCTTCCGGGGAAATATTAGCATGGGAGGCATATATGTTCCTGAGGCAGAGAAACAAATTTCTGCAGTGATAGTTTCACCCCTCTCGGCTGACGCAAGCGCGCCAACTTGACGCTTTCCTTTTGAGGCTATGATTTTAGAAGCTCCCTTTGGATTGACCGTAACTCCCGTTTCGTCCACGTTGTAGATTTTTTCTGCTGTTAGTTTATATTTATGGACAGTTTCTTCCAACAGTTTAAAGAATTGTTGTACAGCCACCTTGTTAAATCCCATCGCACGGGCACCTGACGTAGCCTCGGGCTTTCTGATTGACAAGCCCTTGTGCCTATTCAAAAACCCCCGCATCCATCCCTGCCCAGCCATTTTATGATCTTTGTTAAAGGGATGCTCAATCCTATTTTGATCAGCAAGTTCAAAGGCAAGTTGCCGACATTCTGTCATAGTCAATCCAAACAATCTTGCTTCCATATCTTTAAGATAATTAACAAGTTCTACTTCTTGTTCGGGAGTAAAAACAGGCCTTTTAGCGCCTAAAACTTTTGCAACAGAATAACCTGCATTATCTCGTTGTTTTTTTACGTGACGCTCTAAAGTTGTCTGAGGAACGCCAAACGAAATCGATGCTCGATAGTAACCCATCTCTTCACTTACTACAGCATTTACAGCCTGTTGCATGCTCTCTGTTGACCACTTTTGACGATCCGTCTTCCTTTTGTAGGTAAACACCATCTGCAAACAAAACCATTTTTTTTTAAAGTTGCATAATATGCTCATTGGGCAAAACGGGGTACCCCATTTTACTTTACCTATTGGTACCCCATTTTGCCCAAAGAGCAGGTTTTTAAGTTATTACCCATTTAAATTATTACAAGTATTTATTTTTTAACACAATGACAAAGAAAGTCCCTAGAAAACATTCACTCTTAGTGGGTAATAATGTTATTTAATAATAATTTTGTTTACTAATACTTACCATGAATATATTCTCGGGCGATAGTAAAACCTTGTTTACTAAAAACGCACATGCACTACTTACAACGGTCAACGACCAACTGTTGATTTCTGCTTTCTGACAGAGGCCGTATACACGTATGCATAATATAATTTCATTATCATCGTATAGATGGAGCGAGTGGTATTGAAAAAGAACCGGGTACCCCGTTTTAGGCAGCTACCCCGTTTTGCCCGCCTGTCCCCTACCTTGTATATTATGCGTATGTACCATTTTAATTTTGTATGATAATTTATTTACAGTTGTAGGATCTGATAGAAATTCCATAGTTATACCAACCATAAATCCTCATAAATTACTCATAAATAAAACATCGTACAAACTTATAAATTCATCAAAAATTTTATAGGGATATCGATCATAAAACCTCACAGTATAAGTATTATAAAAATGGACGAATTCCCATCATAACTCTGTTTCCCAATGCAATTTAAATTAGAACAAACCTAAACAAACAAAAAACTTAATAATGTAATGGATCAGTACCTACGTACTTCACAAAGGTAAGTAAATATATTAATTACTTAAATGTAAATAACATATATTCATAAATATAACAAAGAATGTGATGTGATAAGATACAAAATGATACAACTACATAGGCCATAAAATATTTTTAAAAACGTTAATTATAAATGGTATTCCTCATGAGCAATTAAAAAAGATAAACAAGCTTTTATAAAATATAATATAAATTCAGACGATCCAAAAAAATTTGAGTGACCTTAAGAAGATTTGAATAGGTACGTACTTTATAAATTCAGCAAGCGATATTTTACCTAGTCAAAATTTGATTTCCTTTTATTCTACTAATAAATCACCTATATAATAGATGATGATGTATTCTTAAATTTAAAACATATCATACAAAGTTTATCTAATATCCAAACAGATTCTTGTGGAATCGATGGTGTAACCTTGAGAATGTTAGAAATCTGTATAAACAATAATAATTGCTTAAATGCTCTTAAACATATATTTAGTAATTCAATTTTAAATTATTTAGAAAACGAACAAACCCAACCAATAGCTTCATTATCTTTAATATCTAAAATTCTTGAAAGACTAACTTTTTATCAAGTGATATTCTATTTAGATAAATATAATATTTTACCTAGCAATCAATCTGGTTTCAGAGATAATTTCTAGATCTAGCCAAGGCTTTTAATTCTCTAAATTATGAATTACTATTTATATAAATATATAGGATTTAGTAAACACACTTTTGAATATTTTGCAAATTATATATCCCTAATAAAAAAATCTTATAAACCCACTTAAAAAATATATAAAGGCTTTAAAAGTTTTTATGTGTTTTTATCTGTTTTATATTATTTATAAGCAGACTATATAGACTGTTGTTTTATGCGTGACGAGCTTAAATATATAAAGAAATTTATGAGTTTTTACAGTTTATACGTTTTCATTAATATGATATTATGTTTGACACTTTTAAAGAAATTTATGAGGTTTCATAGTTTCAGTTTAGATGATGCTTTATTTTTGCTTTTTCTAACGGAATTTATCAAGTTATATAGTATATAAGTTTGTTTGGTGCTTTATGGTTGATGATTTTAAAGGAATTTATGAGGTTTTATAATGTACAAGTTTGTATGATGCTTTATGGTCGATGCCTCTAAAGGAATTTAGGAGGTTTTATAGTTTATAGGTTTGTATGATGCTTTATGGTTATTGTTTTTGTAAGATATTTTATAGTTTATAGGTTTGTATGATGCTTTATGGTTGATGCTGCTAAAGGAGCTTAAGATGTTTTATAGTTTATATAGGTTTGTATGATGCTTTATGGTTGGTTGATGCTTCTACGGGAATTTACAAGATTTGTAATATTTTTATAGGTACTTAGTCACTACATGGCGTTACAGCCTCGGAATGACATATTTTGTAATCTTTGTGTGGTATACAGTATATACAGTTCATAAAATATTGTAGCAAGTAGGTATATGAAAAAATATAGCTGATAAACCCACATAAAACCTCTTAAAACTTATAGCTGATAAACCCTCATAAAACCTCATAAATCTTTTATAATCGATTATTAAATCTTAAAAAAAAAGTGTCAAATTTCAAGCTAATTTACCGGTAAACCATCAGCATGAAATGTCGTGAAACTTTTTAAGGGTTCCTCTTTATGGCATTTTATAAGGTTTTGATAACTACCTTATAACGCCTTATAAAAAGCTAGTCAAATTTCAAAAAAATATTTCAAGCAAACCAGCATAAAATCTCTTGAAACTTCTCTCTTCAATTAACTGTATTTTTATAAGTTTTTATTAATTTGATATAAAGTTTTATAAAGAAACAATCAAATTCTAAAAGAATGTACCCTGTAATTCCTCGTAAAATGCTTATGAGATTTTATTGGTTAATTGTGATTCATTTTGCTAGTCAAAAATCATTAAAGTAACATAAACGTTTATTGTTTTTTTTTATAAGTTTTCATGCGGTATTTTTGGTAGGGATATCTAAAATTTTTGAAAGGCTATTTTTTTTATCAAGTAATATTCTCTTTAGATAATTATAATATTTTACCTAGCAATCAATCTAGTTTTAGAGATAATTTTATCACAACGACGTTTATGTAAACTTAAAGATGATATTTTAGAAAGTTGGGATACAAATTTTCTTACTAGTACACTGAGAAAAAAATTTTTCTGGTGGCAATTAAGCGATTTTTACCATTTCTAGTATTGGTTTTTTAAATTGGATAAATAAGATTATAGTTCACTACACTAAATTACTCTTGACATAATTTTGTAAAATATTTTTGATTAATTCGGGCAACTAAAAAATCGAATTGGAATATATATGGTTAAATTAACAAAAGTTTAATTCACTCAATTACAGTTTACTAATATTATTTACATTCAATTTTCTTCATAAATATTTTTTTCAAGGAATTTATTAGTATTTGTTAGTATGCTATAAGAAATCTAGAGATTATAATTTAATACTGCAAATAAAACAGATATTCCAAAATAAATTTATTTTGCCAGAGTTCCGCGAACTAAATTTTACTGTAGGCAAGTTAGTTGGTGATTCCCAGAATTACGGCTCGAGTCTTAATGTGAAGACGATCGCGACGCGAAGCATTTAATTCGAAGCGCGCGGGTTGTTGTCGGGTGTCGATATTTTCTTTTGTTTGTCTTCAAGTGGTCCGGTCCAATTATAATAATATAGTTATGGATGAAATGGAGGAAATATTAAAAACCTGGGGGTTACCCATGTTAGCACCTGTGTTTGTCGGTAAGTCATCAATTATTATACCTATTTTATTATCTAATATTTTAGTTGTTATCTACTAGGTAGGTATATGGTTCTAGAATTGCCGCGCCGGAAAGATGGCGTACATTATTAGGTATCGTTTTTCTAGATCTAGCCCAGGCTTGTGATTCTCTAAATCATGAATTACTACTTAAATATATAGGATTTAGGTAACACACTTGTGAATAGTTTGCAAATTATATATCAAATATATCTCAAATTACAAGAATTTCAAACAAATTTCTTTATGATGTTTCAATTTCATCAGAAGTATTAAAAGGAGTTCCTCAATGATCTGTACGGGGACCTTTTCTATTTATTATTTATATATATATATTTTTTATTTATCCATGAAATATTGGAATCTATTACCTTTTGCTGATGATAACGAAATATATTATACAAATTAAAAAAAAGGTAATCGTTTGTAATGGATTTTATTGATAAACGAGGATCTTTCTGATGTGTCCTAAGTAATAATCGCTTGAAACTTAATGAAAACAAAACAAGTTTGGTTTTAATCGGTCCAAAATCTATTCATTCAAAAATAATAATCAACACTGATTTCAAAATTATTATTTATAATTGTGCGATTCCATTGGTAACATCCGCTACAAATCTTGGTATCATTTTAGCAAGTCAAAAATTACGCTAAGCGGGGCGCTTTGATTGTGAGAAAGTTCTGCCAATTTCATGTAGGTATGTCACCGTCAATGTTGCTGGTTAGTTAATTATTTCTAAACATCTTTATGCTAAAACAATATAAATAATTTACTTTGTTATAATATTATCTACTTTATTTTAAAAATATTAGTGACCGCTATTTCGTAGTACTATACTACATTATCAAACTGAACTTTACAGTTTGATAAAAACTGATTTATACAGTTTGATAATGTCACTAATATTTTTAAAATAAAGTAATATTATACCAAAGTAGATTATTCATATTGTTTTTGTTAATTTGCAATATCACAAAGTGACGGACTACTCAATTCAACATCCATATGCAATCCGACATTAGGCTTGTCAACTCTATTATTTTAAGTGGTTAACACCCGAATGCACCGTTTGTGGATTGTAATCCCAGTTCCCCGATCCAGTTTTTCTTATCCTTTGTCCGAAGCTATGCACAGTCAGTAGATTATCTAATCCGGATTAGAAATCTGATAACGTCTGAATCGCAAGTTTTTTTCGACAGTTAAGGAATAAATGTCAAAAATTTGTCAGTTTTTTTTTGGTTTATTTTTCAAAAACGAGTGGAAACGCAAAAAGAATCACCAATTTTTCCCCAGGAGTCTCCTGAGGATACTGCTAAAACATGCCAATTTTATCGAAGACAAAAAACAAAGAAAGTTTCGAATGGTGATAAATCTGAAGCTTGGAAGCGAGTTCACGAATAATTCTTTTTGTTTTTAATTGTACTTGCAATGGCCGTTGTAACCCGATTTAAAATTCTGGAAATCGTACTCTAATGGCAGCCAAGAAAATCTCCAATTGTAGTCTGATGCCCCCCACAAGAGTACAGACGCAATGTGGCCAGGAACTGGTTCATCGGTGTTATACTACTATTTCTAAAACGAATAAGATTATAGTAGATTCAGGAATAGTCACCAAAAGTCCATCTAATCCCATTGCACTCCCTTCTATTTATAAACTTACAAGTAATTTTGGAATATAATTTCTTTTATTTACAACCACAAATGTAATGTTGACATTACAACATTTTTAAAAGTTTGAAAGTGTCACATTACCTACGTCTACTTCCCTCTTCCACTTCCCTCACCCAATTCCCTCACCCAATTTCCTCACCCAATTCCCTCACCCATTTCCCTCATTCTTGTCATTTAACTAGCATATTTTTGTTTGGCGTCAAAACAATAAATGTCATATTTTGACATTTTAACTACATTTTTCAAAAAAATCAAAAATTATCTAATTTTTAATTAACGGTGGTTGTAAATAAAATAGTATACAAACCTCAGAGGAAAGTTTTCATTACTGCACGAGATTAAAGTTAACCTCGACGCTTCGCGTCTCGGAAAATTAACTAATCTTTCCACAGTAATAAAACACTTTCCTCTTCGGTATGTAATATACTATTTTTATGTTTTCCAGGAAGCTGAGAACTGTAGGTTTTGTGAGACGAAATCTTCGAAAAAATAAATAATTGTCCATTGAGTCAAAATAATCACTTCTTTCGTAGATTCTGCGAGGAAAAACAAAGTTGATGATGTCGGTGATATCTAGGTCATCATCAATGAATATTTCGTCTTCTATAAATTACATTTTATCCCGAAATAATAAAAAAATTGCAAAAAAATAGTTCCAATATTTGATTTTGAGGTTAGACGTCGATCGCTAATCCACGCTTCGTTGACCGATTAGATAATCTGAAGCTTAAACCATATTTTTCTTGCGTTGCATGTAAACATTTAACCTAATCCTGGCTTGCCTAACTAATCAGGAAAATTTGCTTACGGTGCATTCGGGTGTTAAACTATGGCGTTATTATACAGGGTGTCCGAAAATGATGAGCAAAAGAAAAAAAAGAAAATAAATGCAAAATGCTCTCTTCCTATAACATTTTTTCAAAAATTGATTATTAACCGAGTTACGGGGTGTTAAAATTAAATTTTATTTGCAGTTTTAAAATACATAAGTTACTAGAACAATAAATTAAACATTCCAATCAAAGGTTCAAAGTGACGTCCTTCCTATTCAATGCAAAAATTAATTTTTCTTAAAAAATTCCGACGAACTCCATGGAATATTCCTTCCTTTGCTATGCTATGTTTAAGGTTGAAAATAAATTAAAATGATTTCGTATTCATCACATGCAAGCAATGTTATTTTAGCGTTTTCCCGAAAACGGTTAGATTTATCGAAACAAAAGTAGTATACCTTTTTTACGCAAAAGGTTAGAAGAGTAAAAATATTCAGTCAAAATGCGCATACAGGGTAGGACAAAAAAGTTGGGAACATTAAAATTAAAGTATAGGCTCCTATGTGACGCCCTCTACAAAATGCGAAAAAACGGTGTGCACATTTGTATTCCTCATCCCAAAAATGTCCCATATAAAAGATTTCGTAAAAATATTATGAGCGTGGCAAAAGGTATTGCAAGAAAACTGCAAATAAGTTTTAACTTTAACACCCTGTAATTATTTAATTTGTTAATTAATTGTTAATAATCAATTTTCGAAAAAATGTAATAGGAAGAGATGGTATTTATTTTCGCTCTAGAATATATCCCCTAAATTTTTTGCTCATCATTTCAGGAAAACCTTGTACCGTGCGAGCAAAAATTATTTGCATCAAAGAGGACTTGGATTAAAAAACGTAGGGCTTGGCTTAGATCACAATGATATGGGGACGATATTATATCTAACCAAATCTAGGTTAAAATGTTGTCAAATTCATATTATGACATGGTATTATGCCAAACTAATGAGTAATAAACTAAGTAGACAAATACAAATTTATTATTGTTGTTTACAAAATTAACAAAGTAAGAATATACAGAAAGAAGAAAAAATAATTACATAAATTGCTGAAATTGGCCACCCACGCCATGCTCCAAGCATAAATTCACACGTCTCTTCATATTTTCGAAAGTGTTGACCAGCATCTCGCTGAAGAAATGTTACCACATTCTTGGATAATCCTTTCTCTTGTAATTGTTCTAAATTTGCAACTGGTGTGTTAAAAATAGTGTTCTTTAAATGAGGAAAACGAAGTAATCCATAACCGTTAAACAAGGTGATCTAGGTGGGAATTCAATGTCTGATCGAAAACTGATCAATCTGTCGTCAAAAAAATTGCGTAAGTATTTAATAGTTTCGGCGGCTGTATGGGCGGTTGCACCGTCCTGTTGAAAATATCCAAAACGTAGTTTGTCGTCAAGTAATTGCTCCACAAATGGATTCAAAATATTGTCTCTATACCGCTGTGCTGTAACTGTGTCATGGAAAAAAATAATACCAACAATTCTTCTTTGGGAAACAGCTAACCAGACACCAATTTTTTGAGGGTGCAATGGGGACTCTACAAAAAAATGGGGATTTTCACTACTCCACATGCGTGTATTCTGAGAATTTACATAACCGAAGAGGTGGAACCTGGTCTCCATATCAGGTATAATAAATCATTTATTTCCAATAAATTTTGGGTAAACCATTGAGAGTAATTCCTGTGTCTTTTAAAATATTCGGCTTGTATTTCTTGGAATACTTGTACTTTATAAGGAAATAAATTTAGCTGCGTCTTAAGAATAGTCCTGCATGTTTCATAAAATCTTCCCACTTCTTGGGACAGGCGTCTTACACAATTTGTTGGCGTCTTTTGCATTATTTCACGAACGTTTGCAACAAGTTCTTCTGTTCTTACAGATGGTCTTCCTGCTCCTTATTTGTGTCGTATAGAACCTGTTTCCCTAAACACAGCCACGGTTCTTTTCAGACAATGATAAAAATCCCCAGCGATAAAAGCAACGCTAGGAAAATGTTCGTGAAAATCGTCCATGCACAAACCCGGATTGTCTTACCACTCACCATTTACACTAACCCCGTTTCGAAAATACGCTTCAACCATGAATGTTTTGTGCTGTTCCGTAATGCCCATTGTGTGAATTGTTCAAGAAATTGGAAAAATTAGCGATGAATCTAATTACTTGTAACGACTGTCAAAGATGGCAGAATAACTGATTGATTGTTAATTCAATTAGTTACTGACACCCAACAGGTATTAAGCTTTACGGCTAAGCATTATGTCCTTAGATGCAAGGCCCTCTTTGATGCAAATAATTTTTGCTCGCACGGGCATGGGGCATTTATTTTCGGTCTAGAATTATCCCCTAAATTTTTTGCTCATCATTTCCGGACACCCTGTATATCATAAAAATATAAATTTTAAAAACAAGCAAAAGTTGCAAATATTACAAAATAATTATATACTTAAGATTTTCGAGTAGCCTTCAAAAATACGACCATGTTACTCCAATCTTGAGTTTAGACGCATAATTCACTTAAATTGTTTAATGAATAAAATAATTTTTATTAAAAAACCGGATTATTTATATGAAAAAATTCAATTTAGAATTTACCACAACCTGAATGCTAGAAATAAAATTAATTTGGAAATACCAATACATAATAAAGAAAAATATAAAACTTCTTTTAAATATAATATTATTATTCGATTGGTTACCTGGAATTATTTTAATAATTTATTTATTTGTCTTTAGAAACATTTTTATTTAATACAGTTCCATCGTTCCACAACACATGTAAACAATGGTGCTCTTTTTAACAATTTATATTACTGGCATTTGTTTACACCAGAGCTGTCCAACTTCAAGTAAGAAGTGGCCCAAGGGCCGTTGTAAATAAAATTGCGGTTGATCGTCATAAAATATTTCGTATATGCAACTTTATCAGTGATTTGTGACGGGTAGAAAAAAATTGTTGTTTGTATAATTATTTTATTTATTCCAAAAAATAACAAGTGGGTATACAAAATAAATTAGTGGGAAGGTTGGGATGTAACCAATGAATCAATCTTAACATTAATATTAATTTGTTCTTGACCAACGAAGCAACTGAGCAAGTGACTTATTAGACAGCCAACACCTATATTTTGACTTTATAAATTTAATGTTCGGGTTTGAACTGTTTTCTCAAAGATACGTGCTTCCCATTGAGCCCATTTTAAGGCCTTTGTTCCTCAAGTTGGCAAGACTGCTGATACATCGACGGTATATGCACATAAGTCAATCAAGATATTCTCCGACAGTCAAGCTGCATTAAAAGCTCTGGAATCGAGATGGTGTACCTGAAAAACGGTGTGGAACTGTTACGAAACACTATCCGAACTAAGTCTGAACAACAAAATAACCTTAATATAGATACCGGGACGCATGGGTCTGAAGGGTAATGAGACTGTCGATAAGCTCGCCAAGTGTGTGAGCACTAAAATTCACAGGACCCGAGGTAATAAGCATATCTCATGCTACGGCCAGAAAAATAATACTAGCTGAAGCAAAAAGCAAATGAGAAAGACACTGGTCAAATTTACCAGGTTTAACACACTCAAAAGGATTTATAACCAGCCATATAAACCAACAGTTAACTGACAAACTACTAGTGCTCAGCAGGTCATGCCTTAAAGCACTAGTGGGATTGTACACCGGCCACTGCAGACTGCGACACCATAATATGTATAAAATTGGAATAGCCCAACTGATGAGTGTCGGCAATGCATGGAAGATGCAGAAACAGCAGAACACGTAATGTGCGCTTGCCCTGCAGCAGGAAGAATCAGATTCACCCTATTTGGCGAAGTGCTGCCGGATGACATGAAAAATGTCAATACCATCATTAACTTCATCAAAAAGTTAGACCTATTGGGGGAAATATAAACAAGGTGTGAGCCACAATAGACCGCAAGGTCGCAGTGGAGGGTTAGCTGTAACCCATACACTTTTAACCTATCACCTATCCTCAAGTTGGAGTAACGTTCTCCTAAGGGTAACTTTAAAAAATCCAATCCTATTTTTGTTCCTTTTACGAGGTCCAGTAGTTTTCTTCCAAGTTTGTCGTGCGAGAGGTTATCGCAGCGTCGAATGTTTCAGAAGATTTTGAATCTTTTACGGTTTAGCGCTTCGCAGCTGTACTTATATGATATGAGAGGCGGTTCGTCCTCTTCACCACAAAGTCTACATTCAATGGGTCCATTATAGACTCCCATTCCGTGAAGATGTTTTCTTAAGTGACAATGGCCTGTTAGTAGGCCGGTCACCTGTTTTAGCTGGGTGCGCGTCAAGAGCAACGACCCGTGCGTGTGCCTGGCCAGGTATACCGTTCCATCGAGATAGATGTTGTTTTTACGCCCTTCTGCCTAATGTTGTTTTGGTTGCCTTTTTTACTATTCTAAGGGCGGGTTCTGTGCCCCTGAAACTTTGAGCAGATCCGGTTCTTGCCAGTTCACCTGCTTTGCATCTCAAGTCCTTCAAAGTGCTCTTTACAGCTTAAAAAAAAGTGATTTATATATTCACCTGGTGAAGACTTGAAAAGCTTAATTTTATTTTTAAATGCTCTTGTGTGACCACATAAATTGGCAGTTGTTTTCGGCTTTCCTTAAAGCTTAAAATTTAATTCGTTAAGGTGAGTATCACGTATGTTAAAATTGCGAGGTCTGATAGAAATTTTGCATGTACAATTTGATTTTCCAGTCTCGTAGTGTCGGACTTTAATTAATTAAGGAAAGTGAGAATTTTCACTTATAATCTCCCTAGCAGCAGAATTATTAACGATAATTTTTTTCAAGAAACCGAGAAAAAATTTATCGGAAATTAATTCTGCTGCGTGGGAGATTCGGTAAGAAAATTTAATAAATTGGAGTTTTTTCTTATTGTAATATTTTTGCTAAAATGCTACAAAAACATATTTCTGTCGGCTTAAGTTAATTGTAACCAATTAGAGTTTTAGAAATGAATTTCATTTTAGCCGTAAGTTACCTACTCATTACTAAAATGTGAGAAATAATAAATAACAAATTTGTTATCTGATATCCAATGTCTTTTATAGTTTTAAATTCAAATAAAACTTTAAAAAACATATTTCCGATGAGTTTAGTTTAATATGACGCACTGTATTTTTACAATAGAAGTTGATTTTACGTGGTAGTAACTAAGGTTTATTACTAAAATTTTAGGAACATTAAAAACATTTTGAGTAATAGATGTGTTTTGGACTTCCATTGCCTTTAGTTTTTCATATCACAACGTTTTTACTGGTAAGTATCTCCAGTCGTCTTCAGGTGAATACTGTACACTGTACAGTAATGATAGTACTTGGTATCAAACAATGCACTGAAGTTTATTATTGTTGTTTGTGATTAAATAGTCTGATTCCCAACGGTCATTGTAAACTCGATGTTCGTTCAATATTTTTCTTTGCTGCGAATACATATTTCACTTAAAAAAGCATAAATCGGAATACTGCGTACCGCAAACCAGAATAAAGTAACTACAATAAAGGAATACATATTTTTCCATAATAATAAACTTCGTGAACCGTATTCAACGTATTTGTGTCTATATAGGTATGAGTCTTTATTTCACACTATCAACTTGGCCCCAAAGAAAATTTATAGAGTTAGAAATGTTAACTCCATGCTAAACGATCGCAACGCAATGGAGAGAGAAAGAAAGAGAGAGCGAGAAAGAGGGGTGCTAGTGTGCCTGCTGGCCACCAGTGGCGCAATGGCGGGAAATTTGAACGGCTGTTTTAGAACTTTTGAATTTTATTATTAACTTATGAACGAGTTTTTATTGAGTTAATTCGTGATTCAATGTAAATATTACTGAATTACAAATTAAATCAATAAAAAGACGCACAAAAGATTTGTTTTATGGAATAAGAGCACACTTTTATATTAACCAAGATTTGGAAAATAAATAAGGAAACACTTTATTGTAAATACTTGTTTCTATGTTTATTTACAAATAAAAACTGCATGGACAACCATAACAAAAAATAACTGTTAAGAACAAACTAATATCCTTAGGTTACGTCTCCCTGCAGGTATGGTCACAATTCATATAATATATCACAAATACTGTATGAAACATAAGATAGATAGATATATTTTATTGGTGCTAATATTCAAGACAAATATTGTACACAAGTCAATAACTAGCACTAGGCTGCAACGAGACACATACTAAAACATCCATAAGCTATCAGGTGATAGCTTACAACATTCTCTGAAACAACTCATCGCGGTAACTCAAACCATTACAATATTTCTTAAAATAAACAAATTAGTCTTAAGTAGTATAAAATATACTTCTAATATACTCAGTAAAACAAAAATGTTAAAATTGTCATTTTAAGAGCCTAAACTATCAGCTCGTAACTGATAGATTGTTAGGTATTACATCGGGCACAAATCTGTTGCAGATGTCTGCCGGCTGCCCAACTATAATTTGTTATTATTTGCTTGTAAACTAATATGTGAAACATTTTATGTTACTTTATTTATTGTAAACTTACATTTCAAATAAAAAAAAATGGGTATAAGTGTCAAATCAATTTGATAAACAATAAAAAATAATTACCTGCATGGTAGGCTGGAATAATAATTGAAAAATTATAGACATTGGCGAAGTTTTCTAGAGTAGAAACTAATAGAATTGTATTAAATATTAAAATAATAATAAAAAATTAATTTAATTTCCTGAGAAAAAAACGTGGACAAGAAAAATCGACAGTTTTGACATGGCTGGCTGACTGGTTTGTTCGAATTAGCACCTGGCTCAGTTTAGGAAGCGTCATATTAGGTGGGAATATAACTGTTCTTCTCTTTTATACGTCAAAAATATGCGACAGAATCCGATTCCTCGGTCAGCTGGAGAATCATCAAGATACGACAGCGCCAATTTAACTAAAGCTGCGCGGCTTGAGATAAATATGACCTTGTATGCATGATTGCTCATTTACAGTTTCACCGGGGTACTCTGCGTCCCTCTCAAAAATAGCACATATTTTCCCTAATCATCTTGAAACGTCCCAGACCCGGAGCTATTTTTCGCGTAAAAAAATTCCACAAAGTTTCTTAGGGGTAAAATAAAATTTATATTTTTAGGTTCAATAATATGTGCAGAGGAACCCTCGTTTTAAAAGAGCTTAAAAGCCACAAAAAGTGTAAAATTTTACCATCTTATCACTAAAACTGTGCGAGCAGGTCAAATCCTTTAATTTTAGAAAAACACATATAAACGCGATCAAAACGATGCGCGAGAAGAGAGTCGATATTTCCCAATCACAAGTTAAGGTCGTTTCGCTGCCAGTTTGTTCGGGTGTGTTCGGGTTTGTTCGCACCATATAAAAATCGAAATATTCTTTTACTTCAATTTCATTCTTACAAATATTTCACTCATAAGTTTTAATCAGAAAATTATCAAGTGGGGGGTTTAAATTGCAAATCGAGCCCAGCCAAAACGTCTGCAAGATTGGCTCTTAATTGTTATAAAATAAAAAGTCACCAGAGCATAACGGTACTATTTTTGTAACTGTAACAAAATCAATACACTTTTGCTTTCTAAGGGTCGTAAAATATGGGTCAAGTACATCGACACAGACCTTATGTTTAGGTAACTTGTAACAGATGTTGTTTTGTCTCCCTGGGGTATTTTTATTTTGTGGTACTGGAAAACAAAGATTGGACGTTATTACGCAGTAATAATGCCATCGTATAAAGTAAATAATAATCCGCAATGATAGATAAAGAAATGGGGGAGGGTTAATAAAGGGCAATATTTTATTTCGCGATATACAAGTAAAGTGATCAGGAAGGGTTATAATTATTTGGTATGAAGTTGCCTGTAGAACGTTAATTTATAAATTATGTACATAAAACGGTGTGATGGGTTTTTCTTAAAATAAATGTCCGAGAGCAGGAATTACTTGAGTTGAATGTTGTAAACCAAAATTACATAAAATGAAAAAAATATACTATGCTAAGACCTAAAATTGTATTAACGTGTAACGACAGTTAGTAGTCATCTTCGACTCGGGATAATTTTCAAAATATTCATGAGCTCCAATAAATATCCGGAAACAATTTTATGTCTTGTGGTATTACTATAGTGAATATCCTTTATGTTAGGGTGCTAAAATGGGACATTGTAGAAAGCGAAATGTCGTCGATATAACGAAATTTTTCTCGATTGGAATTTACATAGGTTCTCAAAAATCAATAACATAAATAATTTTTGTATATCTAATTTATTTTATCGCGAACGCGCAAGTACAAGATTTTAAACTATGTACAGCTTGTCAAATATAGGAAGAGACTTGAGGATTTTGTGGGCGGTGCACAAGATAGAGCGGGAACGCATTCGGAGCAAAAGAGATGCCAGGTACATACAAGCCGCGGTGTTAGAGTTAACTTTTTCTTAAAACAAAGTGTTTCGACAGAAGACAACTACATTTGACATTAACAGCTGATCTGGTTTCATCGTTAAAGTTCCCAGATCAGCAGTGGGCAGTAGTAAGCTCACACTTCAGGTTGCGTCATATTAGGGCAGTGTCATCTGCATAGGAAACGATCGTTGCATTCTCGAGTTTTAAATTAGTTAACGAGTTTATATACACCAAAAACAATACAGGACCCAACACTGTACCCTGCGGGACACCTATTTTAATATTAGATGGGTCACTCAAAACATTGGCAATCCTCACAATGACATATTGTACTCTCCCATGCAGATAACTTTTAAAGATATCCAACATTGCACCCCTCACCCCATTTTTTTCCAGAACTTCCCGGAGTAGGTGATGGGGTACGGTGCTCAAATGCTTTTGCCACATCTAAGAAAACAGTTATGCATTTCTCGTTAATGTCAAGTTTGTCAGTTATTTGTTTTGTAAGGTGGTGGACTGCATTCTTATAAAACTTACAAAAACAAAATGAATTTTATGCGAAATTTCCATATATTATAAGAGCTCTGATTTCGACAATATAGGACACATTAAACATTTCCTACACTATTAAATTTTCTTCGTGACAGTTTGTCATGGATACCTAGTAGATATATTATAGTACCTATATTTATAATAATAAAAATACATATTTGTTTAAAATTTTAATACAATATAAACCCAATGCGAAAAAAATTAGATTTATTTTTAATGCAGGCACGGGTATAGGGGGGGGGGGGGGCATGGCCCTCCTCCCTGAGGCACGAGACCCAAGCACCTCAATTATTACCGGGTTTGTTTTTGTGCTTTTCTTGTCGATTTTGTGTTTTTTCATTTTTCCGACTTTAAAACCAAGCACCATGATTAAAAAAGGGCGTGGCACCCAAAAAAATTTCGCCTGCGGCGCTTTCTTTTTTGCGCCTTTGGCGCGATATCGATGGGCCCTCCCCGGGAAGAAATCCTGGCAACGTGCCTGACTGCATTGGAGGTACTTAAATTACTTAAAAAACCATACTGATTTGATGATCATAGCGAGTTTGATTGCAAAAAATGTAATAGCCTATCCTTTATGCATTTCTCCAGAATGTTGGCAAAGTTATTTATTAAATTTATAGGTCGATAGTTAGTTACTTTTGTCTTGTCATCTGATTTAGATATGGGTGTTATTACCGATATTTTAAATTGATCAGGAACAGTGCATTCTTGAAAATTAAATTAATTATATGAACCAGCGGGTCGAGCAGGTATAAGTGGTTATTTTTTATTAATTTTGTATTTATTTTATCAATACCAGGACTGCAGTTAATTTTTAAGCTATTAATTTTTTCAATTATTTCGTTTGGTTTTACTGGTCTTAAACACATGGAAGTCAATTGATTGATAGAGGTTTAAATGTTATTTTTTGCCTTTGGAATTTTATTTAGCATCTGTACCCCTTCATTTACAAAAAAGTCATTGCAAAAGTTTGTTAAGTCTTTCAAGTTTGCAAATGCACCTGAATCATTATTCAAAATAGGTGGAGGAGAATTATTTGGACTACTCTGAGCATTATTTGTGGCATCTGTTATTAAGTTATAAACTTTTTTAAGATCATTCCCGGCTTTACATACTTCATTTTTTATAATAATCATATTTACATTTGACAATTAACTTTTTAAAGTTATTTTTATAGGTTTTAAAAGTTTGGTTATCCTCCTCATTAAAGTTTGACAACAATTTCCTTTTCATTTTATCCCTTATTTTGATGCTACCAATTAAACCATTTGAAATCCATGGTTGGCTTTTTTTAAATTTGGTGTGATTACTTTATTTTATACAAGTAGCCTGTTTAAGAAAATCGTTAATTTTTTTATAGAATTCACCTGTTGCTTTGAGTACATCAGTACTAGTTAGCACTAGTTCCCAGTTTTCTTTCCTGATCAAAGAATTAGAAAGCTGTTGATTCAATGTTTCAAACGTTTTTTTTTTATTGGTGTGGAATTTTTATTTTTTTGGTTGTTGATACATATTTATAATTATCATAACGGGATCATGATCAGTGAGGTCTAACTGAACGATATATGGGTTAAATTTATTCTTATTTTTATTTAGGTTGGTCCTTAAAAAAATATGGTCAAGACAGGATTTTTTCCTAGTTGGAGCATTTATGCATGATAGGATTCCAAAATAATTCAAGATAGCTAAGTATGAATTTACAATATGGTAAGTTTTATCTAGTATGTCAATATTAATGTCACCCAAAATTAAGTCAACATTGCCCCTTTTGTTATGTGCTAAATATACTTCAATCTCCTCTAAGAATGTTACTTTATTTGTATTTAGTGGCCTGTACAAACATATTACACTAAATGAAAGGTTTATTTTTAATTTTTATAATTTTAAGTTTAATAGTGAATACCAACATAATTTTGGTTAACTCGTATATTATAAAATCAATAAAGTGCTTAGATAAACCATTTACTCATTGTTATATACAGGATGTCTCCTAACTAAGGGGCAAATATAGCAACAGGAGATAGTAGACTTGAAAATATGTCATTTATGCTTAACAACGCACGGTTAATTTCCAGTAGGTAAATATATGTTTCGTTATCAAAGGTGTCTATTTAAACGTTTCTTACTATCTAGCATTTAAACGCAATTATCTCAAAAACTAATTGAAATATCGAGATTATTTAAGTATAACTTTTTTACGTATAAAAGATCCATAATTTGAGGTAAAGCGGTCAGAAATATGAGAGACAAAAATATATATGCGAGAATTTATCAAAATCATATTGTGTAGCTAGCGTTTTCTAGGAGATATCTTAAAACTCATTATGGAATCTTCCTTCTTGCCCTCAAAAACATAACTACACCCAATTTGATTCATATCCGCTTAACATCAAATCGTCGCCAATTTTATAAAGTGAATATTTACTGGGATCACCCTCTATCTCTTTCACCGTAAAAGAAATAAAATTAACACAAAAATGTTTTACTTTTTCCTTGTATAATAAATACATAAAAACCTATTTTGCTTTTTATAAATAAATACTAAAAGAAGTAAATGTTGGTTTCTTTTTTCCTTTAGTTTTATAATGTTTTCACATTCTTATTTTGGTAGGCACGGGTCTGTCAATATTTTATTTTACAAATAATAAAATTAGTATGAACGCTATATTTTTAAAAATATTAAAACTCCCTTACAAAATTTAACAGGTGGCGAAGGCGAAGGTAAAAGGACTTAGTCCGGTTCTGTTTCTTTAGCCAACCGCTTAACATAAGATATACCAGACTTCAACAGGGTGACAGGTGATTTGGCGAGTTCTTAGATTAATTTGACTTTTTATAGGTCCGAGAAGAACTTGCAGTACAGTCAGTGTAAAAATATATTTTCTTATTTAATTATTAGGCATCAAAATAATGTACACATTTTTACACAGACCATACTAACAGCTTCTTAAGACAACCTTAGTAAAGGCCAAGTTTAGCCGCTGTCTACTGCGCACTATGAGGGCGTGACTTAATCGAAAGATTCACGTCTCTTTCTAGATTTGACATGATGTACCTAAGTGTAACAACTTTTGGTTTTTTTTTATTGGCCACCTATGATGTCCAAAGAAAAAAAATTCGTAGCTGAAACTAAATAAAAACTACAAGTTTTAATGATTTTCTAACCAAATCTTTAAGAAACACAATAATTTTTCTCTAAAACGATCTTATTTCCCGCAATAAAAAAAAGCCGCGATTCCTCCATTACCATTAGCCATTAGTTGCCGCTCGCCGGCTACAGCAAAAGTAGACCTGTCAGTGTGAAAACTCGGGAGTAAAGCAGGACATGATATTTCACTTATGCCATTGTCCCAGGGGATTTTAAATAATGTGGGGTGTATACTTTACTACCAGTCATCATCGGTACAACAATATCTGCTCTTAGTTGTGATTTTTTACATTTGCGTTAGCGTGAAAGCAGCTTAGGATGATAGTTGTGTCATCTGTTTAAAACCGATTACCATACATATACAGAGTATCTCAAACAACATATTGGGTTATATCTTAAATCTAAAGCATCATTTCTCATTAGTGTAAAGAAATATTATTATATTATGTAGACGATTTGTTTAAGATCCTATCACATAAATTTTAAAATTATTCTGGAATATATACAGGGTGCCTCACGGTGACCGTCCATTGAAATATTTCGGAAATTAATGCAATTTGAATTCTGCAACTTTAGATAATGGGATTTTCGGATACGTTCTCTTCAAATAAATTAACAGCGACCATTATGCGACTTCTGGTTATACCGTTTTATACAAAATACCACCTGGAGTTATTGTCTTTATAAAACTACCCCATATGGGTAGAATTTCAATCTTCAAGTTTTTACCCTGTAACTTTTTCCTCCGGTTTTTTGAAAATTCGTTTATAGCAGGTAGTTTACCCCTTTGGGGTAGTTTACTAATGACGATAAATCCAAATCGTAGAATTTTAATCTTCGCCACTAAAAAGGTAAAATTCATTTATTTATGTAAATGCTCTGGCTGAATGGCTGGTTGAAACTTACCGAGCGGCAGCAGATGAATGTTTTCCTGCATGTAAGGAAATGCAAGCAGGATAATAAATCCCCCGTGCAATGGTTTAATGAGGATCTGCATAATAAGAGATAATAAGAGAAATATTTTATCAGCTGTAAAAATGATATTTATCAGCTAGACTTCGCCCTTTAAGAATTGTAATTTATAATTTATATTCTTAATAAAGACTATTATTATTATTATTATTATATGTCATGTTAAAAATGATTCGGAGGATTGATCTACATACAATAAGTTAAAGACTGACTACAGAAATTCTATTACTTTTTACAAAAAATAAGCTTATAATAATTACATATTAAATTCAAAAAATAAGTCCAAAAATTGTTGGAAATTAATAAATTTTGAATGAAATCGAAAAAAATTAGCAAATAAAGATAAAATAACAATTGAAACAAACGATTTTAATGACTATTTTAACTCGGTTTGTGAAAATATAATCAAGAACTTCCCTGCAAACTCCACCGAAGCAAGTGACTTCTTAAAATATACTCCACCAGTTAATTGTAGCTTTTTCTGCACCCAGTATGCCCAAAAGAAGTTGAATTAACAATACTAAATCTTGAAAGATCAGCAGTTCTAGATGCTTTCAATATAAATGATAGACTGCTTAAGGAAACCATAAACATCCTAGTTGAACCAATTTAATAAATGAAAGTTTTTTGAGCGGTATTTATTCAGACGTTTTCAAGATGGCTAAAATTACACCATTATTAAAAAAGGGTGACTCTGAATTGGTGGACCTATAGCTATTATAGTGATATTTTCCAAAGTTTTTGAGTCTCTGCTAAAAAATCGTCTTTATAATTATTTTGAGACTAATGGATTGTTTCACCCTTCTCAGTATGGGTTTAGAAGAAAAAGATCGACACTGGGAGCAGTCTTACAGGTTGTGAGTGACACACTGTTAAAAGGAAAGAATCAAAGTTAACTTTTTTTTTATGTCCCAGAAAGTCCACTCTCGTTTTTTTGTCAATTTAACTAAAACCGCTTCAGTCAATCAGTAAGTCATAAAATATGTTATTACTATTTTGACATTAATCTGATTTTATTGTGCAGTAAAAATTACAACTTAATTAGTTAATTTGACACATTTTTTATGTTAGTATTAAATTATTTTAAAAGTTTAACTAAAAAAGATATTAATAATGATTATAAATTTTATCAAAGTTACTAGTATTTGGTTCATTTGAACCATGAAAGAATTGCATGTTAATTTTAGTTAGCTGTTATGTTAATACGACTTCCAGAAAAGTTAGTTCTTAAAATCTGATTTTTACTAAACACAAAAGAGTTAAAATAACTATACATTTTAGGTTAAATTTAATTTATTTTAATTGATTATAATTTTTTTTGATTCTCACGTCCAGGATTTCTAACAGTGCATAGTCGAGGGCTTGGAGTCTGGAGAGCTCACCTCAATAACTTTGTGCGATCTAACAAAAGCTTTCGATTGCGTCTGTCACAAACTCCTGTTAAACAAACTGTCAAGTCTGATTTAGGCTATTTTAAATATGGAGTGCCACAGGAATCCGTCCTTGGGCCCCTCCTGTTGATAATTTATATCAATAATCTCTGTTATTACATGCAACGGATTTGCAATATGACCATATTTGCAGACGACACTACTTTCATTACTTCTGCTTCTAGTCTGGAGAATTTGATTATGACGTCACAACTGCTGCTGAAGGATGCAGAAAACTGGTTTTCTTGCAACCTCTTGCAGCTTAATACGAGTAAGACTCAAGAACTGGTTGTCTCGAGTAATCGACTATTGAACAAAAACAATAAATGTAAATTACTGGGTATCACTCTGGATAATTCCTTATCCTGGGAGGCCCGCATAACTGAACTGGGACAAAAATTGTCGAGTACGATATTTCTTCTTAGAAATTTGCGTAAGTGTTTGACTTTGGCTTTACTTCGGCCTTTTTCATTCCCATAAGGCGTATGGGGCAATATTGTGGGGAAACAGTGCAAATGCACAACAGATTTTTCAACTCCAAAAGGGAGCTGTAAGACTTTTGGCTAACGCAGGATATAAACTGCTGGCCACTCGAACTTACCGATAGAGATTTTTAGGCAAAATTTAAAGTTTAATATTTTCAACAGGAATGTAAATTTTTCAACGCCGATTGCAGATTTTGAAAGCTGGTTTTTTTCGGATTAAGCTGCATGACGTATATTTATTGTAGGACCATAGGTTTATTATATACGGGGTGATCAATAATGTCATGCAAAAAATCAAAAAGTTTGTATGAGTGAAATTTCCAAAATAATTTTTTTTGGTCGTTGCAATAGGGTCCGTTACTTAGGTAACATCAATATCTCTAGACGTTTTTGTCAGTTTTTGGATTAAGGACGTTAGGTCTTGTACACACTACTAAACATAAAATGTGGGTAGCAAAATTTTTAAAATGCTATAACTTGACATTGGATGGACGGTTCTTGATGATTTTTGCGGATTTGGAATCCTTATTTCACGTAGATTTTCTACGATCTAAATATTTTATTTGAGGGTGGAAATTTACACATTATACCGGGTCGATAATAGACAAAAACATAGCGACAAGAACAAGTTTATTACATTATATTCTACAATATACAAGATTGGTTAACAACGGCCCAAAGTCAATCCTTACAAAATTTCTAATTCTAAGCCTAATTTAAAGGTTACTGCAATCCCTAAAAAAATCTGATATACTGTAATAACAAAGATTAGGTATGTATGGAAAAGGATACCTAGTGATAATTGATATTGGTAATTTTTAGTTAATAAAAAAAAATGGCCTGAAAAACATAAATTGTTTGTCCATTAATTTTTGTTTTCAACCCACTGCGTCAAAGATGGGAATTACAACCTTGCATTTTTGGAGTTTAAAATGAAATTGGGTATTTGTTGGCAATAGCGTGTTAAAAGGACGAGGTCATTAAAAGCAACCGGCAAATATCAATGGAAAAATGCCAAGTGTCCTATCTTTAAATACCTAATCTTTGGTAATAATTTACCCGAAATTAAGTAGGTGCATTATAAAAAAAAGGAACTAATATTTTGTTGGTCCTCCTGCTCGACGTATTACTTCCCGACATCTGTTTGGTAGAGTATCCACAAGATTATTTATAAAATCTTGTGGAATATTCTCCCATTCTTCACGAATGGCCTCATTAAGCGTTGCAAAGGTTGCAGGGGGTACATCACGCGATCTTACTTTAAGTTTTAAATAAGACCAAACGTGTTCGATGACATTAAGATCCGGAGACTTTGCAGGCCAGTCCATCCTATTGATGTTCTGTGCCTGCAAAAACTCTGTGATCCTTCGCGCTCTATGAGGTGGAGCGTTGTCATCCACCAATAAAAATTCTGGACCGTAATTTCGAGCAAAAGGAACAACAATAGGTTGCAAAATTTCCTCCTGATAAACAGTAGCGTTAACAGTTTGGTTGGTAATGAATAGCTCGGTTTTACCATTTCTTATGATACCTCCCCATACTGTTACACCTCCGCCACCAAATGCCTCTTAAGGGGCCATGTTTTCCTCCAAATACCGCCGATTTGGCCCTCTCCAAACTAATATTCGGCCATCGGAGTGAATCAAATTAAATCTTGTTTCGTCAGAAAATAAACAATGGCTCCACTCTGCATTACCCCAATTCGCATGCCGATTTGCCCATGCCCGCCTATTCGCTCTATGGTGTCGTAATAACAACACACATTTTGCTCTGCGACGGGCTCTAAAATTTAAAATGTTTGGCATTATGTTGTTTTTGTAAAAATAAATTCTCACCTTAAGTTGTTTTTATTCAATGTTCTTCTTACTGTTCTGTTCGAAACTCTCACCCCAGTTTGTTGCCTTAAAGAGTCATTTAGTTTCCTAGAGTTCTTTGTTCTATTCACCATAGTTTCTCGAATTAAAATTCTTTGGGTTCTTTGGTTTATTTTTTTTGTATGTCCACCCCCATGCCCATAATTATGATCACCAGTAGTTTCGACGCGACGGTTTAAATTATAAATTGTCTTTTGGCTGACATTGTAAATGCGCGCAATTTGCTTTTTTAGCATTCCTTCGTTGAGAAGTCGAATGCAATTTTCTCTTTCTGTCGTGGTTAAACGCCTCATATTAATTAAAATTTACAAAATTATAACATTGAAATGTGTCAGGTTATTTTTAAAATAATGTTAACTATTTTTAATTCCATAGCAACAAATTTGTTTTTGCAATGCCTACTTTGAAATTGACGCGTCGCGTAGAAATTACAGTCGATCATAAATATGGGCATCGGGGTACATATTTTCGACCCGGTATAATGTGTAAATTTCCACCCTCAAATAAAATATTTAGATCGTAGAAAATCTACGTGAAATAAGGATTCCAAATCCGCAAAAATCATCAAGAACCGTCCATCCAATGTCAAGTTATAGCATTTTAAAAATTTTGCTACCCACATTTTATGTTTAGTAGTGTGTACAAGACCTAACGTCCTTAATCCAAAAACTGACAAAAACGTCTAGAGATATTGATGTTACCTAAGTAACGGACCCTATTGCAACGACCAAAAAAATTTATTTTGGAAATTTCACTTATACAAACTTTTTGATTTTTTGCATGACATTATTGATCACCCCGTATATAATAAACCTATGGTCCTACAATAAATATACGTCATGCAGCTTAATCCGAAAAAAACCAGCTTTCAAAATCTGCAATCGGCGTTGAAAAATTTACATTCCTGTTGAAAATATTAAACTTTAAATTTTGCCTAAAAATCTCTATCGGTAAGTTCGAGTGGCCAGCAGTTTAGGGACCATTGTCAGCCTCTGTTGAAAAAATTTGACATAATGCCGCTGCCCGGTGTTTATATTTTTCAATCTGTGCTGGAGCTACATTCCCGCAGAGATAAACTCACTAGGCATTCAGATATTCATAGCTACAACACTCGAGGCTCAGACAGGATAGTGGCTCAGCGATTCAGACTTACTAAATCTAAAAACAATTCACTTAACTGCAGTTTATATAATAAAATCCCGGGACGGTATCGAACCTTCGATGATGTCGTGTTCAAAAAATGTGTTTAAAAGTATTTACTAGACCAGCGGTTCTCAAACTTTTTCTTTCGCGTACCATTTATGTGCAATGTGGATTAATCGAGTACCACCGAACTAAATAAAACAAGTTGTGCTGCGTATACGTATTTTTTTAACTTGTAGTGTAATAAGAAATACTGATAACCGTGCAACAGAACAGATTGTTATAGTATTAAAACAACTTTTTGAAAAGCTTTTATTAAAGAACAAAGAATTTATAATAATAAAATATGTAAAATAATGTACATCAGCAAAAAAAGTCAGTGGGAATGATGAGGCTCGTCGTTTACGTTTGGGAACGTGAATCCTAAATTAATGTATTCCGGATCATATTTTCTTATAACTTTCCGTTTTTTGTAAGGATCTTCTTCCTGTTTATTAACAACACATTCTGATTTTGAAGTAGAACTTGATAGAACAGGATTTTCCAACGTTTTTATGTCTCTTTTAAGCCACTTATCCATATCTGCCATTAATTTGCGATAAAAACACAGTAAATACGTCCGCTTTACTAGAAGACGATCACCAACCAATACTTACACCAGGACAATCACGACACGTACGCGTACCACCTTTGGAGGCCTCAAGTACCACTTGTGGTACGCGTACCATAGTTTGAGAACCACTGTACTAGACCATTGCTTTTATACCGTGAATGAGTACCTGTTGGCCTCCTGGTAATCACTGCCCGGATACTGTGCTTTGGTTGTGAAATTGCCAGTTTTGTGCCTCTTAATTTTAAATTTTATTTTAATGTTTGTACATTGTTTGCTTTATACACTAATTTCTTGTTTTACATTTGTACGTGTTAAATTATATTTACCTATATATTATTATTTATGACGTGCTATAAACAATTTATGTAAGTAGCAAATAAAACTTTGATTTTGACTTTGACTATAAACGCTACAGGCGCTGTATAAACGTTGCTAACTTTACACATATTAAGAAATTCGGAGAGAAAATGTAAAACATTTATTGAACCACCAGGTATAATCAAATTTTTTTAATATGATGTATACCAGGTAAGACCCTTCAAATTATCATCCAAGAAAGTGTTGTGAATTACTCACAGCTGCAGGGACGAACTAGTTGTGACACTCATGACCCAGTTTTTTTTACCCTCTGTATAATAAGAACTTTGGACATCGCTTTTTACACACCTTTAACTTAAAAATTAGGTAGTCTTCATTCATGTCACCAATCCTAACTGTTTTCGAAAAAACGGCATTTACATCATGTGTTTGGCGTTAAGCAGTTTTTATTGAAACTATGATAGTTGAGGGTTGAACATTTGATAGGAACAATCGAAAGATGCCAAATACATGTGAAGGAAATGACGTTTTCTCGAAAACGGTTAGGATTAGCGACATGAATGAATTCAATTTCCATTTCAATTTATTTCAATATTTTGTTAACAAAAATACTGAATGAATAAGATAAATACATATATATATATATAATGAAACACCCTGTATATGTTACTAAAGGCTAATACAAATTGAACATTTATAACCTCAAAATAACTGAACATAACATTTTTAGGGAAAATTCGATCAAATTTGGCAGCAACGACATCCTCCGGTCTTTTGGAAATTCATACACAGGGTCCTGCACCTCACCTCCCGTATTCTATAGCTCACCTATTAATTAAGTTAGGATTTTGATATTGTGCGGACCTTACCTGTATCTTGGGGCGCATTTCAGGAAAATATTTTTTTCATACAGGGTGTTCCAAAAAAGTGTGACGTCATAAGGATGTATTTTTTTAGATTACACGCCATATATTTTCTTACTTATTTGGGTGCCTCCTATAATTACCTACATACCCCTAAAATTTTATTAAAATCGATTCAGTATTATAGGCGAAAAAAAATTAAAATTAAAATGTATCAGTTTTGCACCACTGGTTTTAAAAATTAATAAAAAATAAAAATAGTGCCTCGTTAATAAAATTATACAAAGATACTTATTAAATAAAGTCTAACAGTCTCGATAACCAAGTTTGACTAATACAAATTGTACAGGGTATCCAATGTTTAGTGTCAAACTTTGCAAATTTTAAAGCAATTTATTTTTCTTATTTCAAATAGGAACCCCTGTAGCTTTTTATGTCATTCGATGCAGAATTAAAAATCAAACATTTATCCTAATTACAACCCTATCCCAATTTCTAACGCATCAAGACTTATTTGCAGAAAGCTCATTTTATTAACTATTCCAACAGTCATTATTATGAATAAATATCGACGGTGGCTTTAAAAAACAATTTATTAGTATTCAAGTTTATTAAAATAACAAGAGACCATTTTGACTTTAGTAATTTAAAAGTTTCAAATATTTTTAAATTGTTAGTTATTGTAATAATTAACTGGAAATGATAATCGTGGATATGGTTATCCTTTAAAATTCGTTGAACTGTTCTTTCGTTTACATCTACGGCATCAGCGACTGCTGGTTGACTAACTGAAGGATTTTCTATAACAGATAATAGCACAGCCAATTGATTTTCTTTAGTTCGGACCGGTTTATTTCTCACTGCTTTTGGGTAGTTTACATTTCCCGTTTGTACAAACCTCTCTAATATGTTTTGTAGGCTCCTTTTGTCTGGATGTCGTTGTTCCGGATAACGCTGTGCGTAAAGTCGGCTTGCCAAAAAAGAGTTCTATTCGCATGCTCCTAATATAAAAATTATATCTACGAGCTCTTCCTGGTTTTAGTCCATCACAAAAAACAATATAAATTACTTATAACAGCTTAAATAATTACTTACAATTTAACAATATTCGAAACTTTTAGATTACTAAAGTCAAAATGGTCTCTTGTTATTTTAATAAACTTGAATACTAATAAATTGTTTTTTAAAGCCACCGTCGATATTTATTCACAATAATGACTGTTGGAATAGTTGATAAAATGATTTTTCTGCAAATAAGTCTTGATGCGTTAGAAATTGCGATACGGTTGTAATTACGACAAATGTTTGATTTTTAAATCTGCATCGAATGACATAAAAAAAACAGGGCTTCCTATTTGAAATAAGAAAAATAAATTGCTTTTAAATTTTTAATACAATTCCTATTGGTCAAACTTGGTTAACGAGACTGTTGACTTTATTTAATAAATATCTTTGTATAATTTTATTATCGGGGCATTATTTTTATTTTTTAATAATTTTTAAAACCAATGGTGCAAAACTGATGTTTTTTTATTTTTATTTTTTTTCGCCTATAATACTGAATTGATTTTAATAAAATTTTAGGGGTACGTAGCTAATTATAGGAGGCACCAAAATAAGTAAGAAAATATATGGCGTATAGTCTAAAAAAATACATCCTTATGACGTCACACTTTTTTGGGACACCCTGTATGAAATTTTTTTTTCTGAAATGCGCACCAAGATACAGGTAAGGTCTGCAAAATATCAAAATCCTAACTTAATTAATAAGTGAGCTATAGAAGACGGGATGTGAGGTGCAGGACCCTGTATATAGCAGGTAATTTAACCCTTTGGACTTGTTTACTAAATCTTCGCCGCTAAAAAGTTAAAATTCGTTTACAAACATTACAGGCGAAATTGACACTTACTCCAAAAAAATTTTTTTACACGTACCTAATATTTTTAGGGAAAATTTGATCAAATTTGGCAACACCGACATCCTCCGGTCTTTTGGAAATTCATATACCGTGCGAGCAAAAATTATTTGCATCAAAAGGGGCTTGGATTAAAAATCGTAGGGCTTGGTTTAGATCACAATGATATGTAATGGGGACGATATATCTAACTAAATCTAGGTTAAAATTTTGTCAAATTCATATTATGACATGATATGCCAAACTAATGAGTAATAAAATAAGTAGACAAATACAAATTTATTTTTGTTGTTTACAAAATTATAATACTTGCACTTTATAAGGGAATAAACTTAGCTGCTTCTTAAGAATAGTCATGCATGTTCCATAAGATCTTTCCACTTCTTGGGACAGGCGTCTTATACAATTTGTTGGCGTATTTTGCATTATTTCACGAATGTTTGCAACAAGTTCTTCTGTTCTTACAGATGGTCTTCCTGCTCCTTTTTTGTGTTGTGTAGAACCTGTTTCCCTAAACACAGCCACGGTTCTTTTCAGGCAATGATAAAAATCCCCAGCAATAAAAGCAACGTTAGGAAAATGTTCATGAAAATCGTCCATGCACAAACCCGGATTGTATTGCCGCTTACCATTTACTCTAACCCCGTTTCGAAAATACGCTTCAACCATGAATGTTTTGTGCTGTTCCGTAAAGCCCATTGTGTGAATTGTTCAAGAAATTGGAAAAATGAGCGATAAATCAAATTACTTGTAACGACTGTCAGTCTGTCAAAGATGACGGAATAACTGATTGATTGTTAATTCAGGTAGTTACTGACACCCAACAGGTATACGGCTAAGCATTACGTCCTTACATGCAAGGCCCTCTTTGATGCAAATAATTTTTGTTCGCACGGTATAGCAGGTAATTTAACCCTTTGGACTTAGTTTACTAAAGATGATAAATCCAAGTGGTAGAATTTTAATTTTCGCCGCTAAAAAATTAAAATTCGTTTACAAACATTACAGGCGAAATTGACACTTACTCCAAAAAACTTTCGTCGCTGCATAAACGTTGCTAACTTTACACATAATATCAAGAAATCCACAGAGAAAATGTAAAACATACCATCAAAAATGGCGCCGAGCCGGTTCTGGAGTGTGTTGAGGATGTCGCTAAAAAAGGAAACCCGAATAACAATTAAAGCAATTTTCACCCATAAAACTTAACTTTTGTTTGCGCATCAGATAAGCGTACGAATCTTAAGGTAAATGACTATGATATCGTGCCGTAATTTTTACTCAGAGTGAAGTTTTTTAATTTATTCCTTACTATGCTATTTCTGTAATTTTCACTATACAACTAGATATTTTTATACAATAAAGATGCGAACTAAGCCCCTCCTTTTATTGCACGCGGCCAAATTTTATATTAGGTTAGGTTAGGTTAGAGTGGCAGGCCTTTGGCATTGTCTTAACAGTCACACGTAGTCCTATAAGGACCGTTGTGGTACGAATACATGTTCCGCGGAACCTATTTTCAACAGCTTCCTGATGGTTAACACGATCGTAGAATAATCTTGACAGCTCATTCAAAGCAGCCACTGATGTTAGTAAACTTAGTAAGTCGACCCAGTTACAGGCTGCTCACTTCATCCAGATCATTAAAAAATAGTGTGCCCAGTGCATTGAACCATCTTCTCGCGAGGCCGGGGCATTCACACAAGAAAATAAATGCTGAATACTTTCCTCCTCTTCTTCATCTCTGCAACTTCTACAGAAGTCGTTAGTTGGTATTTGCATACGTTCAGCGTGTCTACCGAACAGGCAATGTCCGGTGACTACGGCAGTGATGTTTCTTAGGTCCTTCCAACTGTGCTGTAATAGCGCTGTGATGTTTCTGTTATTAAGTAGGGGCCACAATTGCCTGGAGATGCTACAAGTTGTAAGCCCTGTCCATGTGCTTTGCGCAAGTTGTTTAGGTATTCGATCTATCTCTTCTTTGACTGATCCCAGTGGTCTAGCCACATTACTCTCTGCTAGTTCGACAGACATGCCTGCGCCCTCCCTGGCGAGCGCATCAGCAGTCTCGTTGCCATATATGTTGCTGTGTCCATGAACCCAACACAAGGTGATTCGATGTTAAGCACCAAGTGTGCGGAGATTGTTACGACAGCGCCTTACTATTTTGACTTAGTACTGCTGAAACAAATTGCCTTAAAAACTTAATACTGCCCATAAAACTTAACTTTTGTTTGCGCATGATATAAGCGTACGGATTTAAAGGTAATGACTATGATATCGTGCCGTAATTTTTACTCAGAGTATAGTTTTTTAAATTTATTCCTTACCATGCTATTTCTGTAATTTTCACTATACAAAGCAAATTTACTTACTAAATATTTTTATACAATAAAGAGGCGAACTAAGCCCCTCCTTTTATTGCACGCGGCCAAATTTTATATTGCGCCACTAAAAGTAAAATTACGTACCTGTCATTCACCGCTCATATTTAGACATAGGTCAAAAATATTTGTTTGATCATTTTGTAGGGGAACAATGAAATAAAGCCATGTCGTTTTTCATGGACGCTTGTCGGCCGGGAAAATTACCTGCCTGATGCGCTACGCAATTATTTCCATAAAGAAAAGCATCGAATCTTCTGCACGTGCCATGCACGTGATTCTTTTAGCACCCTCTGGATCAATTGATTAAATTACTAGGGCGTATCGTTGTATAAATTATATACCTGCTGGTTATATTAAATTGTATGATTCACTGAAAATATATTGAATTTTCTAATGTGACGTTTACATTTGGTTTGGCATTATGGATGGGATGTTTATGAATTCTAAATCCCTCTTAGAGTTTATTATTAATTCTGTCTGACTCAAATAGGATAATCCATTTTTTACTTTCTTGAGAAAAAAAGAATAATACTAGAAGGGGTATATACCGGGTGTCCACGGAAGGCCCTCTAACTTTTCTGTTTTTCAGGATAATGAAATAAAATTTGGGGGATTTGTATACGACATAAAACTGCATTTTGTGACAAGTGACTCAACATTATGGAACTTCCGGTTTAACCGGAAGTGACATAAACTTTCGATTTTTAAATGAGACACCTGGTATATTTTTCCTTTCTTTGACTCCATATGATATGACATTCTAAGTCACTTGTCAGTTTTTGCCACCAACAAACATTTTTTTTTTAATTTATTGTTTTATCTAGAGGGCTATAAATAAGTACCTTAAAACAACCTATTTCAGTTCTTTAATCTTGGGAAAAATATAGTTTTACTATTTTTGGTCCAATGTGTGAAATTTAATCTTTAAAGTTGTATAACTAATTTTTTTTTAATGGCAACATGGTGGCTCGTCAGGTTAAAAAAAGGAGTATCTTATTACGATTATTTTGATACCACTATTAGGTTTTAGAAAAGCTGCCATTAAAAAACTTTAAAAAGTTAACTTGGAACTTTCCTAAAATGAAGCATTTATTGAGAATAAATTTAGATTTAAAAGCATCAAGTATCCTGTGATCAGCAACACTAATAAAACAAAATCATGCCCTAAAGAAAATTGAATTGGAAATTGGGCTGTCGGCATGTCAATTTTCTTCAAGGCATGATTTTTTTATCAGTTTTGCTGATCACAGAATACTTGATGCTTTTAAATCTAAATGTATTCTCAATAAATGCTTCATTTTAGGAAAGTTCCAAGTTAACTTTATAAAATTTAATGTCAGCTTTTCTAAAACCTAATAGTGTGTGGTATCAAAATAATCGTAATAAAATCCTCTTTTTTCTCAACCCGACGAGCCACCAAGTTCCCGTTTAAAAAAAATGAATTATACAACTTTAAAGATTAAATTTTACACAGCACATGGTATTGGACCAAAAATAGTAAAATTATTCTTAAGATTAAAGAACTGAAATAAGTGATTTTAAGGTATTCATAGCTCTTTAGATAAAACAATAAATTTGGAAAAAAAAAATGTCTTGGTGGCAAAAAGTGACAAGTGATATATCGTTATATTTAGAATGTCATATGGAGTCAAAAAAAGGAAAAATATACCAGGTGTCCCATTTAAAAATCGAAAGTTTATGTCACTTCCGGTTAAACCGGAAGTTTCATAATGTTGAGTCACCTGTCAAAAAATGCAGTTTTAGGTCGTATGCAAATTCTCCAAATTGTATTCCATTATCTTGAAAAACAAAAAAGTTAGATAGGCGAACCACCTTTCGTGGACACCCGGTATAATATAGCAAACGGTTATATTTGATTGTGGCTACACTAAGGAAAATGATCTAATACAACAGGCTTGCCAAAACATAGTTTGTATTAATAGCTTATTTTGTATTAACCCATATTAAATAAATTGCTAGTGTATCAAACCGGCTTGCAACAGTGTTTTTATTGGTAGTAATCAGTTCCATTAGCAGCACAGTCTTGTTGAATAATGAACTACTTTCATTATAGCACTTTCTCTACAATTAAGAGAACAGAACAGCGTCCCCTAAAACGAATTGTATCCTTTAGAACCTATAATCCGCAAGACGTTATTGGGGGGTTCGTAGCAATCTGAAATTGCCGCGCGCCATTATATTAGTTTTAACGTATTTGTTGAGCAGGTCACATCGTTGTTCAGAGTCTTCTAGCTGTCCTGTCTGAATTTGAATTCTATTGATCGTACCAATACCTGTTTCAATTTATTTATTTTTTGCATATCAGATAAAGCAATAGAAGATTCTTATTTCGCACAACCCATCCTTAGTATTGGACTTTATAATCTATGGAGGAATATTACCATCTCAGTAATCCATGTTGCGTAATAGATAAATAATCATATGCAATATTAAATGACAAGAACAATATCACACTAGAAGCTATTTAAATGTTTGAGAACTACAGTAGGTACTGATATTTATTCGTAAGTATATGCTTTATTAACCATAGAAAGCAAATATTATTATGATTAATGTCAAGTTTCATTACAACTGTCAGTCGGAACTAAGACAGTACCTATATAAAACCAGATTACACCCCGATAGAACTTGATAATTACTGCGAGTATTAAAAGCAATAATGGCTATAAACCATTCTATGGTAGAATTAACTCCTATTTCCTACTGGTTAAATTACCGTGATATTATCACTACGCAACGGTCTAGCAATCTGTCATCTATCCATAGACTACTGTAAAATTTTGAGCAAGCTGCGCCGTTTAGCTTGTGTTTGATAGCCATTGAAATAAGACAATCCCGTGAATTTAGACGAAAAGGGAAAAAGTGAATTTTGTGTACTGATTAAGCATTAGATACCTATCTACTTTTTGGTTAAAAAAAACCATCACCGAAACCCAGGAGAGGCTTGATAAATACTATTGGGACTCTGCGCCGTCAATTTTAATGGTTAAGTAGTACTTTACCGAGTTCCGTTGTGGCCGTACCAGTACAAGCGACGCCAAACTTTCAGGTCGCCCAAAAGAGGTCGTTACGCCAAAAATCATCGATAAAATCCGGGGAATGATATTGGACGATCGGCGATTGAAAGTCGTGAATTTGCTGAGGCTGTAAGCATCTTAACTAAGCAGGTACGTCACATTTTACATGAATATTTGGACATGAAAAAGCTATCCGCGCGATGGGTGCCTCTATTGCTCAAGCTCGACAATAAGCACAACTTTGTGACCGCTTCAAAGGAGTGAATATTATTCAAAGCTTTTGGACAGATTCGATACTGTTTTAAAGCAGAAACGACCGCAATCTGCGAAAAGTGGTGTTCCATCAAGACAATGCACAGGTGCATACGTGTAGTCACCATGGCGAAAATTCATGACGAACGGCTACCCCATACAGCATATTCTCCAGATTTACCCCCTACGACTATTTTCTGTTTCGAAACCTGAAGAAATGGTTGGGCGGTAAGAAATTTGGGTCGAATGAAGAGATCATCGCTAAAACAAACGACAATTTTAAGGGCCTTCAGGATTCCTACTGTTTGAAAGGAATAACGAAATTGGAAAAACGTTGGTCTAAATGTATCGAGCTAAATAAAACGTTTTTTTACCAAAAAAAAATAATGTTTTTTTTTAAAGTCACTGACTTATTAAACCACCCTCGTTGACTATAGCAGAGTTAACATAATATATACAGTTTGCAATTAAATAGGGAAAAATTCTGTAGTTTTTCAATTAACTCTCTTAATTTCTTTAAAAAGACATTTTTGGAGCTTTTTTCTATCACTATTTTTCCGATCGAAAATCGTCACAACAATCTATATACGTCAACTTCCCCTCCTTCCTCATAACACATTTTTTCGCGCGGTATTCCCCATGCCAAATTTAGGATTTGTTTGCCCTTCTCCCCAGACCAAATCCTAAAGCCCAATTTGGGCATAATAAAATCATGTAATGGTCTTAACGAGTCATTGTGTGCGAGTCACTAAAGGCACAAACACAGTTCACTAAACTATACAAAAACTAGAAATCCATATAATATTAAACACCCATAATCCACAATAGCAAGAAAACAAAAAGAAATCATATGTGTGAAGTTAGCAACGTTCAGCAGCATCGTTTATGCAGCAACGAATTTCTTTTTGCTGTAGGTACCTATATGTCAAGTCCGCCTGTAACGTTTGTACGACGGTTTAAATTTTTTTTAGTGGTGAAGATTAAAATTTTGATTACCATTTTGATTTATCGTCATTAGTAAATTACACCATAGGGTAAATTACCTGCTATACACGAATTTCCAAAAACCTGGAGGAAGAAAGTTAAAGGATAAAAACTTCGAAAAGTAGCTTTTGTAAATAAATTAAAATTTTTTTTGTGGCGAAGATTGAAATGCTACCATTTAAATTTATCGTATTTAGTAAACTACCTACCCCAAAAAGGTTGAATTTCAATCTTCGCCACTAAAAAAATTTAAATTCGTTTACAAACGCTACTTTTCGAGGTTTTTATCCTCTTATTTTTTTCCTCCGTTTTTTTGGAAATTTGTATATAGCAGGTAATTTATCCCTTTGGAGTAGTTTACTATATAAAGACGATAAATCCAAATGGTAGGATTTTAATCTTCACCACAAAAAAAGCGTCCCTTTGATTATTCCATCACCATTTTGTCAAGAAATATTTCATATTTTTACTTACGTATCGTTAGTTTCGTTAGCATTATCGATCATCATTATATGTGAAAATTTTGAACTGCTCACTTCATCCGGAAGTCACTTTTATTTTTAAGACAAACAGTTTTTTTTTGTTAGATTCAACTTTATACAGGGTTAGGAAAAATTACCAGAGCGGTCGATTATTTAAAAATATACAGGGGTTATCAAAAAACGTCTTATATAAAAAATGTAGGGTTGTTAAAAATCTACATATCGGTGATAAATTGAAATATACAGGGTCGCCCACAAAGTTGTGGAGAATGATAGTTATATTTTTTTAAATGGAATACCCTGTATATTTTTACATTTTTAAATTCCACATAAAATTATAATTATTTTTTATTAAACGCACTATTAGTCTATACTTCATAGTTTCCGAGATATTGACTCTCGAAAAGTGACATTTTTGAACTTTGACAGCTTATAACTTTTTAACAGTACCTACGTCTTAGAGCAAAACGGCTTACATGTCCCTATCTTCAATTTTTATTATCTTCCGAAAAAATCAACTTCCAGTTAAACCGGAACAACTACATTTCCTGCTTTCGAGTTACATCCGGTTTAACCGGAAGTTGATTTTTTTGGGAAGATAATAAAAATTGAAGATCGGAACATGTAAGCCGTTTTGCTCTAAGACGTACTGTTAAAAAGTTATAAGCTGTTAAAGTTCAAAAATGTCACCTTTCGAGAGTCAATATCTCGGAAACTATGAAGTATAGACTAATAGTGCATTTAATAAAAAATAATTATAATTTTATGTGGAATTTAAAAATGTCATCGAGGAAATGTAACAGTTTATTCAGAATATCTCAAAAACCAAAAGAAGCAGAATCGATCAGCAAGCACCAATAAACTGTTTACATAATTGCCTAAAACTCTTTCCATTTAACCGTCTTTCTGTCTCTCATACTCTCATAGTTTTCGAAATCGCAATACTGTCAGCACCAATTTCGGGCACCCTGTATAGATTAGATATACAGGGTTGGGCAAATGATCCGGAACGGCTTAATTACAGGCGAACGAAAAGTAATATCGGATCCGGGTTTTGGGCAATCTATAGGACTAAAATTTTACTATTTGACTATTATACCATATGTCAGTAATGTCACCAACTGTCAAGTGTTGACGTTATTTTTTTTTTAAATGGAACACCCTGTATATTTTTACATTTTTAAATTCCACATGAAAATATAATTATTTTTCTATTAAATGCACTATTAGTCTATACTTCATAGTTTCCGAGATATTGACTCTCGAAAAGTGACATTTTTGAACTTTGACAGCTTATAACTTTCTAACAGTACGTCTTAGAGCAAAACGGCTTACATGTCCCTATCTTCAATTTTTATTATCTTCCCAAAAAAATCAACTTCCGGTTAAACCGGATGTAACTCGAAAGCAGGAAATATAAGTAGTTGTTCCGGTTTAACTGGAAGTTGATTTTTTTGGGAAGATAATGAAAATTGAAGATAGGGACATGTAAGCCGTTTTGCTTTAAGACGTACTGTTAGAAAGTTATAAGCTGTCAAAGTTCAAAAATGTCACTTTTTGAGAGTCAATATCTCGGAAACTATGAAGTATAGACTAATAGTGCATTTAATAAAAAATAATTATAATTTTATTTGGAATTTAAAAATGTAAAAATATACAGGGTGTTCCATTTAAAAAAAAAAATAACGTCAACACTTGACTGTTGGTGATTACTGACATATGGTATAATAGTCAAATAGTAAAATTTTAGTCCTATAGATTGCCCGAACAAACCCGAACAAACCCGGATCCGATATCACTTTTCCTGTAATTAAGCCGTTCCGGAACATTTGCCCAATCCTGTATAATATAAACGATTTGAATCTGCAAATTCAAAATCAAAATAAAACTCATATTAGAAAATCTTACTGAAATTACGCGTTAATAACTCAATAGCATAGATGAAATTAGTTAAATTTTATTAGAACTAAATAATAACTTAGTCGCAGGCTATGATCAACCAAAAATAATTTTAATAAAGAAGGCGCTTTATGTAGTGAACCATAGAATGCTTTTCGGCAAACTCTATCAGACGAGCATAAGACGTAAATAACACTTAATTTAATAAACTCCACCGATTTTAACGACTCGAAAAAACGGGTGGTGTGCCCCAGGGTTCTTTCCTGGAACCGCTTCTTATATACTGCATGTGTTAAACGTTAAGATGACGATATTTTATGTGTGCCGACAAGGTGATTATATATAGTCATTGTGGCCTAATGCCAATTTAAAATATGATAAATAGAGATCTTCGGTTTAATGAGATGATGAATGGCCGTATAACAATACGTAGGTAGATACACAATACGTAAAAATGTAAAAATAGTAATACATTACTATTATACAGGGTGTCCGGAAATGACGATGAAAAATTTTAAGGTATGATTCTACATAAAAAGATATGAAAAAAAGTTCATATTAACATAGATCCGGAAATGCTTTCAGAGGGAGCAACAGGCAAAAGGGTGTCATAAAAGTGTTTTTTATTTAATTTATTAGGATCTACTTACAATACAGGAATTAACTTCCACGTATAAGTTAGAGTGATTGGAGGTCACTCTTTGAAAATATCAGGTGACCCATAATTGCAACCAGTGGCGAGGGAACCAAGGGGTGGTTTGTTATTTAGGGTTATATTTTTTCGCCGAGTGTATTTTCGCTATCTTTTAAATAAATTATGATTCTTTGAACATTTTTACGTAAAAAAGGTTCCCTTGGTCGTTTAGTCGACCGTTTTTGAGATAAACGGACTTAAAAGGACGACTGCAGTGCGTAAATACAGTAAACAGGCTATGTAATAAAAATAAGAAGATGTTTGAATACTATTTTAAAATGTAGTTATTCTTTTACACCCATTGCCAAAACGAAAAACGAATTTACTGGTACCTACTACATTGGGTATATTGTATATTTTTAAATTCACCTGTGGATTCCACCAAAAACTTCATTTAAAAATGTAACGCATAGGAGGATACCAAGCGCTTCGCAACAAATCATAGTTGGCTTAATTCAAATGCATTTAAACTTGTTTAATAAGTAACTTCACTTTGTCACTTTTTTAAGTTCTAGTTGAACAACCCCAGTTCGCAGCGTTGAAGAATTAGAGCAGCGGTGAGAACACGAGTTCGAGGATGCATTGAAATGAACGAAAATCATTTTCAACACTCATTATAAAATTTATAATAACATTGAAAAGGATTTAAAAATTTAGGGACAGCATTGTTTATTATTTTGTTATTGATTTGTTGGTATTTTTATTAATAAAATTATTATTCAAAAAAAAAAATCTGAGCATTAAAGTTCGTTTATCTCGAAAACGGTCGACTATACGACTTTATACCAAGGGAACCTTTTTTACGTTAAAATGTTCAAAGAATTATAATTTATTTAAAAGATATCGAAAATTCACTCGGCGAAAAAATATAACCCTATATAACTAACCCTTTGTTCCCACGCCACTGGTTGCAATAATGGGTCACCTGATATTTTCAAAGAGTGACCTCCAATCACTCTAACTTATACGTAGAAGTTAATTCCTGTATTGTAAGTAGATCCTAATAAATTAAATAAAAACCACTTTTATGACACCATCTTCAAGGGCCTGTAGCTCCCTCTGGAAGCATTTCCGAACCTAAGTTAACATGAACTTTTTTTCATATCTTTTCATGTAGAATCATACCTTAAAATTTTTCATCGTCATTTCCGGACACCCTGTATACGTATTACTATTTTCACAATAACCTAACATTTTTTTTATGATTCCAATGTCAAAATTGAAAAATTGTTATATGTCATTTTCTTGCTACCGCTAGGAGGCAAACGTTGTCGCGTCTCGCAGACCTACACCAGTTTTGTATATTCCGAATAATATATTAACTACTCTTCTGACTGTAAAAATAAATTTTCGATTGATAACAGCTTTTCTGGAAACAGACATTATGCGCCGCCATTAGCACTGGGTCTGGGAAATTCTCGATAACGAATTGAGTCAACTTAAGCTTAAATAAAACCCAAGAGGGATTAGTTAAGTCGTCGCCAACAGCTTATTATTCTAGACTAAAAATTGGTGCATATTTTCACATGGTTTAATTGTGGAACTCGTGAGGAAGCTGGTGCATGGACTTTTGCATAGGCTAGTGAAGAATAGGTGTAAAACTATCTTTTGCATTAAAACACACAGAACAGTGAAAACAATTAACTTCCTGGGGCCAGGTAGACAAAGACGGAACAGTTTTATCCTTATTATAGGCCCATAACCTGATGTAACTTCACTGACCACGAAACCGCATATTAATACTTAATTATTTAATTTGAAGAAAAAGTCCATACTCAAAGTGGAGTTGAAAGTAAAACAGAAAGTCTTTCTCCACAATTTTATAAGTAAAATTATTCTTTCAAAGGTCTCAACATGTTTCGAAAGTAGAAACGTTCATCATCAGGACACAGAAAAAGCTTTGATGATGGTGTTAGCAGAAGAGACAATGGTTGATGGCATCCAACCTTAATGAAGCCTTTATGGATATAAAATGGTGTGTTCTTATAACATATGAATAGCGAAGAAAAAATTATCAACGTACTGAGTTTTGTAGAAAAAAACTGTGAGAACTTTTAAATGAGTTATTAAAATACCCAGGACGCAGTCACAAGTCACAAGCAAGAAATAGCTAGTGATGTCTAGGAAAAATCTACGATGAACCATAGGTATCCAATCAGGGCATTGTCAGCTACGTTAACGGCTACGTATTTTGAATTCTTGGATGAACAAAGTGTCAACTGTCGCCTTAGTGATGTGTAACCGAGCTCAACCATTACACCTTCCAGATCCAGAACAGGACCAGTGAGTAGATAGTTGAATTCAGCCTGCGGCGGCATCTAGCGACGTTATCATCACCTCTAACATGAATCTAAAATATGTATCAAATGTTAAGAAGAAATGACATGTAATGACACACGTCACAATTACAGGAGTCACGCTAGGTAGCAGTAAATTTGTTAATGGCAACCTATCAAGACCGAATAAGAGTTTCATTTCTTAAATATCTTTTATTTTTTTCGTCGGATCCTAGCTTTACCTACTATGAAATGCATGGTGATACGAATAAACAAGAATGGATCTGACGGAACGCACGGAAACTCTTCTCCAGTATGTGAATAAGATCACAAACTAAATTTTAAAACGTAAATTGAAGACCTTGGTGCAAAAACCAGTCAAGTCCATTTTTGGTCGAAATAACGATTTCCGTTAAAATGTATGTATTAAAATATCGCCGATCGATTGGTACAAGAATCAGGCAAGTCCAAAGGAATCCAACGTTAATATATATCTTTAGGACTTGGCCGCTGCATTCTTGGGTGCAAGAAACAGCCAAGTCCAGGACTTGTCCGGTCGTTTCACCAACAGCTTCACAAAGCGTATGGACTTGGCTGGGTGGGAGAATATGCGGAACAGTCACGGTATCGCTGGCAATGGGTTTATTTATTCAGTAACTGCTGTGAATTATGGAGAGTTTTAAGTTTTTGAAATGAAGCTCTTCAAAGTATCATTTACGTTGTTACTCATTTTTTTTAGTACATATTTTTGGTGCCAAAATCGGACAAGTCCAAATTTTCAAAAAATTGTAGCTCTTATGTTTTTTTATAATATTGTTTTTTAATGTTTCCCTACCAATTTTATTCTATATACCTACAAAAAAACATGTATGCTATCTGTTTCTTATAAATATCCAAAAATAGAACGTTTTTTTTCAATTTCCCAAACCTTATAAAATATGCACTTGTCCGGTTTTTGCGCCAAGGTCTTCAATTTATAATATAATATTTTGTCACATTTTTGTTTTACTTAGGTGCTACATGGTTTTTTGTCTTTATTCGACACACGCCACTGGCACTGCTGTAGGTATATTAAAATTTAATATTATTTGAAATTATTATAAAACAACAACATATTGTTTATTTTAAATAAATATTACCAAAATGTATGTGACACCAACCACGAATTTGTTTATGGAAATTTCAGATAGATACATTTCGCAATGCTCCTATGAGCTGAGCCGAACAGCCTTGTATTTTTCCATGTTATGATGGTCAAGAATGTTCTTGGTAAGTATTTCTTGTCAAAATTATTTAACAATATCTTTAGGTGATACTACTGATATTTCAGTACATGTTTTATTTCTTTCGACATTTAATATAAATATTATTACTTTTAAAGTGTAAATAATTTATTATTGACATTACAAAACTATAATATAATTTATACGTCAATAATACAATAGGATGCAATCGAAAATAAAGTCAACCGATTTAAACCGGTTTACTGAGTTTTAAAACATAATAACCTCTAACTACTTTTTCCACGGCCGAAAAAGCCTCATAAATTCTTATAAAAAAACATAAAAACTTATCAAAAATCAAGTCGGTTATTGAAACGTAATTCCTAATGTTTTATGGCTCTTAAGAATATCTTTTCCCATGAAAACTCAAACGTAGGTACATACTACAGAAAACCATGTTTTAATTATTAAAATTATACTTATATCGTGTATTTAAATGAGCAGCGTGCACATTACTCCGGTCATTTCTATACAAGAGCGATACACTTTATTTTTTTGTAGCATCACAACACATCACAATACAGTACGTCACAACAATGTGCCCTCGGCTTAAATGATACTCTAAACATTTATTAGATACCTATATTTAGGAAGAATACAGTGTCCGCAAGAAAGTCCGCATCAAATGGGATTTTTTTTATTATTAGGTATAGGTAAAAATTGAAAAAGCAGTTAGTTTTTGCTTACCTAAAAACCAAAAATGACGTATACTGAAGCAGCTGCACGACTTGCGTTACCTGTCAAATTTGACATTTTAAATAAAATATATTCAAAAATGCCCTTATTTATAAAAATATCGAAAAACTTTATTCGAGAAAGTTGTTTAATTAGGCATTTTTAGCCTCTGTACAAAATTTTGACAGTCTAGTACAATTTTTATTTTTTGCCAGATTCTTGAAAATTTTTATCAACCCTCGTAGATTAACTTTTATACATCGATGTAAAACCATTTGCCTTTACATTATTTGTAATCTTAATGCAATTTTGTGTAAAATTTTTGTTTCCAAATATTTATTTTGCTTCAAAAACTGAAATTGTTATTGATCAGTATGTAATGTTTGATGCAAAGTTTATCTAATTACATCAGTTTTGTCAAAACCGACGATTCTCATTTTTCTTAAGTTAGTAAACAGATGTACAAAAAAAATATTAGGAAGCTTTCGTTGAAATTTTACTTAATTATTATTATTAAATTAAATTAATTATATTAAACTATATTTTTGTTGAATAAAATGTTTGGAGCGATTAATATTTATTCTTTTTGATCCAATATTAATTAAGTAAAATTTCAACGAAAGCTTTCTAATATTTTCTTTTTGTACATCTGTTTACTAACTTAAGAAAAATGAGAAACGTCGGTTTTGACAAAACTGATGTAATTAGATAAACTTTGCATCAAACATTACATACTGATCAATAACAATTTCAGTTTTTGAAGCAAAATAAATAATTGGAAACAAAAATTTCACACAAAATTGCATAAAGATTACAAATAATGTAAAGGCAAATGGTTTTACATCGATGTATAAAAGTTAATCTACGAGGGTTGATCAAAATTTTCAAGAATCTGGCAAAAAATAAAAATTGTATTAGACTGTCAAAATTTCGTACAAAGGCTAAAAATGCCTAAATAAACAACTTTCTCGAATAAAGTTTTTCGATTTTTTGATAAATAAGGGCATTTTTGAAACTATATTATTAAAAATGTCAAATTTGACAGGTAACGCAAGACATGCAGCTGCTTCAGTATATGTCATTTTTGGTTTTTAGGTAAGCAAAAACTAACTGCTTTTTCAATTTTTACCTATACCTAATAATAAAAAAAAATCCAATTTGATGCGGACTTTCTTGCGGACACTGTATATGCATTGTATATCAATATAAAGATTCTTATTAATTGTTCAGGTAATCCCGGCACCTGTACTGTACAGTGCTCCCAGCCATTATTGTTCAATATTTCAGCTTAACCATTTATCTACCTTCCTCAAGCTGAAGGTATTTTGTACACTTCAACACATATATCTATATTTCATTAGCGCGATTCTGGATTTGAATAGCGAAGAACAAGATAGACTCATTCGCTTTATTACTTATAACAAGACGATTAGACGTCATAATAAAAATATGTAGTTTCTTCTTTTATGATAATTATTTCGGACGCGATACCTCTAGTATTTTCTTTAAAATGCACGATATAGGTATCTTGCTATATTTTGCTTAGTTATTTAAATTAAAGGCCCTATGCCAAAAATGTTATTTAACTTAAATCTAACATTTCAACAATTGAAATGAAGTACGAGAAGTAACTTCTTGATAAAATGGTGAAGTACATTTTTATTTAATTTACTACGTTTGTGGCTGCCGCGTTGTGATAAGCTAAAAGTTTTAAAATCTTACTATTGAGCCCTTTGTACAGAAAATCTGTTTTATTTTATATCAATCAATATTACCCAGCCCTACTTTTTTATTTATTTATTAACGTCAACAAAGATATAACCAGGTATAAAAAGATACTCACTGGAGTATAGGTACACATAATATAATTGGAAACTATAAGAAAACAGTTTAATTATGCCTATAAATAGCAGAAGACAAAAAGAAATAAATCCATTCACTAATTTTTCATATTAGACTATTCATTATTTTAGATAAACGAAGAATCCTGGGAAAACATACAATAAATCCAATCGTGCTACAATAATTTGTATATTGTAGGTATCCCTTATTATCTTAAATAAAAGTTGATTCTTATTAGTAACAAACTATTTAGAGCAAAAACCTTGAATTAGTAGTAAGTAGTAGTAGTAGTAGTAGTAGTAGTAGTAGTAGTAGTTTTTTTCCTTGGGGAGGAGGTAAAAAAATCTTCGAAAAGACTTCCGGCCGAGGGTTCTTATGTGGCCGGGGTATGTCGGATTTCTACCGACTAAAAAACTTCCTCCTCTTCGCTACTGTCCTCTAGATCTCGGAACCACCGGAGCCGGCATATCGTCAGGATCTATGGGTTGTTGCAGACTGAGATTAGTAAGTATACCTTGGTAAGTATATAGTTTCCTTGTTGTCCTCTTTATTGTTTCTGTCTTTCTCTTTCCTCTTTTTCCTTCCTTTCCATGATTGATTTTACTAGTTTGTGTCCTATTTTCCATTTGTTGTGTGTTTGTAACATATACTGAATGATATTTCTCGCTTCTAGTTGTTCACCACTTTCGTTTGTCGCCTCCTGTCTTTCCCTGTGCCATCTTGGACATTGGAATATTGTATGTTCTGGACTGTCTATTTCCTCGCAATACGGACAGATTTCGCCTTGCGTTTTACCAATCTTTTTTGAGTAAGTTCTGAAGTATCCATGGCCCGTTAGAAATTGAGTAAGATAATATTCTATATTTCGATGCTTGCAGTCTATCCATGCTTTGATGTTGGGAATCAGTTGTTTCGTCCATTGTGCTTTTTCTGTTGTTTCGTTCCATCTTTCCTGCCATTTGATGTAAGTTTCCTCCCTAGCTTCTTTTCTAATTTCAGCTAGATGCCCGTTTCCTGTTGCATCCAGGTGTTTCCTTTCTTCTATGAGCAGGTCTATAGGGATTGTACCTGTGACTGTTTGCAAGGCTATGGTCGATATTGTCCTATAACCTCTGGCTATGCGCAGCATAATTTTTCTTTGAGGTCTTTCCAGTAGAACTCTATATTTTTTTATATGTACAATATTGTGCCATATAGATGCGCCGTATAAAATGGTCGATTGCACTACACTTTTTAAGAGCATTCTCTTTTCCCAGCTTGGACCACCTATGTTAGGTAGAATTCGTGCAAGTGTAGCAGCTCTTTTTTCCGCTTTATTAACTGTTTCTGTGATGTGCTTCCCGAATGTTAAGTTGCTATCTATTATTATCCCTAGATATTTCAGTAATGTTTTAGGAATTATTATGTGGTCTCTGATGTTAAATTCAATTCCAGTTCTATCTCGTCTGCCTGAGAGGATTATCGCTTCGGTTTTTTCAGGTGCCAGATCCAGTTTGTTTTCTTTCATCCATTCATTAATAATCCATGAGGCCTCGTTTACTTTGCGTATCATTCTTTCAATGCTATCTGCCAGTACTACTATTGCCAGGTCGTCAGCAAATCCTATGACGTACACCCCCTCCTCTTGCTCTAATTTTAGTACAGGGTCATAAAATACGTTCCATAGAATCGGTCCCAGTACCGATCCCTGAGGTATGCCTGCCGTAACCTTGACTTGGTTTCCTTTATTAGTTTTAATTTCTCTTTCTTTTAGGTAGTCTTTTGCTATGTTGATGATGTATTCAGAGATATTCATTCGTTTAAGGTTTTTAATGATTATGCCCCATGATGCAGTATTAAATGCATTCCGAATATCCAAGGTAATCAGAGCACACCACTTTCTTTTAGGGGTTGTCTTTCTGGCTTTCTTTCCTAGTTCGATGACTTTTTTTATTGCCTGTATAGTAGAGCGTTTTTTTCTAAAGCTGAATTGTAAGTCCGATAGTTTGTTTTGATTCTCAATTTCTTCTTCTAGTCTTTTCTTTATCAGGTATTCATAAAGTTTTCCTGCAGCATCTATAAGGCATAATGGTCTAAAGGCACTGGGGGATATATCCGATTTTCCCGGTTTGGGGATTAGTACGAGTCTTGCTATCTTCCACATGGTTGGAAATTTTTGTTTTCTTAGTAGCTCGTTCATTAAATTAAGAATAAAAAGTTTGTCAGTATCAACTATTATCTTAATTACCTCTGGTGGAATAGAATCTGGTCCAGTAGTAGTAGTAGTAGTAGTAGTAGTAGTAGTAGTAGTAGTAGTAGTAGTAGTTTTTTTTTTTTTTTTTAAGGAGGATCAGGAATCTTCAAAAGACCTGCAGGCGAGTGATCTTATGTGCCTGCAGAGTGTCGGATTCATGCCTTGCTAGGTCACGCCTACCGACTAAACCCTTCCCTCTCTGGACGCTGTTGCTTTCCTCTTTGGGACGGCCTTCCGGCATTACTTCAAAGAGGGTCCTTAGGTTGTTGTTGTAGTACTTTTCTTTGTCTGTTTTACATGTTCTGTGCTTCTATTTGTCTAACGTCCTTTTCTTTTTGATCAATGATATGTCTAGCTAGGTTACTTACAGCTCTCCAGTTTTCATCGTTTACAAGCATCTTTTCTATTATGTTTTGTGGGGAAATCTGTCCTATGTTATTTTGTAATGTCGCTCTGTCTGTATCCCATCTCGGGCACTCAAAGAACGTATGCTCCACGGTGTCTATCATATCGCAATATATGCACTCATCGCTTTCCACTTTTTTGAATCTCTGTCTGTAGGACTGGAAACATCCGTGTCCACCAATAAGCTGAGTGAGGTGGTAGGTTACATCTCCATGCTTTCTATTTACCCATGGCTCTAGGATTGGAATGAGCCTTTGGGTCCATATTCCCTTGTTTGTATCTTCCTGCCACTCTTGTTGCCACTTTTGTAAGGTCAATTCATTTGCAGTTTTTTTGTCAGTCCCCTCCTGTATGGCGCACCTCTCTTCTACCAGTAAGTGGATTGGTGGTGTCCTAGCGATGACAAACAGGGCCTTTGTTGAGGTGGTCCTGTAGGCACTGGCAATTCGTATTGCGGCTTTTCTTTGGACGCTTAGCAGAATGTCTCTATATATCTTTCTTTTCATAGCTCTTTTCCATATAGCTGCACCATAGAGTATTATTGATTGAATAACGGTAAAGAGTATCCGCCTATTGGCCTCTCGGGGGCCTCCTATGTTTGGTAGCAGTCTACTAATGTTTACAATCGCCTTGCTTGCCTTTTCTGCAACAGTTCTTACGTGTTTTCCCATTAGTATATTTCTATCAAGGTGGACGCCTAAGTATTTTAGTTGTTCTTGACTTCTGATTGTCACATTTTCTACTTGTACTTCGATTTCTTTTACTGTGCGCCCTCCTGCAAGAATCACCAGCTCTGTTTTTTGTGGAGCTAAGCTCAGTTGTTTCGTGTGCAGCCACTGTGTTACGTCGTCCAGTATTTTATTTGCCGTATCTATTAATTTTCTCTCATCTTTTTCCACCACAACAATTCCAAGGTCGTCCGCGTATCCAATCAGTTTTGATCCTCGGGGTACAGGGATTCTCAGGATGCCATCGTAGTAGATGTTCCATAGCGTTGGACCTAAGACGGACCCTTGAGGTACTCCACAAGTCATTTTCATTTGCGCATTTTCCCCTATATAGAGCCATCTTTCTTCAAGGTAACTTGCTACCATGTTGTAAAGGTAGGGGGCTATCTGTCGTCTTCTTAATTCTACCAGTATTCCCTCCCATGGGACCGAGTTAAAGGCATTTCGAACATCTACGGTGATCAGTATGCATCTTTTCCTACCTGCTCTTTCATTAGCTTCATCAGCAATTTCTTGGACTCTCTGTAATGCATGGACAGTTGATCTTTTTTCCCGGAAACCGTATTGTTCTGCAGATAGTTCACCGGTTCTTTCAATTTCCTTTTTAAGCCTTTCCAGTAGGAGTTGTTCCAGTAGTTTTCCCAGAACATTCAGCAAGCAGATAGGTCTGTACGTTTTATTGTTTTGCCCTTGTTTTACTTTCTCTATGAGTACCAGCTTCGCCACTTTCCATTCTTTAGGAAACACTTTTTCCACCAGCATCCTGTTCAGAGACTCCAGTACTTTATCCGGGTACTTCTTCACTACTGCCTTAATAATTTCCGGAGACAGGTTATCTGGCCCTGGGGCTTTTCTTTCTTTGATTTTGTCGTTGGCCGCCAAGAGCTCCTCTCTAGTAAAGAGAGGGACTTCTGGCTGGTCAACCGGTATTCTGTCCCATTTGCTCTCTGGGTGTTTGGGAAACAATTCTTCTGCGATCTTCATTTGCTGCTTATCGTCAAGGCTAATTGGTGGAGCTGTTTTGAGTTTGTCCATTACTATTTTATATCCTTTGCCCCATAGGTCTTGGTCAACCTCTTTTATAACTTTCTTCCAAGCGTCCTTTTTGGCCGCTTCAATAGCTTTCTTTAGAGCGGCACGGGCTTCTCTATATTTATCGAGGGCTATACTTTTTTGGATCTGGTTGGTTCTTTTGTTTTCTCTGGTCGTAACCCTTTTCGCTTTTATACAGGTTCTTCTTTTTTCTGCAACATCTGCCGTCCACCAGTACACAGGCTTCTTGTTCCCAGGAGCTGTTTTTCTTTTAAGGCGCTTATTACACGATTCCGTGATGATTTCGCCGAGTTCTTTTGCGTTTATTATCTTGCCGTCACTCTGTTCAATCTTCTTTCCTACTTCATGGACCATTTTCTCAATTTGATCTTTTTTGACAACCCAGCCCCTGTTTTCTTTCATGATGTTTTGTTGGTTTTTTCCTTTTTTCCTTATTTCGTAAACAATATGCTGGTGGCAGCTAAGTGTTTCTTCTTCCAAGACTTTCCAGTTGGCGATATGTTTACTAATATTCCTGGTACAGAACGTTATGTCTATATGTGACTTACTGTCTCCCCTTACAAAGGTTGGTACTTCCCCTTGGTTGAGTATTACAAGATCTTCTTCAGCTAACCATTCCGATAGTATCTCCCCTCTATTGTCCTCTGTTCTGGAGCCCCACAGATACGATTTTGAGTTAAAGTCTCCTCCTATAATTAATTCTTTAGTTTGTCCTTTCATAGCTGTTCGTAGTGATGACAGAAAGTCTGTGAATGTTTGTATGTCCACGTTTGGAGATATATAGCATCCGAAGATGACTGCTTCTTCTAGTTCAATCCATGCATAGCCGTTTCCGGTTCCAGTCTTTTTAATTTTTAGCTGCGTATTTCGTATTACTACTGCCACATCCAGCCTATTATCCATATGCAGCTTTCCTTGTAGGGCTTTTTTCCGATTGGGTTCCGCCATGATTATGATATCTGCTTTTTCATCTTCTGCTGTTTTGTACATGAGATCCATTGCTTCCCTTCCCCTGTCTATGTTGCCTTGGATGACCTTTATAGCATGTTCTGTGACTTCACCTTTTTCTCCTTCCTCTGTTTCTGTAACAGCTGTCTGTACTCAGGGCATTTCATTGTCTCGGCTTTATGTCCTTTTTCATTGCATAGGTAACATTTCTGTTCGTTTGTGCAGTCTTTCTTGTGATGCCCTTGATTCCCACATTTATGACAGTACTGGTCTGTGTCTTTCTTGTTACATTTATTCGCCATGTGTCCCACTCTGTGACATTTAAAGCATTTGGGGAGAATCTCCATCTCCTTAACTCTCCACCTATTCCACCCGTCACCTATTATCTTTTTTGATATAAGTCGCATTGCTGTATCTGCTTCTATGGTAAGAAAGGCATGTTTCTGTCCTCTTTCATTTGTCATATTGGCCATTTTTATTTGCATATCCAGATTTCGCTGACCCTCCTTCTCTAATTCTTTTTGTAGTACTTCTTTAACATCATCTATTTGAGCTGTCTCATCCATATCAAGGATCATGATGGTTTGGTTTTTTTGCCTTGTGCCAACTTCTTCCATTGAGCCCATCTTTGTTTTTAAAAGTTCTTTGAATTCGTGTCTGCTTTTTTCTGCCTTCCCTTGTATCCTAACCTGTGCTTCTCCATTTTTTGTTTTGTTGATTTTTTCTACAACAACTCCTTTTGTGTCGACTTGTTTTTTCATATTCCTAATGATGTCTACATATGTCATTCCCTCCGCTGGTTTTAGTATGATCGTTTCGTCATTCCTTTTATTTTTCCTATTGTTATATGTTAGGCCATCGTCATTGGTCGTGCTTTGGTTCCTGACTTTATTCGTCCGGATTTGAAGTTTAACCTTCTCTTTCCTGCACGTGTATTCTAGCATTTTTCTTATTCTGATTTCACTTATATTTCCATTCACAAGACAGACCGGCATATTTCTTCGTTTTGCGTTTACGGTTCTGATAACTTTCGCAAGGTTAGATATTAGATCGATTTTATCTTTCGGTGATTCGCCACCCTCATCTGTCATAATAATATAGACATACCGTTCATTGTTCTCTAAGTCACATTCATCGCTTGTGATTGTGCATGCCGTTTTGCAATATATCATTTTCCCTGTTTTCAGTTGCCCACTTTCTATTAATGGTGTTATTTGTGGGTTTCCTTCAAGACACTTTTTTATATTTCTGTCTATCTCATGATCCTTCTGTAGTATTATAACCTGGTCCCCTTCACTGCTGATTTCAGAGAGTGTTTGGCACGCCTTGTAAACTTCCTCTGGCCACCTCCGTTCAATAAGATGGTTTACTATCTGTTCATCCTGTTCCAGCGTCAGTTCCTGTTCTATTTCTTTAATTAGTGCCTCCTTTTCTTCTTCTTGTCTGCTAGTAGTCTGAGTACCTGTTTCACTCGTTTGATCTTTCCTTTTATTTGTGCTCAGGGTGGTCTTTACTGTTAATAACATCTCGAGCATTTCTTCAATAAAAATTGTTGAGGCTTCCATTCTTTTGTTGTTTCGTTCGAGTCTGCTGACTGCATTCTTTATCTCCTTTTTTGTATTTGGGACTTCTAGCAGTACCGTCTGGAGAGTATTTGTTTCTTCTTTGTTTTTCTTAAACAGGTCCTTGAGTGTCCTATACTCTTTCTCCATTCTTTGAACAAAGTTTTGTTGTTCTTTCTCTCTTTCCTCTGGCTTCTCTGGCGTCTCCATCCTTTTTCTTTTTGCTTCTCTGTTCATAGCTTCTAGAATAGCGTCCTCATTTCCTCCAATTTCCCTACTTTGTATCATTGATTCTGAAAACGCTCTGCTGCGGGGCGGTGATCTAACAAGAGAATCTCTTCTTTTAAAAGGGTTTTTTTGTTCTTCGAACACATTGTCATCATTTTTAGTTTGATTTGCAGTAAGACTTTTTTTGGACTCCATTTTATTCCCACGAGTTGGGTCGATATGACGGTCAAGCATGGCAGTGCGCCCTTACCACACCAAGGCTAGATAGTTCCCCTTCGGTTAGCCACTTCCTCCGGGCATCGCTAAAGACACACCTTAACCCCTGTGTCATGCAGCTTCTCAGCACGATGGTGTTACACTTTAAGCTTGGGGTTTCTACGTTTTTTTTTTTCGGGTTTTCATCCCTAGACCGACTGCCTTCACTACGGCTTTGAGCTCCGTCCACCCATTCTTCTGGCATCCCTCTTAGTCTGGCTTCTCTCCCTTGACCTGTCCGGCATGGGTGACCCTTCTGGTAGCTAGGCTACCGCCGGCATAGCTCTCAGGATCACTGAAGCACGCAAGCCCCACCGGTACGTCAAACCGAGAATGCCTTCGGGCATCGAGCACAAGCACTATAGGAAAAATCCTTTAAGGCGCTTTGGGAGCGGTGCGTGTGCGAAGTAGTAGTAGTAGTAGTAGTAGTAGTAGTAGTAGTAGTAGTAGTAGTAGTAGTAGTAGTAGTAGTTTTTTTTTTTTTTTTATTTAGGGGGGAGGTAAAAAATCTTCTAAAGACTCTCGACCGGGTGATCTTATGTGGTCGAGTTGTGTCGGATTCCTACCGACTAAAAACTTCCTCCCCTACCACTACTGTTTGTCACCGTTTCTCCTCTCACGGTATCGCTCCTCGCATTTCTTCGTGTTGAGGCGGCATTATAGGCCTTTATTTCTTTTATATCCTCTGCCTGATTCTGTCCTGTTCTATTTTTTTAGTTATTATTTTTCGCAGTTCTGCTTGTATCTGTGGCCATTTGCCCCTTCTTACGTGGACTATGAAGTTTTCCGCGGTGAGGTCCTCACCCAGTACCATTCTGATGTTTGCTTGCTCTTCTATCCATCTGGAGCATCTTAGGATGTGTTCAGCTGTGTCCTCTTCATTTGTAGCGCAGTATTCATAGTATTCATTTTCGATTATACAAAATCTCTTTAGGTAGCTTCTAAAGCATCCGTGTCCAGTCAAGAATTGCGATGTATAGTGGTCAACTTGTGCCTCCTGTTCAAACCATTCTTTGATCTGTGGTATAAGCCTCCTGGTCCATGCCCCCACAGTTGCAGATTCCCATCTTTGTTGCCATCTGTCAAAGAGAATTTGACACAATTCAGTTCTATCTCCTTTGCCCCTTTCGGATAGTTCCGCTCTTTCTTCGGCTAGTAAGTCTATCGGAGGGATCCCCGACACCACCATGAGTGCTTCTGTTGACACTGTTCTATATGCTGCAATTGTTCTTAACGCTATAGTGCGCTGACATCTGTTGATCATGTTTCTATACATTTGAAATCTTTCCAGACCGGTGCACCGTATAGTATTATTGAGTGTGTTACTCCTGCCAGGATCCTTCTTTTCTGCAGGGTCGGACCTCCTTTGCTCGGCATCAGTCTGGTGAGAGTACCTGCTACCACCTTTGCCCTTTCTACTGTCTTTTTAATGTGTTCAGTCATTTTGAGATCTTTATCTAGCCACACGCCTAGGCATTTTATAGCTTTTTTACTATCCACGTCCTTGTTTCCAACTTTGACCGCTATCGTCCTCAGCTTCTGTCTTCCAGAAAGTATCACGACTTCTGTTTTCTCCGGTGCTAATTCTAATCCATTTTCTTCCATATAGGTTTCTATTTTACAGATTCCAAGCTTCAGTAATTTTTCCAGGGTGCTTAAACTTTTACTTGTTGCGATAAGCGCTAGATCATCGGCGTACCCAATGAGTCTGATTTCCGGTGGCAGGTCGATTCTCAAGATTGCGTCGTAGAATATATTCCATAATAGTGGCCCTAGGACTAAGCCCTGTGGTACTCCCATGCTTATCTTTAGTTCTTTACCCTCTTCTCCTACAATTACCTTTCGGTCTTCAAAGTAGCTTTTGACAATGTTTACGAGGTATCGGGGCGTATCCAGTTTTTCCAAAGAGTTAATAATTCTTGGCCATTGTACAGTATTGAAGGCATTTTTAACATCGAAGGCCACCATCACACATAGCTTTTTGTTACCTCTGCTTCCGGTGTTTGCTGCTTTTGCGATTTCTTTAACTTTGCCTATTGCGTCTACGGTAGATTTTTGTTTTGTAAATCCAAATTGCAGGGGCGACAAGCCACCTTTTCTTTCGACTGCATTTCTCAGTCTTCCCTCTATGAGTCTTTCGAGCAGTTTGGCTAGTGAGCTCAGAATGCATATGGGTCTGTATTTAGTTTCGTCTGTATTGTTTTTTGTAGGCTTCGGAATTAAAACTAACCGCGCCTTTCTCCATTCCATAGGGAAATTTCCTGTTTTTATGCATTTATTCATTACCGCTAACACGATCTCTGGAATAGTCTTAGTTACAATTTTGATCACTTCGTTTGGTATTTCATCTAGACCTGGTGCTTTTTTGCTTTTTAATCCATTGACTGCTATCTTTAGTTCCTCACTTGTAAATTCAGGTATGTTTAATTCCTGGTCTGGTGCTTTTGTCCATTCGGTTGTTGGGTAACTTGGGAAGAGGCTTTTTGCTATAGAGTACTGTTTGCTCGTGTCAAGATTGTTTTTTGTTTGCAAGTTCATTTTTTTCATTACTATCTGATATGCTTTGCCCCATTATATCATTGTCGAGATCCTTAATGATTTCCTTCCATTTATTTGCTTTAGAGTCAATTATCATTTTATGTAGTTCTTTTTTGGTAGCTCGGTATTTTCCTTTTTGTTCAACAAGTTTCTCGCTGCTATGTACGTTCCTTTGCTTGCATTTCCTATTTTCTCTAAGTATCCCTCTTCTATAGCCCTCGCACTCCTTCCTTTTTTGTGATATGTCCCTATTCCACCAGTATTTGCTTTGGTGACCTTTCCTTCTTGCATCGGTTTTTTGGAAGGTATTATCGCAGGCTTCTCTAATTAGGTCTTCTAGTTCCTTAGGTGTATCAATATGTTGGTTTTCTTTATTCCACAAGACTGTCTCTATATTGGCTGAAAGATTTTCTATTTTACTTTGGGTTATCTTCCATTTCCCACGAGTATTTGGGTAGAATACTTCTTTATTTCTTTGCGTCAAATTATAGGTGATATGTCTATGGTCGCTCATATTTTCTGTATCCAGGACTTTCCAGTTTGTTACCCTGCCACTCAGTGTTTCACTGTGCGCTGTGATGTCTAGGTGTGAAGCTTGCTCGCCTCTTACAAAGGTAGGTTCGTCTCCCGTGTTTGCAATCTCCAGTCGGTTTGCTGACAATAATTCTTCTAGGAGTTCACCTCTCTGATCTGTCGTCGCGGAGCCCCACGCTGTGGATTTTGAATTAAAATCCCCCGCTACTATGATTGGTTTCTTCCTGTTCCTAAACATTTTTTCCAGTCTGTCCAGATAGTCTTTGTATGCATTTAAATCTACGTTGGGGGAAATGTAGCCACTGTATATTTCAATTTCTTGGAGTTCTACCAGCACCGCTCCTCTCTCCTTAACAATTCTACTTATTTTGGTACTTGCAGATTGTGTGCATATTTTAATTGCGGTATCTTTGAGAGTATCTGTGATCCAGATATTGTCTTCTACCACTTTTTTGTTTGGCTCTGCTACCAGCACTATGTCGATATTTTCTTCTCTTATAAATTGTTCTAGTAGGTCGTGGGCAGTCCTGCTTCTATTGAGGTTTGTTTGTAGAATTAACATTTTTTATGGTTAGTACTCCATCTTCTAGCTCTTTCCTGTTTTACAGCCTCTGTACGCAGCGCAGGCCATACTATCTGGGCGATGTCCGGCAGTTCCACACACGTAGCATTTCTTTTCATTTCTGCAGTTTCGTGCCAAGTGTTCTTCGCCTCCACATTTAAGGCATTTCTGTTTACTGGACTCTTTGGACCGACATTTGTGTGATGCATGTCCAAAAGATTGACACTTGTAGCATCTAGGTATGGTTATTTTTTCTTCAATTCTGCAGAAATTCCACCCTATTCGTATTTTCCTTAATTGTAATAGTGTTTGTCCCATATTCTCTGGAATCGTGACCAAAGAGTATTTATTTCCTTTGCCGTTTTTTGGAGTCCTCGGTTCGGTTATTTCCATGTCAGCAATGTTTTCTTGTTTCAGTGCCATCCCTATTGCTGAAAAGATTTCTGCCTTCTCTATAGTGTCTTCTAGGTCTCGCAGTATAACGGTGGTCGATTTGCCTGTACCTTTTGTCACTCGGTCGTTTCCTATTATACCGCTGATTTCCTTCAGCAGTTTGTCGGTAGCATCTTCCTTCTTTTCTGTTATTCTAAAAGTGACTCCGTCTTTTGTTATTTTTGTTTTAAGCGTGTTTATGCCAACTTGTTTTATGTCTATTTGTTGCCTCAGCTTTTTCATGATGTCGGCATACGATTCCTTATTATCTTGCTCCGTGCCCTTGAGAAAAATTGTTTCTTTACCCCGTTGTTTCTTTTGCTTTTCCCATCCTTCCATCTCGTGGTCGTTGTCGTCTTTTTTATTTCTATAGATGCTCACTTGGGTATTCGTGTTCCTCGCTGTGTATTCAAGCATTCTACGTAGGGTTTTTTGGTCTTTGAAGCCTATTGGGTTTACAAAAAGTTTATCTATACCATACTTCTCCACGATTTTTCACATTCGCTCGATCACTTCGTAGAGCTCACCCGTTTGCTGCTCCTTGGAGGTTTTGATTGCTATTGCAAGTTTTTTAACTTCCTCCGTTGGTTCGCCGTTGTATTCATCGGATACTACCTGGCTACTTCGCTTTATAGTATATTTTATTTACTTTGTTTGTCCTTCTTCTTTCAATAGATCGTCTAATTCAACTTGTTTCTTGGCATAGTAAGTTGCTTTATCTATGCTTTCTTTTGTATCGTTTACCAGCGTTACGGTACTGATATCTCTAGCGATTTCATTTATTTCCCCATATACCACTTTCGTTTGCTGAAAGTTTTGCTCTAGCCAATTGGATTGCTGGTTTAATTCCGCGAAGTGGTCGTAGGTCTTATCCACTCTCGCTAGCTCGGTATTCATATCCTCCGCTCTTAGGCTATTTTTGATGTCCTTGTCTTCTGTCTGGATTCCTACTTCTTGCGTTCCCCCTGATACTTCGGTCTGGCACTCAATGCTGTGTTTTGGTAGTTCTGGCCTTTCTCATTTGGCGTCTTGTATCCAATCTATTAGGTTCTGTTTATTTAATTGCGCGGTAATGCGTTGCAGGTCTAGGTTTACATCCTTTATTTCCCTCTTCGTGTTTTGTTGCGCATTAACAGCCTCATTGAGTTTTCGGGCACTTCTCTTTACCGTTTCTATGATGGCTATTAGGCTCTTGACTATTACATTTTCTTTCTTCTTGGTCATACTTTCCGTAAGATGATCTGGTGTCAGTTCATCAGCTTTTCTCTTTTTGGTTGTTTCCTTATCCTCCTCATATGCCATCAATCTTGTTAATGATACTGAGCCTCTTCTGGACTCGGGAGGTGTTCTAGCTACTGAGCTTCTTCTTCTAAAAGGATTACCTTCCATGTCCTTGCTTTCCACATTTCTCTCACCCATTTCTTCGTCTCTCCCGTCCTTTGACTGTTTTGCTTCTTCAATGTTCATCTTATTCCCACGAGTTGGGTCGGTATGAAGGTCGAGTATGGCAGTGCGCCCTTACCATACCAAGGCCAAAAATAATTCCCCTTCGGTTAGCCACTTCCTCCAGGCATCGCTAGAGACACACTTTTCCCCTGTGCCATGCAGCTCCTCAGCGCGATGGTGTTACACCTTGAGCTTAGGGTCTTCGGCATCTCTCTTGGTCTGACTCCTCACCCTCGACCTGTTCGGCATGGGAGGCCCTAACAGTAGCTACGCTACCGCCGACATAGCTCTCGGGATCATCGAAGTACGCAAGCCCCCCCGGTACGACAAACCGGAGATACCATCGGGGGGGAGTTTTTTTTTTTTTTTTTTTTTTTTATGATCGAGCACAAGCACTATAGGAAAAATCCTTTAAGGCGCTCTGGGAGCGGTGCGTGTGCGAAGTAGTAGTAGTAGTAGTAGTAGTAGTAGTAGTAGTATTAGTAGTAGTAGTAGTAGTAGTAGTAGTAGTAGTAGTAGTAGATTTTTTTAACATATTTTTATAGATTAATTTTTAAATTTTAAAACGCAGCCTTCCTTTAACACAAACAGACAGAAAAGTTAAACATTTTGCAAATTGTATCAAATATTACGCATCATTTTGTTTTTTAAATAAATGTAATTTTAAAGTTTTTTTAAATCGTTTTTATGATATTTGAGATTTAATAGAATTTTCCAAATTATTATATTCTATCAAACCTTTATGAAAAATCGAGTGAAAAATAGACTTATAAGCTAATGTTTTAGACATTCTATTCACAAAAAAATTTTGATTAGTTCTTGTTCGATAATTATGATGGTCATGATTAAAAGAACAAAAGTTTTTTAAACAATCAGGCATTAAATTATTTCGACGGTTGCAACGAAAACTATAGTAACTCATTATTTAAAGTTTTGCGCTAACTGAGTTTAAATATTGAATTTAGTGGCAAAATGTCGATTTTAAACTTACGATTTTTATTTATTTATTAAAAAAATGGTAATTAGTGAAAGGATTAGTGGACAAAAAAGTTTTTTTATTCAAGTAGCCAAAATAGTTTTTTAGTGAGTTACTACAGTTTTCATGGAAAAATTAGCATAATAAAATGACATAATGTACGACCTTAGGAAACAAGGGTCATTTTTATTTTTTACTTAGAGTAATAATAGGTATAGTATTTAAATTACAAATTCCCAACCTACAAAATGGTTAGACAAATTATTGATTTATTAAAAATATAATGAGTAACGTAAAAACAAAGTTTTGGTTTTAAATATCTTCATTATTATCATCAAAATATTTTACTCATTGTTGTTTAATATTGTAGACTAAACTAACAACGAACATTCGAAAATCTTAGGTTAGAACAGAGCATTTAAAACCAATAAAACTGTAGTAACTCAATTTACTCTGGTCTCTCCGCAATTTCTTCCGACGAAAACTATAGTAACTTGATATACCTACTACCATTTTCGTGGGAGGCGTTGGTCAGGTCAGAGTTACTGCATATTTTTGATGTTGTGCTGGTTGCATAATATAAAAGATATTATGATTTACGACTTTATTCGTTGGAAGATAAAATATCAAACCAACGTTTAACACCCATATCTCAAAATGGTGAAAAAGTGAGTTACTACAGTTTTCGTTGCACCCGTCGATTTGTAATTTTATGTATACATTTCTGACATTCAACCAATCTAAGTTTTTTAACATAAAATTAATTTTTGTAGTTATATTTGACATAATTTAAAATAATCCGCATTGCCTTATTTTGTAAAATTTGTAATTTGTCAAATATTTCCTCACTAGCACAATATAAAATTGAAGAACAATTAAGAAAATGTGGTAATATGATAGTATTAAATACAGTTTTTTTAGAAAACAAACTTAAATTAGAACTGACTCTTTTAAAATAACCTACTTTTCCGGCAATCTTCGATACCTATGATACTACTTTCAAAATAATTAAAAATATTTAATTTTGAATCAATAATTATCCCTAAATATTTACAACTGTTCACTAATTCCAATTTTTCACCATCAATTACAACATTTATATTTTGACAATTTAAATTATTACCCATAACCATACTTACATTTAGTTTTTTAAATATGTAATTTTAATTTATTTACTTTTAGCCAATTTAATAATATATTTATCTCAGAATTTAGAGTATTTAGACCATCAAAAATATTTAAAACATTAATGTACATTAAGGTGTCATCAGCAAACATTTGTAACTTACACATTTTTAAAAGTAATGGCACATCGTTGATGTAAAAGAAAATAATATTGTACCTAGTATACTTCCTTGAGGAACCCCTATATAATTTATTTTTTTATTTGAATAATATTATGTTTTTGAAATTATTGTTTTTTGTGATCTGTTACTTAAATATTTTTTAAACCGTTTATAAACGTTTCCGCGAATACCATAATGATACAATTTACTCAATAATCTAGCCCTGTCAATAAAATTGTTTCGAATGCCCGCTTAAAATCCAAAAATACAGCTATAACATTTTTTCCTTTATCAATGGTTCTCTTCCACGTCTCAATCACACGCTGTCTCGCAATGGCTGTCTCTATAGAGTACCCTTTTCGAAAACCAGCTTGAAAGGAAACTAAAATTTTGTTGGCATCAATGAATTCTAATAACTGTTTATATAGGTACGACTTCTAATAATTTTTAATTAAAACATACTGTGAGCGATTTTTTTATGTACGACTCGACCCATCGACTCAATTAATATTATCGAAAGCGTTACTAAAGTCTGTAAAGACGTCGTCCACTTGAATGCGTCTGTCCATTTTTGTTGATGTAAGTATTCACAAAACTTCAGCAAGTTTGTGTCCAGTCCAAAAAAAGTACTCATACAATAATTCCTCGAAACGTTTTGGTAGAATTGAAATATGTAAATTAAATTAAGTGAGGTCACACTTTGTAAACAAAAATGTATTTTTCTTTGGCTAATAAAGTGTACTGATGATGATGAAACCAAGCGCAATGACGCAAAGTAAAATTGTTTAAGTACATCTCAAAGTATATTATCGTCTTAGCTTTTGCTGCCTCTCCTTTATTTAAATAAAATTGTCCTTGTTATTAGGAGCAGGTGGATTACCCCCGTATTGTCTATCTTTCTACCGCTTTTGAAAATTGGCAATACTATAGCAATTTTCCACCTTTCGGAAAATTCACTCAACTTTAAAGAATAATAAAAGATTAACGTGAGGGTTATATAAAGTGAATTAGCGCATTTTTTAATGAAAATTGAAGGCAACTTATATGGTCCTGATCCTTTTTCAGGGCCAAGTGTCTGCAAGGCCTTGAAGACCTCTTTAAAAGCAAGAGTCTGGAGATCTGAGTTGTAATAGCACAAGAGGCGATGATTTACTCTTCGGAGTCCTCGGATAGGATGTCACAAAAATAGCCTAAACTAAAAAAATAAAAATGGTAAGAGTTAGGACTAGTACCCATTCACCATTTACTTCTTTGATCTATATTTCTCAAGTATTTCTTATTATTTAAAAATCGGCCAAATACGTTTTTAAGGCACAATTATCTACAGTTTTAAATATATATTTGATGTATAAATTAATACGACCAGAAGAAGAAGCAGAAGAAGAAATATTCACTTATAATCTCCCTAGCAGTAGAATTATTACCGATATTTTTTTTTATGGTCACGAATGGTCATGTTGATATAAAATTATCCCGAGTCGAAGACGAGGGAAATTTTCAATCAACAAAAACATGAGTGAAACCGAGAAAAAAATTATCGGAAATTAATTCTGCTGCGTGGGAGATTCGGTAAGAAAATTTCATAAATTGGAGTTTCTTTTAATGTTCCTGAAATTTTAGTAATAAACCTTAGTTATTAACCAGTAAAATCAACTTCTGCTCAATTTTTTTAGCAATCGAAGTTGCTGATTCATTACCAAAACGAATATTTTTTACACAATATTATTGTAACAATAAATATCAAGGGTACGACTAAAAAACTGATTGTTACTTGCTGGTTTGTCTCACCTGTCACTTCGAAATGACTTGACATTTGAATTAAAATTTAGTCGTAGTAGTATACTTACCTAAGAAAAATTATCACTTATTAATTTCATTAGGTTAATAGGCTATAGATTATCGCGATAGGCTCCCGTTGCTATAAGCAACGTAAACAAAAAGCAGCCTTCTAATTGGTTGAAAATAAATTTATGAAATTTTCACAAATAATATAAAATTTCGTTTTTTGCTTTTAGTAAATATTAAATTAAAGTTTTTTAAAAGTTGGCATTTAACTTTCAAAAATTACCAATTTTTTAATTTTTCTGATATTTTTTGGAAGATTGTTATATTTTATTATTCCGTCATATAAAAGCGATTTTTTTCCGAAATTACTTTTTACTGGTATAGTTTGATAATTTATACAATGTCTGGTGTTATGATCATGTAATGTTTTATTCTCCTGAAGTGTTATGTTTGATTTTTTTCTTTTAAAATAATAGAGTGAATTAGAATACAAATTTTTAATTTATAAATGTTTTGAACGTGTAAATACCCTTTCGGTCTATATATATAGATTAACAGTTGGTTCTAAATGTGATAATTTGTGTATACATTTAATAACTTTATTTTGCAATTTTTGTAATGGTTTTAAGTTTGATAAACAAGCAGATCCCCATGCAGAAGCTAAGTATTGTAATTTTGAATATATTATAGAAAAATATATATTTTTTAAGTATTTCAAAGGAATGAAATATCTAGCTCTGTACAAAACAGATACCAAAGGAGATATCGATATTTGGGTTCCAAGGATACATAATTTGGCCTTTCTTTGAATAAAATAAAAAACTAGCGACATATTGAATTGGCAAATACGTCACTCCCTAAATTTTATCGAACTGGTAACACAACGACAGTGTTGGAAAAAGATCTTTTGGGGCAAGTGACTATTTTAACAAAAAGGGCCTATAGAAGCGGAAGTTCCCCAAAAAAGTTACCAAAAGAATTTGCAAATGTGAAAAAATGTTAAATATTCATTTACTTAGAAAATGGAACAAAATAAATATTTATCAAAAATATTTGTATAAAAAATATATACAATCTTGTCACTAAGAATAGAAAAAAATTAAAAAAAAAATTCTACCCGTCAAAATAAAATTTTGACAAATTTTTTTTAAAACCTTTAAAAATTTTTGTCGTTTGTGGGGGTTTGTTCTGGTTTGTTAGGGTTTGTTTCTATGTGTGTTTGTTTGTAACCGACTTCTTAAAAACGGATTTTGACCCACTTTTAATGGTCAGATTGAATTTAAATTTTGTAGACTTATCAAGAACCGCTGACAATACAATAATCTACTAATCTACTAATCTAGCTCAATCTACTAAAAAAAAAAAATTTTTCTTAACAATAACTCAAACTAAAAAATGAAAAATAAAGATAGTTTAAAAAACTAAAAAACACGCTTTAATAACACAGGCCTGCATAAAATTTGTGATGACGTGATTTTTGTTTGTTGAGCTTAGTTTTTATATAGAAATAACTAATTAAAATACAATTGGTATCACCTACAGATTTTTTTTTGCAAAAAAAAGAAAAAATATAAAAAAAACTTATAATAGGCGTTTTAATACATTTTAAAATGAATAGTACTTCAAATTCTAAATGATTGATGAATAAAAAATGATTTTCTGTGGTGCTACACACCTTCCGACTGGAGACTTTTTATGGACATCAAAAAGGAGCTTTAAAGCTGTTCTTTTACATAATGACAATGTTTTTGCTTCTGTTTCGGTCGGCCATACAGTTAAGTTAAAAGAAAACTATGAAAATTTAGAGGAATTACTTTTAAGAATACAATATGAAAATCACAACTGGGAAGTGTGTGAAGATCTAAACATTTTAAGTCTTCTCCTAGGTCAGCAGTCTGAATTTACTAAATTTCCATGTTTCCTGTGCGAGTGGTCTAGCTAGCGAGAACAGCATTGGATAAAAAGAGACTGGTCACAAGGAGACTTTAACACCTGGAAACAAAAATGTAATTCGCGACGTATGAAACAATTTGTTAAGGCATTAAACAAAGAAGGATATTGTTTAAAATATTTGTGTAAAACATTTCCGGCTCTGTCAGAGGCAAAATTAAAGGAGGGAATCTTTGTAGGGCCGCAGATTAGCAGCTTGATGAAAGATACAGAATTTGAAAAGGTAATGGATGATAAGGAAAAACATGCATGGAATGCTTTTAAAGAAGTTGAACATAAATTACTACTATGTTGAGATCGTTGAAAATATGCTGGAAAATTTCAGGAATTTCAGAATATGAGCATAAAAATTCACTTTTTACATTCCCATTTGGACTAATTCCCGGAAAATCTTGGGGACGTGGGTGAAGAGCAAGGTGAAAGATTTCATCAATATATTAAAGAGATGGAAAAAAGATACCAGGGGCGCTGGGACACAAAAATGATGGCCGATTTCTATTGGAAAAGAAAAACAACCAAAAGAAGCTTTTCTGAAAAAAGAAAACATTTTTTGAAGAAGCGCAAGCGTAACGAATAAATAACCATTTATAATAGTTTATATGTGTATATTTTGTTTATTTTTGTATTTTTTTCCTTAATATATTAAAAAACTAGCTTATAAATGAAATAAATCGTGTTTTTTTCTATATTTTTGGATTTTACCGGTTTGAAAAATAACCTTACGCGATATAAAAAAACTGAAAGCAGATTTGAAATCAGCGCTATCCAATTACTAGAAAACAGTTAAAATTTTTAAATCAACTTTCAAAGTGTTAAAAAATGCAGGCCTGTGTAATCAATCAAACTAAAAAGCGGAAAATAAATATAGTTTAAAATAATTCTTGAAATTCTTAATAGTAGGCAGAAAATAATAATGAACGATAAACATTAGTACCTATTATAGTGAAAAAAAGAGCGTGGGGCGCTTTGTGCTATATTTTTCGTATATCAAGCACCCCACGCTTTTTTCACAATAATAGATAGTAATGTTTATCGTTCCTTATTATTTTCTGCCTAGTTATATTAAGAATTTCAAAAATTATTTTAAACTATATTTATTTTCCGCTTTTTAGTTTGATTAATTATTAAAGCGTGTTTTTTAGTTTTTTTCAACTATATTTATTAAAATGTAACTCAGCTCAGCAAAGATTTTTTCCTCCCCCCTTGCAACGGTGAAGTGTGTCTCTTTATATTTCTCATACAAGTACCTATAATAATACGAAGTTGTTTGTGAAGCGGTCCTTTAACAATTTAGCTAAGCAAAGTTTTATTTTGCTGTACTATTTAAAAGAAGCAAAAGGAAAGTACCTAATAATAAGCGAAATAAATTTCTAAACCTTACTTTAGGAAAACTCACATTTATATTCATATTATTTGTAAACGATTTATCACTACCGGGATTTACCATCAAATTTGCCGACGATACCACGGTTGCCATATCAGCACTAGATGACCCTGAAGCACACAGGAAAATACAAGAAGTAACAGAAGAAATAAACAGATGGTGTTTTTCGAATCAACGTTCATTTCTACAAAACTTCTTCAAAAATGCAATAGAACCAGGCAGCATCCTCTTCCAAATTTCAGGGAACGTATCTTGATTCCAAACTATCGTGGGAACCTCAATTGGATCATGTATGCTCAAAACTGGCACAAGCTTACTACGCTATACTAAAGTTAAGATACACATACTCATTAGCTTATCCTCATCTCAGCTATAATATTTTACTTTGGGGACAAGCAGTAAACATAAACCGAGTATTTCAAGCACAGAAACGTCTAACAAGGCTCATCTTTGGATTGAAACCAACACAAACATGTAGAGAAATATACAAAAATCAGAAAATCCTCACAGTCACTTCAATATATATCCTTAAGTGCTCCATATACAGGGTGTCCCAGAATATGTTGGCAATCTCCCGGATTCGGATAGAATATGAAAAAATAATATGACAAGTTCCCATAAAAAAATTTCCTACAGGCCCTCCACTGAGATATAAGCCCCTGAAGGACGCCTCTGGAAATCGGTTTATCTTGAATAATTCTTAAAGTACTTGGTGTAATTTAATAATTTTTCAGTATGATGGTTGCTAGGTAAGTCTCCTCAAAATGAACCATTTTAATTTTATTCGGCTTATTTAGTTTTCCAGGGACGGACTAGCTTTAACAGAATAATACTTATTTTTTTACATCCTGTATGATAGAGGCATATCAATAATACTATTGAACAGCTGAAACCTTAAACTAAAAAAAGGTACTCTTCATCGACATCGATAAAGTAAACCGTTTACGAGAAAAAAAATTTTGTTCCATATGCCTTTTTTTATAAAATATTCGATAAATACCATATTTTTACTGATTCATTTTGTACGTCGATTCAACATGAGCTCCTTCTACTGCAATGCATTCCCTACATCTTTTAATTGTAGATTGTTGGATCCTCCACAATGCGCCAACATTATTCCTTATTTCGCGACAATGGAGTTAATCAGTTCCAATAAGTGTTCCTGATTTTGTATTGGATTGGCGTATACTAAACATTTTAGATAGCGCCACAAAAAAAAATCTAATGGATTTAGGTCTGGTGATCGAGGAGGCCAAGCCACTGGTCCTCCCCTTCCTATCCATTCGTTTTCGAAGACCCTGTTTAGGTGTTCTCGAACTACTAGACTAAAATGTGGCGGGGCCCCATCATGCATGAACCACATATTATGTCGTAGTTGCAGAGGTAGATCTTCTAAAAGTTCTGGCAGATTGTTTTGAAGAAATTCCAAATACCTTTCTCCATTTAACCTTCTTGGCAATACAAATGGTCCAATTAAGTGTTGTCTGATAATTTCGGCCCACACGTTGATGGGTTCAAATTGGTGCTGATGATGCGTTACAATAGAAGCATGGGGATTTTCCTCTGCCCATAAATGTAAATTATGAGAATTTATGATACCGTTTTTGGAAAACCCAGCTTCGTCCGTGAAGAGAACTGAACCAATGAAATTTGCATCGTTTCTGTGCCGATCTAAAACCCAGTTACAAAATTCCATCCTTCGCGGAAAGTCTTCAGGAAGAAGCGCGTGGACATTTTGAAGGTGGTATGGATGTAACTGTTGCTCTCTAAGGATTCTAAAGACCATTGATTTTGAACAATCAAATTCGGCAGCCAATTTTCGAACACTTGTAGCAGGATACTTCTACGGCATTAAGGATGTTTTCTTCAAGACCATCAACGCGATGGTTTTGATTTCCACAATTGTGACTGGCTTTGTCAAACTTTCCTAAAATTATTTACAACCTAAATACTTTAAATCAAATCTTTATTATCCGATAAGTACAAATTAAAAATAAAACAACTTAGTTTTTACCTGTCTCTCTTAAACGACGATCTACTCTTTCAAAGGTTTTTCTGTCAGGAATTCTTCTGTTTGGAAATCTTTCTTCATAAAGCCTTCGGGCTTCTAAGGCATTACATGATGCAAGCCCATACATTAAATGCATGTCGGCATATTCCTCAAACGTAAATTCCATACCAAAAAGAAGCAGAAGAAATAAGATCAAAAACTTAAACACACTCAATTTCCAACTGACACTTCAGTAATTATTGTTTATTTTAACTGGTACATATCAACTAAACCATATCAACAAAATAAGGTATTTATCAAATATTTTATAAAAAAAAGGCATATGGAACAAAAAATTTTTTCTCGTAAACGGTTTACTTTATCGATGTCGATGAAGAGTACCTTTTTTTTTAGATTAAGGTTCCAGCTGTTCAATAGTATTATTGATATGCCTCTATCATACAGGGTGTAAAAAAATAAGCATTATTCTGTTAAAGCAAGTCCGTCCCTGGAAAACTAAATAAGCCGAATAAAATTAAAACGGTTCATTTTGAGGAGACTTACCTAGCAACCATCATACTGAAAAATTATTAAATTACACGAAGTACTTTAAGAATTATTCAAGATAAACCGATTTCCAGAGGCGTCCTTCAGGGGCTTATATCTCAGTAGGGAGGGCCTGTAGGAAAATTTTTTATGGGAACTTGTCATATTATTTTTTCATATTCTATCCGAACAATCACAACTATCCTACAAGAAACGCAAACGGCCTTATCCTACGATATGAAAAATCTCCCCACTATGCCTGCATCAACATTTTTAATAAACTGCCAGAAGAAATGAAGAAATTAAATAATCCATAACAAGAGGTATATTTGGAAGAAAACTAAAGGACTTTCTTATAAAAAATGCATTTTACACACCAAAAGACTTTTTGAATGCCTAAACGATGTATTATTTGTATAAAAGGTTTTGACCTAGATCATTTAATGTTTGTAGTCTGAATTTTAAGGCAAACTGCCTCCTAAGTTAATTAATTTTATAGTTTTATAGTTTTATAGTTTTATATGACGAACCTCAAATCATAATGTATGATCCTTAGTAGAATCAAGGGCGTCCATAGAGCGTTTTTCAGGGGGGGGGGCAAAAACTTAAACAAAGGCAAAGGCTCGTTTTGCCCCCCCCCCTTATGGACGCCCTTGAGTAGAATAAAGTTAATTTGAATTTGAATTTATGTCGAATAATTTCTGGCCGTTATTTTGTATTGTATAATGTAAGTATAAAAAAATATGGTTTTACATTAACGTCATTAAAATTTATATGGCAAAATCTTGCATCAGTAACTATTTTGGTGGATTTTTTTCGTGAAAAATATTGTAACAAAAATAAGTTTTATTTATCAATAATAAGATAAATACTGTTGACGTAACTTCCTGGATATAAGTACAGGGTTTATTAGAAACAGATTTAAAATAAATATGTCGTGTAGATTATTATACCAAATTGTTACGATTTTAGGTTTAATCTGAAAGTTACAAGGTAAAACAAAAAATGAATTGCGTCGATATTTATTGGCAGTTTACTGTATCAAAAATATCCAAGGATTTAATGACGACATATTTATGTATTTAACTGCGTTATACAAAAAGTTTGATGTAACTCTAGTCTAGTCTAGTTTAATGATCACATTGATCACATTGACCACATTATTGAACCAAGTTGAGCAATAAACAAAGATATTATTGAACAACTTAATTTTAGTTTCTTGCTTTCCAAACCACCGCACCCAATCGAAACTGCTCCAGCTACGGTTACTTCACACCTCATTAATTTATAAAGGCTTTTATGTATCTGTGCAGCTAGTAGCAATAGAACTAAATAAGTAGTATGTACGTATTTATCTAAATACTAAAAAAATTATGACTCCTTTTGAGACAAAAAGAAAAGGCTAAAGAAAAAATTACAATTAAAAATTACACTCCCTTGCTAAAAAAACCGGCATCGTAAAATTTGGATTAAGTTTAGGGCTTTATTATCTACCTTTTTATTTTTAATCAGATTTAATTGGTTGGTTAGAGAGCAGGAGCGACTATTGATGACCGATTTCTTGTACTTAAAGTTAAATTAATTTAAGAACTCGCCCCATCACCTGTCATTAATGGCACCCTGTTGAAGTCTGGTATATTTTACGTTAAACGGTTGGCTACGGAAACAGAACCGGACTAGGTTATTTTACTTTCGCCATCGCCATCTGTTAAATTTTGTAAGGGTCTTAATATTTTGTAAAGATATAGCGTAGATATTAATTTTATTATTTACTAGCGTGTACCCGGCCTGCGTTGCAGCCCGGCATTATACGACGTGAGATAATAAGGCGAACAAACCTCAAACTCAACCGTTTGCCGGCCCGTCCACAATTCAATAAAACATAGTCTGTCTTCGTCTATTCCGGCTTCGGTGCTTCGGATCGATCGTTGAACGGGCCGGGGACCGGTTAGGTTGGGTCGTTCTTTCTCCCTACTCTAGTTTATCAGTGTTTATCAGTGTTTCTCTATAATATTATGCATGTATTATACATAAAAACCTTCCTCTTGAATCACTCTATCTAGCTTCAAAATCCGTTGCGTAGTTTTAAAGATTTAAGCACATATAGGGCCAGGACGGGCGATAGCGACTTTGTTTTATACTATGTTAAGATAAAATAAAATATTCACAGACCCGAACCTACCCAAATAAATATGTGAAAACATTATAAATCTAAAGGAAAAGAAGAAAATAACATTTATTTCTTTTGGTATTTATTTATAAAAAGCAAAATAGGTATTTATGTATTTATTATACAAGGAAAAAAGTTATACATGTGCAGTGTGTTCATCTCATTGAAACACCATATTGGAAACCCTTTTGGTATTGTTACCTTTCTAATAATTTTATACATACAGGGTGTTCATTTGAAAACTTCCCACCTCGATTTTCCTGCTTTAAATTGAAAATGTGGAAAATCGCTCTGTCCAGTCGATTTTTATTTCGAGGGGAACATCTTTTGCGTATATTTTCAATCTTGTTACTTCAAGTCCCTAGGAGGGAGGGGGGGTAAAATCCAAATCTTAAATGGATACCCCTATTTTTTGTAAATTTTTTGGATTCTGCATAAAATTCTGAACATTTTTTAATAAATGCATTGTTAGTCTATACTTAACAGTTTCCAAGATATTTACTCTTGAAAAATGACATTTTTAAACTTTGACAGCGTCTAGCTTTCTAACTGTACGTCTTAGAGCAAAACGGCTTACATGTCCCTATCTTCGATTTTTATTATCTTTCCAATAGTGTGAACTTTCGGTTAAACCGGATGTAAGAAATATAGTACTTCCGGTTTGACCGGAAGTTGACACTATTGGAAAGATAATAAAAATCGAAGATAGGGACATGTAAGCCGTTTTGCTCTAAGACGTACAGTTAGAAAGCTAGATGCTGTCAAATTTCAAAAATGTCATTTTTCAAGAGTCAATATCTCGGAAACTGTTAAGTATAGACTAATAATGCTTTTATTAAAAAATGGTCAGAATTTTATGCAGAATCCAAAAAAATTATATAAAATAGGGGTATCCATTTAAGATTTAGATTTTACCCCCCCTCCCTCCTAGGGGCTTAAAGTAACAAGATTGATAATATACGCAAAATATGTCCCCTTCGAAATAAAAATCGACGGGTCCGAGCGATTTTCCACATTTTCATTTTAAAGCAGGAAAATCGAGGTGGGAAGTTTTCAAATGAAATGAATGTATACAGCAACAGGACATAGTGGACTTGAAAATATGTCACTTCCTTTCATTTCTTATACGGTTAAAGAAATACAGGGCGATTCAAGTAAATATTTACTTTATAAAATTGGCGATGATTTAATGTTAAGCGGCTAAGAATTTGGTCTAATTATGTTTTTGAGGGCAAAAAGGACGATTCCATAATGAGTTTTAAGATACCTTCCAGAGAACGCTAGCTATATACACAATATTAGTTCGATAAATGCTCACATATATTTTTCGTCTTGCACATTTTGGCTTTCCTCAAATTATGGAAGAGGGTTCTTTTATACGTAAAAAAGTTGTACTTCATTAATCTCGATATTTCAATTAGTTTATGAGATAATTGCGTTTAAATGCTAGTGGTAAGAAACATTTAGATAAACACCTTTTATAACGAAAACATATTTATTAAAAATTAACCGTGCGTTCTTAAGCATAAATGACATATTTTCAAGTCTACTATCTCCTGTTGTTGTATTTGCCCCTTAGTTACAATACATCTTGTATATAACGATGAGTAAATGGTTTAACTAGGCACTTTATTGATTTGATAATAGACGAGTTAACCAAAATGGTGTTTGTACTCACTATTAAACTAAATAATAAACAGCAAGACAATCTGTCTCTGAAATAAACTGCTGGCCACTCGAACTTACCGATAGAGATTTTTAGGCAAAATTTAAAGTTTAATATTTTCAACAGGAATGTAAATTTTTCAACGCCGATTGCAGATTTTGAAAGCTGGTTTTTTTCGGATTAAGCTGCATGACGTATATTTATTGTAGGACCATAGGTTTATTATATACGGGGTGATCAATAATGTCATGCAAAAAATCAAAAAGTTTGTATGAGTGAAATTTCCAAAATAAATTTTTTTGGTCGTTGCAATAGGGTCCGTTACTTAGGTAACATTAATATCTCTAGACGTTTTTGTCAGTTTTTGGATTAAGGACGTTAGGTCTTGTACACACTACTAAACATAAAATGTGGGTAGCAAAATTTTTAAAATGCTATAACTTGACATTGGATGGACGGTTCTTGATGATTTTTGCGGATTTGGAATCCTTATTTCACGTAGATTTTCTACGATCTAAATATTTTATTTGAGGGTGGAAATTTACACATTATACCGGGTCGATAATAGACAAAAACATAGCGACAAGAACAAGTTTATTACATTATATTCTACAATATACAAGATTGGTTAACAACGGCCCAAAGTCAATCCTTACAAAATTTCTAATTCTAAGCCTAATTTAAAGGTTACTGCAATCCCTAAAAAAATCTGATATACTGTAATAACAAAGATTAGGTATGTATGGAAAAGGATACCTAGTGATAATTGATATTGGTAATTTTTAGTTAATAAAAAAAAATGGCCTGAAAAACATAAATTGTTTGTCCATTAATTTTTGTTTTCAACCCACTGCGTCAAAGATGGGAATTACAACCTTGCATTTTTGGAGTTTAAAATGAAATTGGGTATTTGTTGGCAATAGCGTGTTAAAAGGACGAGGTCATTAAAAGCAACCGGCAAATATCAATGGAAAAATGCCAAGTGTCCTATCTTTAAATACCTAATCTTTGGTAATAATTTACCCGAAATTAAGTAGGTGCATTATAAAAAAAAGGAACTAATATTTTGTTGGTCCTCCTGCTCGACGTATTACTTCCCGACATCTGTTTGGTAGAGTATCCACAAGATTATTTATAAAATCTTGTGGAATATTCTCCCATTCTTCACGAATGGCCTCATTAAGCGTTGCAAAGGTTGCAGGGGGTACATCACGCGATCTTACTTTAAGTTTTAAATAAGACCAAACGTGTTCGATGACATTAAGATCCGGAGACTTTGCAGGCCAGTCCATCCTATTGATGTTCTGTGCCTGCAAAAACTCTCTGATCCTTCGCGCTCTATGAGGTGGAGCGTTGTCATCCACCAATAGAAATTCTGGACCGTAATTTCGAGCAAAAGGAACAACAATAGGTTGCAAAATTTCCTCCTGATAAACAGTAGCGTTAACAGTTTGGTTGGTAATGAATAGCTCGGTTTTACCATTTCTTATGATACCTCCCCATACTGTTACACCTCCGCCACCAAATGCCTCTTGAGGGGCCATGTTTTCCTCCAAATACCGCTGATTTGGCCCTCTCCAAACTAATATTCGGCCATCGGAGTGAATCAAATTAAATCTTGTTTCGTCAGAAAATAAACAATGGCTCCACTCTGCATTACCCCAATTCGCATGCCGATTTGCCCATGCCCGCCTATTCGCTCTATGGTGTCGTAATAACAATACACATTTTGCTCTGCGACGGGCTCTAAAATTTAAAATGTTTGGCATTATGTTGTTTTTGTAAAAATAAATTCACACCTTAAGTTGTTTTTATTCAATGTTCTTCTTACTGTTCTGTTCGAAACTCTCACCCCAGTTTGTTGCCTTAAAGAGTCATTTAGTTTCCTAGAGTTCTTTGTTCTATTCACCATAGTTTCTCGAATTAAAATTCTTTGGGTTCTTTGGTTTATTTTTTTTGTATGTCCACCCCCATGCCCATAATTATGATCACCAGTAGTTTCGACGCGACGGTTTAAATTATAAATTGTCTTTTGGCTGACATTGTAAATGCGCGCAATGTGCTTTTTTAGCATTCCTTCGTTGAGAAGTCGAATGCAATTTTCTCTTTCTGTCGTGGTTAAACGCCTCATATTAATTAAAATTTACAAAATTATAACATTGAAATGTGTCAGGTTATTTTTAAAATAATGTTAACTATTTTTAATTCCATAGCAACAAATTTGTTTTTGCAATGCCTACTTTGAAATTGACGCGTCGCGTAGAAATTACAGTCGATCATAAATATGGGCATCGGGGTACATATTTTCGACCCGGTATAATGTGTAAATTTCCACCCTCAAATAAAATATTTAGATCGTAGAAAATCTACGTGAAATAAGGATTCCAAATCCGCAAAAATCATCAAGAACCGTCCATCCAATGTCAAGTTATAGCATTTTAAAAATTTTGCTACCCACATTTTATGTTTAGTAGTGTGTACAAGACCTAACGTCCTTAATCCAAAAACTGACAAAAACGTCTAGAGATATTGATGTTACCTAAGTAACGGACCCTATTGCAACGACCAAAAAAATTTATTTTGGAAATTTCACTCATACAAACTTTTTGATTTTTTGCATGACATTATTGATCACCCCGTATATAATAAACCTATGGTCCTACAATAAATATACGTCATGCAGCTTAATCCGAAAAAAACCAGCTTTCAAAATCTGCAATCGGCGTTGAAAAATTTACATTCCTGTTGAAAATATTAAACTTTAAATTTTGCCTAAAAATCTCTATCGGTAAGTTCGAGTGGCCAGCAGTTTATATAAAATCCAAAAGTAAAGTGTTTAAAACACACACTACACAAAAATCAGCCGCAGAAACACTTAAAAAACATCAAAATCGGAAGGAAACAATATGACGCAATCAGACGCGTGAGCTTGCTACACCCACAGCTGATCTGGGAACTTTAACGACGAAACCAGATCAGCTGTTAATGTCAAATGTCGTTGTCTTCTGTCGAAACGCTTTGTTTTAAGAAAAAGGTAACTTTAACACTCTTCAGAACCGTTGTTTGATGTCAGTATAGAAGTATAGACGAAAAACCAACTTCGAGAAGTTCGAGGAAAAATGTCAGTTCGTCAAATATTACACTAGGGTAATTTAAACTCAGGCAGACCAGCAACTGGATCTAAATTAATTCCGTGTCATTGACACGACAAGATTACAATTTGGTCGTGAACATTTAGATTGGGATTTGGCACAATGCAATGGAGCATTGTGTACTCTTTACTAAAGTCGATTCACTCAGTAAACCTGCAAGATGGCCAACATGTCATATGACAAAAGTCATTGAAAATGCAAAAATTTATTTTATTTAGCTGGAATATGACTTTTGTCATATGACATGTCGGTTATCTTGCAGGTTTACTGAGTGAATCGACTCTAATAAATCTAGATTCTGTCTACACTCACCAGATGGGAATGTGCCTGTATGGAGGCGAAGTGAAGAACGATTTGCTGAATGTACATACGTTCAGCCCTCGGGTTAGGTATGGAGAAGGTTCCGTGATGGTTTGGGCAGTAATATCAAGGAAGGTTTGGAATAAATTAGTTTATTGAGTAATAGATGTGTCTTGGACTTCCATTGCCTTTAGTTTTTCATATCACAACGTTTCAACTGGTAAGTATCTTCAGTCGTCTTCAGGTGAATACTAAACAAGTTACAAAGCTACGAGCCTATTTATACTACCTAGGGGGGCGGATAGGTGTAGGCTCCGATTGAGTAGTGATGCAAACGTGATGACGTAAGCAGATGAATATCATGGTGACGTAAGCAGATGACTCACGACTGCACCCGATCGTAGGTCACTAGCTTCGCCCCCCCCCCCTAGGTAGTATAAATAGTCTCGTAGCTTTGTAACTTGTTTAGTATTCACCTGAAGATGACTGGAGATACTTACCAGTTGAAACGTTGTGATATGAAAAACTAAAGGCAATGGAAGTCCAAGACACCTCCATTACTCAAGATACATCACTGTCTACAACCTTCAAACAAACACTAAAAAAGTTTGTGGTATGAGCATACATAGAAATGTTTTACATTTATGTTTCAATGCTCACTATGTAAGACCAATTTAATTCACCGATGCATATTGTATGTTTATACCAGAATTCTTTGCACATCTCTAGGTTCATAAATATGGCAAGGTAAAACCTTTTTACAATATTAGCAATAAAGAAAATTCATGACGCGACGTGTACAAAATGATAACAGCAATAAAAGGTGGAATGTAGAAGATATTTAGTTGTCGAGTTAGGCGCTACCCTTTAAATTAAAGAAACAAGCAGCTCAAATTGGGCGATAAAAAACGGAACCCACTGTAACTTCTTAAGTACGGTCTCGTGACTTCTCTGGTGATCTTTAACTACATGTTTTTCATTATTTGTTGATATATCTATTTATTGTACTCAAAATATGCGATAGCGGATATTGTTTTAAATATTGCAACATAATGACGTAGATACAATCCCCCTTTGACAACTACATTAACATTATCAGTAAATAACAAACCTGTTTATTGTATTCTATTTTTAACATGACGCTGTAATTCAGAAGTTGCTAAGGCCGAGTGGTTTCATTGCTTCCCATTTATTATTATTATTATTATGAATTAAAAAAGAGGATTGCAATTGTTTATACTGCAATTGCAGTGGCGATTTAACTTGAACTTGACTTATAAATAATTCATTAAACTGCATCAACATCAATATTTCTTAATGAATAAATATAAAATAACAGGTAGTTTTTTAAAGGGGTGTGTGCAATTTTTCTACACAGGGTGACCAAACGAAAACGAATTGTTTTTAAGCTCATTACAATTATTTGGCTCATGGAAACTAAAATCTTGAGGAGGACTCTGCAATTAACTATTTTAAACAAATATTCTTTAATGCTCTGAGCAGGGGTGGAATAACCCCTAACATTTTAAATGGCTAGGTGCGTGTCAAGTGGCGCCTCATTTTAAAGCTTTTTTACTTACCTTTGCAGCAAATAAACAATAATAATAATAATAATAATAACATTATTTCATTATCAGGTAAATTCAAGTATTTAAGTTAAATAAATACTTTAAGTTTAGGATAAGTATACTTATGGGTATATTTTATAATTAAAAATATTCCAATTTAATTTTTGGTTACTGCTCTTGATTACTACCGTGCAAGCAAAAATTATTTGCATCAAAGAGGGCTTGCATAAAAAAACGTGGGTCTTGGTTTAGATCACATTGAAATGGGGATGATATATCTAACCAAATCTAGGTTAAAATTTTGTCAAATTCATATTATGACATGATATGCCATTATGCCAAACTAATGAGTAATAAAATAAGTAGACAAATACAAATTTATTTTTGTTGTTTACAAAGTTAACAAAGTAAGAATATACAGAAAAAAAATAATTACATAAATTGCTGAAATTGGCCAGCTCCAAGCATAAATTCACACGTCTCTTCATATTCTCAAAAGTGTTGACCAGCATCTCTGGAGAAATGTTACCACATTGTTGGATAATCCTTTCTTGTAATTGTTCTAAATTTGCAACTGGTGTTTTAAAAATAGTGGTCTTTAAATGAGGAAAAACGAAGTAATCCATAACCGTTAAATAAGGTGATCTAGGAATCTAGGTGGGAATTCAATGTCTGATCGAAGACTGATCAATCAGTCGTCGAAAAATTTGCGTTAGTAGTTAATAGTTTCGGCGGCTGTATAGGCGGTTGCACCGTCCTGTTGAAAATATCAAGTAATTGCTCCACAAATGGATTCAAAATATTGTATCTATACCGCTGTGCTGTAACTGTGTCATGGAAAAAAATAGGACCAACAACTCTTCTTCGGGAAACAGCTATCCAGACACCAATTTTTTGAGAGTGCAATGTGGACTCTACAAAAAAATGGGGATTTTTACTACTCCACATGCGTGTATTCTGAGAATTCACATAACCGGAGAGGTGGAACCAGGCTTCATCCGAAAAAAATGCCAGGTCTAATAAATCATTTCTTTCCAATAAATTTTGGGTAAACCATTGAGAGTAGGTAATTCCTGCGTCTTTCAAAATCCGCGGCTTGTATTTCTTGGAATACTTGCACTTTATAAGGAAATAAATTTAGCTGCTTCTTAAGAATAGTCCGGAATGTTCCATAAGATCTTCCCACTTCTTGGGACAGGCGTCTTATACAATTTGTTGGCGTATTTTGCATTATTTCACGAACGTTTGCAACAAGTTCTTCTGTTCTTACAGATGATCTTCCTGCTCCTTTTTTGTATTGTATATATAGACCTGTTTCCCTAAATACAACCATGCACGGTTCTTTTCAGGCAATGATAAAAATCCCCAGCAATAAAAGCAACGTTAGGAAAATATTCGTGAAAATCGTCCGTGCACAAACCCGGATTGTATTGCCACTCACCATTTACTCTAACCCCGTTTCGAAAATACTCTTCAACCATGAATGTTTTGTGCTGTTCCGTAAAGCCCATTGTGTGAATTGTTCAAGAAATTGGAAAAATTAGCGATGAATCAAATTACTTGTAACGACTTTCAAAGATGACGGAATAAGCTCTACGGCTAAGCATTACGTCCTTAAATGCAAGGCCCTCTTTGATGCAAATAATTTTTGCTCGCACGGTACTTGGCATTTTACTTTCCATTTTAGTGCTTTTAACAGTAACAAATTGCCGAAAGGGTCCCAATAATGTGTATCTGCTTTTTAAACCGTGGCATCGGGATAAACACTAAACAGGTCCAGGGCAAATTTCGAAAGGATGAATTTGTAGCTGTAGCCAACAAAAAACGAGTTATTGAGAAACCGGTACTTTTTAGCTCAAGTAGAGCGTAGAGCTCTTGTAATCGACCGCGGCGACCCGGTTTCGATTCCCAGGGCTGGTGTACGCTTAGTATACCCAAAAGTCCAAGAAAGAAGCATGCAGAATGGCCACTAGTTGAGGAGTTCCACTGACTGGGCGGATAATCCTGCTGTTTAGGACTGTGGCGAATAACCTTCAGGGGACTGACGGATAAACGAGTACATACGCGTGATTCGGATCCCACGTCAAAAACTGTAGCTCCCTTATTTAGCTTACATTACCCAGACGTTCAACAAAAGGACACAATAAGCCATCGCGTGGCAATATGCCAACTCCCTTTCAATCAACCATCCAAACAACCAACCGGAACTCAATGAAGTCACTGAAATAGCTAGAACTTTAGCTACGATATCTGGTGTTAAACGGAGCATCACTTGGTTCTAAAAAGCACAAGTTTCATCAATACAAAATAAAACTAGTACAGGAACCCAACAAAGGCGACTTTTATTGGCGTTAGCAGTTTTGTGAAAGCATGCGTGAACATGCCTGAGTGTGAACTGATAAAAAATTTATTTCTCATAGGTACCTAAATAATCCTCTAAAGCATGTACTTTTTCCTGAACGGTACAGTAAACGGTCATATTTGCCGGTATTGGTCCAATCCCAATTCTTTATTTTTGGAGAAGGATGTTTCAGAAAATCCCGCTTTTAGATTGGTCACTATAGTCACAACTCAACCTAGAAACTAGAATAGAAAAAATAATTGCCAGCAATTGCTCTTTGTCACTTTTGTAATAAATATTTTTCCCGCAAGCCTTACTTTAAACGGTTTTCAAGATACAGCCCTTTCAAGTTGTACTCCCGGAACATACCAAACTAGATCGGATCGGAAATTTTTGTGACAAAAAATTTGAATTATGAAAATATCTTATTTGATTTATATAACCTTTGGATCCGCCTATTAATATCAATTTATACAATACTGTCATATTTTCTTATCAACAGTAATATACCAATAGATGAGGCGTCTTATCGATAATATCTCTGTTATTCACGAGGAAACGATTTTCTGAAAATGTTTACGAAATGGTATTTTCATTCATAATCCGATCTTATCACTAATCATAAATGAAAATACTATTAAGTATAGAAATGTTCGTGGAAAAATCAGGTTTCTAGTAAATAACAAGAGTTATCACGTACGATTCCAGGTGCATGCTTTATTGGATAATTCACTGAACGATTTTGTTTTATTTTCAAATTTGTATAGGTTTTCACTTTTTAGAAACAAGGAAATTAGTAAAATAATTTATGATAATCGTCCTAATCGCAGGCAATAAATTTTTATAAAAAAATAACAAAAATAATTTTTAACAACAAATAACACAATTATTTACATTGCATTTTTAATTATTATTAATGATAATGTTTTCAACAATAGAACAGTTCTGTTATTATAAGTTTAAAGTTTTTTGTTCTGAACTTTTAGTAAATAAACTAGTTTCTTTAAGAACTGGGATATTATTTTTATTGTAACGCATTTTATGAACAATATTTTTATGATATGATTCATCCATTTGAAGAATGATATGGATATCTTGAAGATGCACCGGCCAAGTAGGTTGTTTTCATTAATTATTGTTGTTGTAGTCCTGCTGTGCATACTCAGATGGAATACAGCAGTGGCTCTGCTACAATGATCAGTCATTTTTACATTTTCTGTATCAAAACCAATTGATATTGCAGCAGTTTTTGTCCACTTAGACATTTCATTTGCTCCTACTAAAGATTCCTGATACCATTTTAAAGTTTTTATCCAAAATCTAAAAAAAAAAATTGTTTTTTCCTCGCCTTTCCACAAGCTTTTTTAATAAGCGTACCAAACAAACCGGTGGTTCTTCGGTATTTCAAGTTAAATAGTTATTTTCCACCAATTTTTTGCTGCCTCCTTGGCAAGTCTGAAAAAATGTGTTTATCGGGTATAATACCACTAATGCATCAAAATTACCGATAATTCTGCTTTTAAGCGTGTTGTATTGTAACTATATGAGTTTCCTTTCTTCTTTGAAGTAGGGTTCTTTCGGATTTAATCAAATCAATCATATCACAGATTTAGACCTGTCCTTAATGATTTAATACACAACGAAAATAATCTATTAAGATCATATTGTAGTAGCAAGAACTTGGCATTTGTGCCCCTACTATATACAAGCACAAATGGTTTGTTGGACTTTGAAACTAAGACTGAGTTGGTTACATTTATCGTTCATAACTATATTCAAGTCCATATTCCTGGTGCTACAACAAAATTTTTAATACACAGAAGGACGAACCACGAGTCCTAGCAGAAGGCATTCAACTTTACTACCAAAATGTGGGCGGGCTTAGGACCAAAACTACAGCAATATTAAATTCAACCAAAGCCGCTAATTACGACTTAGTCTGCCTAACTGAAACCCTGCTTACGGATGGCATCTCTAGTTCTGAGGTCTTCGATAAGAGGTACGTGGTTTACAGAGGGGACAGAGACTATGCAGTGCTGAATTGTTCGAGAGGGGGTGGATGCTTGATTGGGGTTAGGTCTGATCTCGACTCCAGTTCGCTACCCGGCTCCAAGGATCCACTATTCGAAGATACATGGATAAAACTACATACTGCTGGTAAATTATTAATAATCTGTTGTGTTTACTTTCCACCAGGTTCAACAGTTCAATCTTACAGGAGCTTTCTCCTAACCTTGGATGATTTAAAAACAAAATACCGCCAAGCTGAACTGGTTGTTATGGGCGACTTCAATCTGCCAAGGGTTTGTTGGGAAAATAACGATGATGGTTTCCTTATACCTGCATCATTGCCTACTTCGGAATCTGAAACTTTGGTTACTGGAATGTTCTTGCAGGAACTCAAACAAATGAATCACATACCACATGAATTCGATAGGTATCTTGATCTTGTTTTTTCCAGTGATTCTCTGGAGGTTTCGGTGAGCGGTTGGAAACAACCACTAAGTAATATAGTTCAACACCATGTTCCAATAGAAGCACACATCACGGCGACCTTTAATCCCTCTGTCCTTGATGTTGACGATGTGTTTTACAGGTTTGACAAGGCTAACTACGATGACTTGAATGATTATCTTACTAATTTCGACTGGGATTGGTTGAATCAGATCACCGACATTGACAGCGCCCTGGAGAGATTCTACGAGGTCCTGTGGCCGGCTATAGATGGACATGTCCCAGTATCCAAAATGAAACGCAACAAGTATCCAAGGTGGTATACGCAGGAAACTAGGAAAGCAATTGGGTTAAAAAACAAAGCATATAAGAAATACAAATTGTCTAGAAGTACGGTAGACTATGCCGAATATTCTGCATTGAGGAAAGAATCGAAGCAGCTCATAGACCTTAGCTACCTCCTATATGTTTCCAATGCTGAGCTCATGGTCCCCAAGCACATTAAGCATTTTTGCTCTTTTGTAAACTCATTGAAAAAGGACCACGGCATTCCGCATGTGATGGAATACAATGGTAGAGAACGGACGTCTTCGGTGGAAATAGCCGATTCCTTTGCCGACCACTTTGAGAGTTGTTATGTGAACAATGGAAGTCGGCGGTTCCCTGAACCTGCTGAATCTGCTTGTGTTAATCTACACAGCTATAGATTTTCGCAGGAGGAGGTCACAGAATGTCTACGAACTTTGGATATAGGCAAGAGCACGGGTATGGATGGAGTTCCGGCGTGTTTTCTGAGGAGTTGTTGCGAATCACTAGCTAGGCCATTGAATCTTCTTTTCCAAAAATCCTTTGATCAGGGTCATTTTCCAACTGTATGGAAAAAATCTTGGGTCGTGCCTATCTTCAAATCTGGTAGCAAAAAAGACATCACAAACTACCGTTGAATATCCTTGATATCGATTATGGCTAAGATGTTCGAGAAGCTGGTGACGGAAGATGTGTTTCAAAGTTTTGCGCATCACATTTCTCCTATGCAGCATGGATTTTTTAAGAACCGATCCACAGCAACTAATCTGGGAGTATTCCAGGACTATATTGTTCACAATGTCGAGTGTGGAGCCGAAGTTGACGTCATTTATACCGACTTAACAAAGGCGTTCGACCGCGTGGACCATCAGCTGCTAATCGGAAAACTTTCTAAAATGGGCGTGAGTGGTTCCTACCTTAAATGGATTGGGTCGTATCTGTCTGATCGGAAGCAGTTTGTCAGAATCGGAAGTGCAATCTCTCGGGAAATAAACGTGGTATCTGGCGTGCCTCAGGGCTCTCATTTGGGGCCTGTTTTATTTCTGATTTTTATAAATAATGTCGTCTCTGTTTTTAAAAAGTGTAAATGTTTTATGTACGCGGATGATCTCAAAATATTTTGCGTCGTAAAATGTATAAGTGACTGTCTACATATACAACAAGACCTTACCAATCTAGTCGATTGGTGTAATGCGAACGGTTTAGAAATTAACGTTGGTAAATGTAAAGTACTGAAATTTAGCAAATCTACTAGTCCAATTAATTATCAATATTCCATCGGTAGCATTTTACTTAATAATGTGGATAGTTTCAACGATTTGGGCGTTGTTTTCAATTGTGCTCTGAGCTTTAACAAGCACATAGACAATATAATTCTGAAGGCCTCTAGAATGTTGGTCTTTTTACGTCGTACCTGTGCTGACATAAATGATACAGCAGCAATTAAAAGTGTATTCAATAGCTTAGTGCGCAGTATTTTGGAATATAACTCCGTTATATGGTCTCCTATCTATTACTGTCATATACAGCGTCTAGAACGAATACAAAACAAATTTGCTAAATATGAACTCTATAAGCTAAGGTTTCCATATAAGGATTTGCCATATTTAACCCGAATTAAATTAGTAGGAATAGACAGTCTGGAAAAACGTCGAGAAAAAGCGTTGTTGTTTTTTCTTTACAAAATAGTTAATGGTATCGTCAATTGCGATCACTTATTGTCTTTAATTACTTTTAGGCTCCCAAGTAGAGTAACGCGTTCAAGACAACTATTTTATTCATTTTATAACGGGACCAATTACGGAACTCAACGTTTTTCTTATAGACTTATGAATAATTATAATATTAATTTTAAGAACGTTGACATTTTTAGACATCAGAACTTTACAAGGTTTAAAAATTATGTTAATAATGAACCTTATTATTGATGTATACGTATTTGTGTTATTGTACTATTTGGAGGTATTCTCTGTGATGTACTGTTTGTATTGAATAAAAAAATTAAAATAACCGAATGCAGTAACAATACTACAACACACTTGAAAGCAGAATTAGCTGGTTATTTTTGATGCACGAGTGGTATTCGGTGGAATATTTCCCGAGAAATCATATTTCATATATAAAAAAATCATCATTGTACAATAAATTACATAACGAACAAAAAATTTATTCAAAATATACTTAAAATTAGGAATAAAACGGGAGATTATCGCGATAATTTTGTTAATGAAATTAATAAGTGATAATTTTTCTGTCAAAAATGAAGTGCTTTATATCTATTGGCAAAAGTCAATCAGAATAAAATCAAAATACATTTGTAAAATTAATAATATTTTTTAATGTCCGTCCCATTTTAGTAACAAAAAAGTGTTACTAAATGTCAAAGTAAAATTCTCTTGTGAAAATAAAATATGTAATATTTTTCTAAAATCATCGAAAATATTTTTTTTAAGCGTTAGTTGAAACTATGTAGACATGTAATTTCAGATGTTATTATTATTATGAATTGCATAAATTGTTTCCACACATTAACTTTTGATCTTGTATTATTGGGTACTAACTGCTCAATTTCTTTAGCAATCGAACTTGCTGATTCATTACCCAAACGAATTATTTTTTACACAATATTATTGTAACAATAAATATCACTGGTACGACGAAAAAACTGATTGTTACTTGCTGGTTTGTCTCACCTGTCACTTCGAAATGACTTTACATTTGAATTAAAATTAAGGTGGGAGTATCAACATGCTTGCCAACCTATAACCTATTTCGCGTAGATTTATTTATGTTTTCTAGCTTTTATATAAAATTTAAAGAAAATCATTATCGACTTGATTTTCTATATAATACAGCCGCTAGCAGTAGTTCTGTATTAAGTAAAAGGCCCCCGAGATAACTGATGTGCATTTTGTTTCTTGTTGTTTATATTATTGATTTTTCTTTGTTACCACGAAAAAATATGGTTACTTTAGTTTTTATTAAATTTTATTTAAATAAAATTAAAGTAAAATAATATCCACCACTACAAACAAAAAATTCTATTATACTTATCTATTTTACATCTTTCCTTTTAACAAAAAGTTAAATTTATTTAACTAAAACACATGCATTAGTTGCTCCCTGACTATAACATAATTCGCCACCCTGACAATAATTTGCTACTTAAACACAGGGCTAGTTTGCGCCGCCTGCGCCGGTAGCGGGGCAGTACATCAATTTATTATTAATTCTTGTCATTTCTTGTCTAGAATTTTTACAGTGTGGTCACATAATAAAGAACTTGTGTGGTGTCTTGTATGTGTGTTGTAAAATGGAGGAAAGTGGTTTATCTTTGCGTCGCGGCATACAAAAGTATAATGAAACTTTGTGTATTATATGTCAAAAACCTAATAAAAATTATGTACCGATAAGTAAAGAGAATGGTTGTGAGCGAATACGATGGGCGGCTCATGAACGTAAAGACGTTGTTTTTGACAGACTAAAAAGTGTTCCGGAAGAAAAACAATTTATTTATCATATGACAAATGAGTGTTATCGTAATTACACAATGAAAGAAAAGGTAGAGAGGGCAGCAAAAAAATTGAAGAATGAAGATGAAACTTTGAGAAAACAAATCTCAGGAGAGGCTAGTTCTAATGTAGGTGCAAGAGCAACACGATCCAAAATAAAAGCGCGAGGCGGCCCCTCAATTTTAGATAGAGACAAAACAATCAGCTGCGTTATTTGCGGAAGTATATGGAATGCAAAAATTTATAAAAAGTTTAGAATTTGTGAACAAGACAGAGGTGTCAATTTTTTAAAAATTACCCGGTTCTTTAAAGATGAAGTGTTTACAGGAACAGCCGACTTAAAAAATCTGGAATCTCTTTTTGCAGCCGATATTTATTATCACAAAAATTGTATGCGTTCATATGAAAAGAAATATGAAATAGTGTTCAATGAAAATTTGCCAATATCTACCAGTAAATTAAATGACAATTTTATGTTACTTAGAAAAAAATCCATTTTAACAGTCATCAACAAATAGATACCTTGGCTCAAACTTGGACAAGCTTTTACATTAACTGAGGTTTCTAACGCGGTTAATAAATTATTACCACCTGATATATCGATAAAAAATGTGGATATAAAAAACCATTTGGTTGCCGAGTTTGGCGAAGAAATTAAATATTCAGTTCCAGGAGAAGCAAATAAGCCTACACTTTTCTTTCATTCAAGTGTTTCGCTAGATGAAGTAGTAGAAATGTTGCGATCAAAAAATGTTATTAAGGAAAGCGCAAAAATTATAAAACAATCATTATATCAAATTAATTTCGATCTAGAAGACAAATTCTGCGACAAAAATAATCTTTCGATAGCGTGGGACGGCATGCACATTCCTTCGTCATTACTGGCATTATTTTCTGAACTTTTTAATTTTAACCATTTGAAGATAGTAACGAGCAACATTCGGATACGGACGAAGATGATCCACTACCACCTCCTAAGACTTCCAAAGGTTGCTCTAAAACAAAAAATCTAAAAATTAAATCGCTTTTTCAAATGATGTATTATCTTATGCATGGTGGGAAAAAAAGAACTCCATTACATGTAATAACAGGCCTGGTAGTACACGGAGCTTGTAAAAGTAGTGCGTTAATCAAGAGTTTAAATCGGACTGGCATGTATATATCTTATGATGAGGTTCAAAGGTGTAGAACAAGTTTAGCATCATACACAGTTGAGACATGTAAAAGTAGCGCCATTACCATCACATTTTGATCCAGTTAAGTTCACGACGGCAGCATTTGATAATTTTGACCATGAAGAAGCAACAGAATCTGGAATGAATGGTACGCATGATACCATTGCGGTATTGTTTCAAGAAAAGTCAGAAACCATAAAAAGAAAACCAAACATATCTGAAACAAATGTAAACTATTCTGCTCGATCTTTTAACGAAGAGCTTCAGTGTCAACGCCTTAAACAATTTTATAAAGATCCTGGACCCGTTTCTCTTCCGCAAAACTATTTGCAAGCAACAAAATCCTTGTCTCGTGAGGTATATGTTGAAGTTCGGGCAGATGACATGGCTTGGAGTTTATGTAGAATTGATATTTCTGAAGCACCTGATCAAATAAATAAATCGAAAAACGTTCAGGAAACTCCCTCCTGGTCAGCATTTAATTCATTTTTAACGGAAGATACTCGGACACAGCAAAATGTTGGGTTTTTGCCTATTTTACCATATCCAGTTACTGATTTTGCAACAGTCTATACTGCCCTATGTAATTTTAAGGACATTTTATTTCAGTTGAATCAACAAAACCTTCCTGTTTTTTGTGATGAAGGAGTGTACCGCATAGCCAGGCAAATAAAATTTCTTCGTGAAAAAGAATTTGAACACATACATTTAATGCTTGGCAGCTTTCATATGATAAAAATAGTACTAGCATGCATCTCTTTTTGTAACTGTCGTCATACTGCAGATCAGTGCAAAAATCCGTTGTGCAATAAAGTATAAGTAAACAAATAGAATGTTTAAAATATGTTTTACATGTATTTTTTATTCATTTATTACAAGCCCTGAATATGTAAATATTATTTTCGAAACTAGGATTAATTAAGATCATTTAGTTTTATACCATAGTAAATTAAACTAATAAAAATTTAAGAAATGAACATAATATAGAGGTTATAAGAAGGTAGAAGACAAATTTACTAATATACATGTTGAAAAACGTTTAAATTCATAAGTGACCATTTTTCAGCGTGGTAACAAAGAATATATGTTTTTTTAAAGCTATTAAAATGGTTTGCAAAAGAAATATATCGGGGACCTAAAAAAAATACAGGATCGTACCTAGCGTATGGGCTAATAGGTAATAATTGACATATTTAATAAATATCAAGGAATTTCATAAATTATTTTAGGAGAATTGTATAGGGAAAAATATCGGGTAAGATTTTTTTAACATTATTATGTCATTGTCACTCATTGTTCTTTCACTATACAATTCTCCCAAAATTAGCAATGAAATAAATTGATATCTTTGTAATATATCAGATACTACCTAAATAATGTACCGACGATTTTCTTTAAATGTTAGTTATTAAAATAATAAACTCAAAAAATCAACGCGAAATAGGTTATAGGTTGGCAATAGATTGAATGACGTTGAGAATTCAACCTTAAGTCGTAGTAGTATACCTAAGTGTCAAATTTTACCCAGAAAATATTTGACATCTACGGAGAATAGGTCGTAGGTCTCATCTTCTTATCATATTAAAAGAAACTCCAATTTATGAAATTTTCTTACCAAATCTCCCACGCAGCAGAATTAATTCCCGATAATTTTTTCTCGGTTTCACTCATGTTTTTGTTGATAGAAAATTATCCCGAGTCGAAGACGAACATTCGTGACCTTGAAAAAAATTATCGGTAATGATTCTGCTTCTAGGAAGATTATAAGTGATAATTCTGTTTTCTATCTAAATATTCTAAAGTCATAGACAGGTACTGATTACTAAACAGCTAAATCAAATGCATGACGCTTTTTTAAATTTTCTTTTTATATTTTTATTAAGGGTAGTGTTAAAATCGAATAGGATAGGTAGGAATATAACTGTGTAACGAAACATGTCGAGTTTTCAAATATTTTTCTTAAATATCATAGAATTTTAACTCATAAACAGTATTTTCTTAATATGCATGGAATCTTTGCATTTTGCCAATCAGCTAAGGCACCTCATGTTTGTAAACAATATTTTGTTGAAATAAACTTCAGTGGTTGAACTTACAGTAGTTTACTATTAATATTTAAAATGGGGTTACTGAATGACTGACTTTCTGATTCATCAACGCCAAGACTTCTAGAATTGGAATCGAACCTTTATTAGGATTTTCTAACCATTCCTTCAAAAGTTTGGGTCGCATGATCCACGATGGTTGGTTCATCAAGCTTTTTACACTGCAGTCTTTTGACTTATTGGGCACCCCCATCCTGTTAAAAATATTTGTTCCTTCTGTAAGGTCCAAGTTTCCTTCCACCTTCCAAGTATGTCATGCGGGAGGTTGTCGCCGCGTTGTGTCGCCCTCTTCACCGCAAAGTCTGCATTCAATGGACTCATTGTAAATTTCTGTTCGTTGACGGTGTTTTCTTAAGTGACAGTGGCCTATTAACAAATCAGTCATTTGTTTTAACTTGTATCAGTTGATAGTTTCTTTGAGGGTTTGTTGTACGATGGTCCCATTATTAAATTTAAAAATTAATATACTTTGGCTTTTTAAAAAAGGGTCGAAATATATGGGTCAAATGCGTTGACATAGTATCTTTAATGTTAAAGATGTTAGTTTGTTTCCCTGGGTGTATTTTATTATGTGGTATTTGAGAAGAAAGATTGGACATAATATTATGCCGTAATAATGCTACCTTATAAAATTAATGGAATGAATGTTCGACATTAGGAATTACTTAAATGTCCACTACTGAAGGCCGTTGGTTAGTAATATAAAAAACAACGCTCGCTTGAGAACAAACATTACACATGCGGAAAACGGATGAGCTTCTAACTTTTATTGTACTTTCATAAAATAAGTATAATATGTCGGACAGTAGAAGCATCCTGTGTGATCATTGTTGAGACTGTTGTTGCTTGGCTTTCACTATAATAGTATAGTACCAAACGTGTATGCAAATAAATCTAGACATATTTTGTAACTAAAATGATAAACAATTATAATAATATGATACGATATGTAACAAAATAAATTGCAGATGAATAGGGAACCAATCAAAACTAGATTGTGGTCACAGACCAAAGATAAACATAACATAAAAAGGGGGTTTTATGAAAGCCAACCGGTACCATTATTGTCGCAGACGTAATTAGTTACAAAACATAAAACAGCATTACTTAATATTATTGCAGACATATAATAGGTAATATCTGGAAATTACAATACCATATCACAGGCTATTTTAAACTAAGTTCTATAAAATATAACCCTGTAAAATAGAACCCCGTCAGAATAAAATTTAAGCTAGAAAATATTAAATCCTGACAACTTTATCTCTGTATCAAACATAAAAGAACCTAAAAATAAATAGAACGTACATATAGGGTCATACCACAGTATTTGACGATTACAGCAAGATTGACGGATTTTATCAGCTGATTGACATTCCTGGGGTCGGTCAGTTTCAATAGTATCGCAGGTGTCATTTCCCCTTTTATAATTCTTCCATGGTTTTATGTCGTATTCTTTCTGCTTTGTTTTACAATATATCAAGGTTAATTAGCAGATTTCAACGTAGGCAATGTCAATTATTAGTAGGCAATATCAAATATAAGTTAGGGTACAAAAAGTTACTGATACTAATTTAACGGACCCTATAAGATCTGAGTCACTGTAACACCCTATATGAAGTCAAAGTAAAAATAAGGATTATTGTTACTTAGGTTTAATCTAATAAATTTAAGAATAAGTGTTATCATTATCTCGTTTTTTTGTTGCTAGCTGGATAAGACATAAGCTATAAAACCAAATATTGATGAATTTAATCGAATCTTACATAAAATAATTTTGCAATATTTGTTTCATATTATATGGCTTTAGCTTAACTTAATTTTAAAAAGGTCAATTTCATCAATGTTGAGGATAAGGTCTATATATAATAAATTTAAAACAGTAACCAATATGGTATGGTAAAAAAGGAAAGAATTTGTGCCATTTTATCAGCTTCGGTGGACTGTGGGTAGCGCGGCAGTAGCTAAGAAGTCAAGGACGAGAGTTTGTGGGTTCGTATCCCAAAACTGATTCGAGATTGTAATGGAATAAGTCTTGACGTAGCTCCAGCGTTGAGCAAAAACTAGGGTAGAGTAAAAATATATTATATATCATCCCCCAATCCCACCTTATTCACACCGGTACCCAGGTCGGATGAAATGGGAAATCTCTTTGGGTAAGGGAGAAGATATACATTCCCCAATTGGCAGATCATAGATGCGCGAGACTAAGGGTGGATACCCTTTAGGAGTGCTTCTGATAACTAAAGATCGTATTGTGGAACCAACGTTAGACCGTAGGTTCCATCGGGAATGACTCTGGCAGCGACCAAAAAGGAATAAATCCGAATAAACAACTCAGCTCAGTCCATTGAATGTGCGCTTAAAACCTGTAGGCTGTTATTCACCTTAGCAATGCAAAAAAGTACGTAGGTACTAAAAATAATTCCTCACAGCCTGGTGGTTAAAGATACAGAAAAAAAAATCGTAAACAGAAGAATTGAACGGGAGGTTCATGTTTTTCGAAAACTTTTACTTAGTTCGTAAGACATGGACGTTTAAAATTGCTGCACAACACTGGTAAATTGTGCTTTGTACACTTTTAGAAGAATAGAAGCTTCGAAATTAAAGCTATATTTCTTGCAAAAACCTTGAAGTTGGCCTTTTTGTAACCTAAACCCAGTTGCATAAACAGTCTCTATTAAACCACAATTGATATATTTCATGAGAGGAGTAGGGTAAACCCGGTAGAGATGGCGCAGCGGGTTAGATGGCGCAGTGCCAATATATCCCTAAACAAAATAATATCCGGCAACGTGGCCATCGCTACAGACCTTCATTTGCAAGTAAACGTCTATGCCGTTCACCTCGCGCCCATCATTTGGAGTTAAGGTATTTCAATTTTCCTTTATATATTTCAGCATGTCCTTTTTCTTCTAGATAACAAGTTATCTAATTATTTGGGTGTCAAACTAGCCAAAGTTTTTACTAGTTGTAACATTGTCGCTTTGAAATGAGCATATAGTTTGTTTAGTAACCTTAAAATCATTCACGTTGTTATTTGTTCCCGAGCACGATACCGAGCCATCTCACCAAATTCAAGTTGGGTTAGATGGCGCGCGCCATATCACCCTATGTTCTCACCCAATTTATTAGATTAAACTGCTAAAATAATTACCTTGAAGCTTATCAGATTAACTTTTTATTTTTTATAGATGCCCACTATGTGGCACGAGACAAAATTTGAATATTTAGTTTTTTTTTTATATTTTGTGTGAGCGCCATCTTACCCAGAGATGGACTTTTCTCTTATTTTGAAAAAAAAAGAGAACCATGTCTTATTCAGTTGAATTAAATGATTTTTTTTCCTATCCTCTACTTTTATTTTTCCCAAAAAAATTGTTTTTTTTACATTATGTGTTTACGCCATCTCACCCATACCCATGGGGTGAGATGGTTTTTTTCTGTTTTTTTTTTAAATACAATTTATGGTCATTAAAATTAAATTAAGTTTTGTTTTTTGTATCCTCTACTTTTATTTTACTCAGTATAATCATATAAAAAATAATTCCTACCTAAAAATTGTAAATCTGATTTTTTATGCGACTTTGAAAAAACGTGCGCCATCTCTACCGGGTTTACCCTATAAGAATTTATAACTTTTTGCTGCTTTGGCTTTACTTAGGTGTTTTATATAAATTTGAAAAAAAATTCTGTATTGAAATTAAAAATAAATAATATAGGAAAGACCTTGAACTGTGCATTTATGGATATTTTGGTTTTTTGGGGAGCTTTCTAATAAATGATTTTTTTGAAATAAATATTTCATCATATAAATTTAAAAATATAACGTAGGTATTTACCATGTTCTCACTTATGGGTTACATCAGATGTCGATAAAGCGATAGCTAAACTGATTTAACGAAATATATATCCCAGTACTCCTGCCCACTTATTGATTTTTTGGGATATTAAGTGTGCCCCTCTGTAAAAAGGTATGGACTAACGTCACTCCCGTAGGGACAGTTCTGTTTATTCACATTGAGGAATGAAGACGACTCATCACTGAAGCAAAAGTTTTTTTTATAAATTCTGGTATTGCCGTAATTTTCTCTGTCATGTTTGTTTGGTTGGTTGGTTAAAGGTGGGGGTCGGGTGTATGGCCCAAGCTTCTGACACTGTAGCCTAATGGCTTATTGTCTGGTCAGAAAAGGTTTGTTCCTTCTACGAAGTTGAATATTTCCGAGGATTTTGAATCATTTGCGTGTTAGTGCTTTGCAGTTGTATATGACATGGGAGGCGGTTTCGTCCTCTTTATCGAAAAGTATACATTTAATGGTTACATTGTAGATTCTCACCCGTTGAAGGTGTTTTTTTAAGTGATGGCCTGTTCTGCCGTGCAATACAAAAACCTAGTAAGTCGAAAAAGTAAGTTTTGAGAAATTCAATTTTTAGTGAATAAAATACTTAAAACTTGCATAACTTGTGTAATTTTTAATTTATTGTTCTAAATTTTTTTATCGAGAAAGCTCTTGTTAAATTGATTACTTTTCCAAAAAAATAAGGATTTTTATTAAGAAATAAACAGTCAAAAAAATATTCAAAACTTACTAGAATTATAAATTGATGAAAATTGGCACATATTTTCAATTGAAAAAACAGGTATGGTATGATATCCTAAACTAAAAACAGGTAAGTCCAAATACTAGTTTATTTCAAATTAGTAAATTGACATACTTGAATTTTGGTTGGGATAATTTCCTTGTACAGACTAGGTACTTCAACTTAGTAACTTCTTTTCTATGGAGTAATATGACATACGTGTTATTTAGGTTTGCGATATACATAATATTATGAATGGGGTGATATGAAATTCTTTATGAATGGTATATTAAGGTACGAAACTAAACGAAATTTGAACTTCCTTGAATAAACAGACTCAAAAACGAATTTTAATATTTTTAGAAACCACTATTAATACAATTAACACAAAAACAAATAGTTTAATTTAGTTTTTTAGGAGCTTAAACTGAACTAGTAACTAACACTAAAAATATAAAATGGTGATAGTAATGTAGGCTACTTATATTTCTATTGTTTTTCCGAGATCTTCAGAGATATCAGAAACAGGCAGTTGACGTCAAAATAACAGGTCACAGGTGGCATTTGAGGTACCTTTAGATTTTTCTTTTTTTCTTTGTTTATGCCTCTAGAAGTAGGTTGATTTACGATCGGAAGATTATGCTTAAAGGTAGGCTTTAGAAATTTTACTTTAATAAAATCAATATTGTTTAGTTCTTGCTTATAAAATAGAGATCTACTACCTTTCTGAAATTGGCAAATTCTTATATCTTGTAATAAAGGTAATTGTGGTCCCTGCTGTCTCGTCTGACATCCATTTTGAAATTTTAGAAAGTCTTCCGCATGAAGTTCCATTATTTTAAGTTTTTTACCTCTACCTATTGCTCCATGTATAGTATCTGCCTTCATGAAAGAATGGCCTGGCTCGAAATTTTTTTTCGTTATGTTATCTGAGCCCCAATTTTCATTGACAAAAATAACGAAAGTGGTAAATAAAGTCCAGTTCTTGTTCTGTGCGGCGCAATTGTCTGCCCAAAAAAATTACATTTTTAACGTATTTTTTAAAATTTTAAGAACGTTAAAAAATGTAGACACTACATCGGGACCTGTTTTGCCTTTATTGGCTTCATGCCACATCACACAAATATTATGTATACCATTTTTTTTATTCGCAAAAGTTTCATTAAAGCAAATGAGTCGTCTAACAAAAAATGAAATCTTTGTTGTCATTTTCGGAATAATTAAAATTTTTTGCATATCTACAGCAAAAATTTCAGTATCATTTTCCCATGAATTTGAAACGTCACTATCATAGGGTATTCGTGCAGCCGTATATCTTTTTTTGTGTGTTTTATAAATAAGGCATTCTCCACAACTATTTTCTGAGTGATTTGAAATTTCCGAATTATTTTCTTGTTGTTCAATTTGATCAATGTGCCTTTTATATAATAAACATGTCGGACATTCGTCTTGCGATGGTTTTGTAAATCCTATGTTTTCCTTATGAAAAACTTTTCTGTATGTTTCATAGGTTACCGATTTGAATTTTGTTTTATAATCTTCCCATAGTTTATAAATCGAGAGGTCGCTGGATAGGCGCATGTCCTATATTATAATGAGACACTGCTGGGTGAAATGTGTTTATGTGATTCTTTATTTGGATATAATTTTCTTGGGATATATCTTTCATTTGTAAGGACCTTTTTATATATATCAGTAACTTCTACAAAAGATTCATCAGCATGTTTTAAATATTCTGTTATAACTGCATCAGTTTTGTAACCAATTATGTGCAAAAACATGGTTTTACACACCTGCATTTTTGTCACCTTTAGGCAATTTTTGCCATGAACCTTCTTGTCTTTGTCCGCTACTGGTATATTTATTTGTTCATGTTCTACAATCTCATTGGTAATTTTTTTTGTAGATCATTTTTATGTTGCACTTCCTGGACCTTGTTTTCCACTAATTAATTTTTTTTTCTTCTAGTACTATCTCATCAATTTTTGACCCTCACTAGCCGCCCGCATTATATTTTTTTCATTATTATTTGACAATAATACCTACATAACTCAGAAAAATTAAAAAGTCAGATTCCAGATTCAGAATTTTTTAATGTAGGTACCTATTATGCTCTTATTTCCTTGTTATCTCTGATAAATTAAGTTTTTGCCCTCCCTTAAAAATGCTCTATGGACGCCCTTTAACAATATTTTTAAACTTACCGAATGGCTCTTTGAGCTCTTTGCATCATTAAACGACATCTATTTGACACTAGATTCTTTATAACATTTTGCTTTTCCATACTTTTAACCACAATAATATATACCACTCGACGCTAACCCTTGCGTGGTTGAAATAGTAATGATTTCGGTATCCAATAGCAAGATTAGCAAGAAGTCAGGCTACCATAAAAGTGGTAACGTATATAACGTTTTCTTATTGGTGGCACATCATAAGGAGGTTTCCGGGAGTGTTAGCAGGTCGACTAACACGTTTAGCTATTTTAAAAGAACGGTTTAGTTGGTTATAGTATATCCTCTTACTAGACTAGAAAATATTAATATGGAATTCGTAAGTCAACTTACTTGATTTTACAATTGTAATACTCTAACATTCATTTCATAGTAAGTGTTGTTAATAAAATATGAATACAGCAAGTAGACTTACTTGTTTTTAGTCTGGGAAATTCTAGATACATGGTTTTTAACTTGCAAATTTTAAATTTTTCCTCTAAATCGCTAAGACCCTAAAATTTGTATGTCCAGATACTTTGTAAGTTTTGAAGATAATTTCAAAAAATAAATACATACAGGTAGATCTCGTTGCATAGAGTACGATGATATAGAAAACTTGATTTTGTAGTAAGTCGACTTACTAGGTTTTTGAATTGCACGAGAGTGTTGTAAAGCCAGTCGCTTGTTTTAACTGGGTATGCGTCGAGTTTATAGCTTCTTTGAGGGTTTACCAATAACGGCCCATGCGTGTGTTTGACCGTTCCATCGAGATAGATGTTGTTGTTGCGCCCATCTTTCTAATGTGATTTTGGTTGCCTATTTTGATATTCCAAGGAAGGGTTCAGGGCCCATAACATTTTAAGCAGATCCGGTTCTTGCCAGTTCATTCCCTTTTTTCCCTGAGTGACCAGGAACCCACAGCAGTTCAACCTTGTTGTTTCAGGATGTCAGGTCTTTCGGGTCGTTAAGGCAATCCATTGTGATCTTTGATGTAAATCGGAAGGAGTTCAGAGCCTTAGGGGCAGCTTGGCTGTCTTTTTTTTTTTATGATCGAGCACAAGCACTATGGGAGAAATCCTTTAAGGCGCTCTGGGAGCGGTGCGTGTGCGAAGAAAGCGATTCACGTTTTTTCTTGAATCGTTGAAGGTTATATTCGGTTGGAAACACGGTCTCAGAAAGGCCGTTCCACAAAGATGACGTCCTCCAAATGAAAGAGTTCTGAAACAATGATGTTCGGGGTGTACTAAGTTGAACCACATAGGGATGGGCGGCAGTGGTTCGTCGTGTGTTTCTGCTATGCATTGCTCTAGGTGGAATCGAGCGGGCAATATCTGTCGAACACTTGCCATGGAAATGTCCGTAGATATACATGTTTTGGTCGTGATAGCCCTTTTTAAGATTCCTTTATACGGCATGAACTTCTGCTTGGTATTTCGCGGCGTAGTTTTCCACTGATTTTCATTCTGGGTCTTTCCCCAAATTTACCTGCGCCTACACCGTTGGCCGTTTTCGATCCATGAGTGTACCAACCTAGGCATTTGTCTCACGACAGAAGTTTTTCTTTAGACGACATATCAGAATCGCAGCTGACATTAAATGGTTTTGTAAAGATGCATTCATGCGATCGGTCTGCATCTCCAAGAGCTCGTCGTTGATAAAGTCCGTGGCTCTCGTGTGCCCTATTTTCTCGGGGCTATAATTACTGCTTATCAGATGTTTCTATTGTTTTTATTTAAGCCTATATAGCCCTATATGTATATGTGACCACGGTTACCCGCTTGTGAGGTACAGTGGCCAGTTATTTTTCAAAGAAAACTTTACAGGTAATTTGTACCGTAATAATAATGTGCTTGAAGAAATTATCGATCCTCTTATTTGTCACGAGCTAAAAACTAAAAAAAAGTTGATGCAACAGGTAATTTAATTTATAAGATAATGGGTAAGTAGATCCTATGCGTTTTATTTTTGAAAAGTCATTTTCGCAAAGTAAAATTTATTTTTGTTAAAGTAAAATAACCTCCAGATAAAAAAATCAAACGCCGACTACTTTGCTACTGTTCAAGGGTTGGAACTAATGATCCTTTAGTATACCTAAATTTATGTACTAAAAAAGCAACTAACTAATGTTTCAAATTAATAATGCTAAAACAATTTAAATCTTAGAGCAGGTAAGATATAATGACGTATATTGTTGAAATGCGATTTCTTGGAAACTAAAGACAACAACAAAATAATAAATTAAGGTGTTTTTGAAAAGAAAATTTAAGAATTTAAGGGTAATCTGTACCCCTCTAGGGGGTTAAACCACGATGGCTGTAAATAATATTTAATAGTGTCCCCCGTCAAAATAACACTATCCTATCTTTCCGATTTTTAATATTATTTACTAGAAGCGAGATATTAAGGCTAGGAACTTTTTAAATTGACACCCTGTATACATATAATATAATAATTAATATTGGCCAGCAGCCCCCGGAGATTTTAAAATAGCCACCGAAAGTCGTCCTTCTTCTCCATTTCGCCAATGGGCTGTTATGTCTAGTGTTTAATGACTGATTAACGCTTAGCCTATACATGCAAGGATTCAAAACTTTTCTATTAGAATCCTTTCCTGAAATGAAGTTTCTATCCTTATATGGTAAGGAAGGTTAGGTTCATATTAATTTTTCCGAAATCACTATATTTTTTTTTAAATCAATTTAAAAAGCTTTAATTAAATCAAGTTAAATTGATTTAAATCATCAATAAATCACCAAAAAAAACCTAACATTTTTTGGTAAAGTCCGTGTACACTTTTTTTGGGAGTTGGCACCCCGTCGGTATTATATTTATAATTTGTAGCCAATGCAATTTTGAACAAAACAAAAATTATTAGGAGGCAACAATAATAATAATCATAATATTATTTTATTGATATTTACTGACATCTTGATAAGATTTTTTTATTATTTGACGTCACAGATCACTAATATTTCAACATAAATATGTACAAATCTTCTGCAGATTGGTCATGTTATTGTTATTATTATCACCACATCATTAGAAAATATGAATTATTAACATTTGTTTTTAGTGGACATCAGTAACAAAAATAGAAGTTCTTAATTTTGAATGTATATTGTTTATATGTTTATTCTTAATTATCTGTACCATTCTATAATGTTTCAGAGTTCAATGACCCGTTGCTTAGGGAAACTTTAGGCAATGCTAGTAGCTCTTGTTCTTGATAACAAGAAGGTGAAATCTAGTGGCTTGAAGGTACCGGCCGTTAAACATAAACCAGAAAATTGTTAGCCGTTATCTCACCGCTCCTGTTTAGGAATATGCTAGTGACTTTGGTACGTTACTACTATAAATACTAGCATACTAGCATGTCTGTTTGTTTATTAATATAACGTTGGACCTTGGTCTTTCACAACTAGTACTGCATCAGAAGAATATTCACACGACATAGGATGTTCTATTTAGCAAAAATTTAGGGTTGGTAGATAACATTGTAACATGTTTGGCTACTAACAATGTTATCAACACTACAAACTATATTTCCATTGGTAGATGGTGTCTTAATATACTGTACAAGGTAATTCTTTAGCTACCCGAACAAACTGAAAAAAGTAGAACATATTTTAGTTATTTGAGTCTAAATGCACAAGTACACGTGGCGAGCTTACAAGCCGGCGAGTCGGCGAGTGCGCTAGTAGTCGAGTACACACAAAATTAACCACTTGCTCAGTAGCCAACTAGCTGGCGTGTGGAAACCACCTGTTGTCGTAAGCTAGTTAGGATTGTGAAAATTTACTAAACCATTATATTGGTGGTTTCCCTGCAGTGTCTTAACTAGATCCTGTTGTCAAAATGAAGTGGAACACGAGCAATATTTCATTGTTTTTACAAGTGTACCAATAATTTCCTACATTGTGGAACATTAAAGATCAAGACTACAGCAACAAATCGTTGAGGGATACGAGTGTTAAACGACTTATATCTGAGCTGAAAGAAAATCAGTTGTTAGGCGAAATGGATGCGAAGCTGCTTAAGTCTAAAATCAAGTCCATTAAAGATGTCTGCAGAACGGAATTACAAAAAATTTAAAAAAGCTATTTTTTTTTAATGCTACTAGTTCCTTGTGCACAAGCTACTATGAATAAACGTGGCTAGTTTACAAGCTAGCTTGCTCAAAAGCCGGCGAGTGGCGTGTGTAGTCGCCGGCAGTTCAACTTTTTGCAGGCCGTTTTTACAAGCAGCTAAAGGCTCAAGTATACGGGGCAAGTTTACAAGCAACAAGCCGGCTGGTAAAAAGCCGGCGAGTCGGCGAGTGCGCTAGTAGTCGAGTACACACAAAATTTCCCACTTGCTCGGTAGCCCACTAGCTGGCGTGTGGAAACCACGTGTTGTCGTAAGCTGATAGGTTTGGATTATGAAAATGTATTGCTACTAGCCACTTGTGCACAAGCTACTGTAAGTACACGTGGCTAGTTTACAAGCTAGGTCGTCAAAAGCCGGCGAGTGGCGTGTGTAGTCGCCGGCAGTTCAACTTTTTTCAGTCCGCTTTTACAAGCAGCTAACGAAGCGAGTGCATCGAGTACACTGGACTAGTTTACGAGCTGCTTGTGAAAAAGCCGGCTTGTAGCTTGTAAACTCGCCCCTTGTACTTGAGCCTTAAGTCAGAGTCAGCAACTTCCACATTTGGCATACAATTTTTATTTATAAATCTGATATATTATTGATAAAAAGGTATACCTCTGCTATTAGACAAAGGCTAAGCACTGATGGATGGAATATTCCACATTTGCCACGGCAATAAAAAAGTGCTGTTTCGCCACGCATAATTTCCATATTTTCTAGCGAGTGCTGTTTTGCCATGCATACTTTTTTTCTTACCTGCCTAGATTTTATACCTTTTCTTGCAAAACTATCTTAGAAATATACGTAAGTTAAGTATTAAAATATTTATTTTTATACACCATGTATTGGTTCTCATAATTTTTAATTTGAAGAAGATAATAAACATTATCGAAAGCTTGGCTAAGTTAAGAAAGTATTTTTATTTAAGAAGCCCACATCAGCACCGATACCCCCAAGACAACCTAGTCTATAATAATAGCAGTAAAAAAAGAAGAAAATTGTTTCACAATGACATGTTCTTTTATTTAAATTTGACATTTGTACAAATAATAAATCTAATTTAATTTCACAACATATTTAAGCTTATTTATGAACTCAGAAATATCAATTTCATTATTTACAAGTTTATCTACAGTGCCTTTAATTATAAAATCAATATTAATATTGTGTTTGGCTCTCAAATTTCAAATTTCAAATTTTTTTTTTTCAAATTTCAAATTCAAATTTATTTCAAAATTACTCTTTACACAGATAGAGATGTGAAAATATACAGGTAAATTTTACAAAAAACATTCAAAAACAGTTACATATAGCACCTAGGTATTAGATACCTGTATGTGCTTATTTAGAAAGTTACATATTAGATGTATCACAGCTTCTTGAGCAATAATCTCAATAAAATTAAATTCATAAAAAAGTAGTAAAATATATAAACAAAAACAAAATATACTTTGAAAAATAATGTAGTTAATTCAAAAAAACTTACCAGAGTAGTAATAATAATACATAATAAAAACCCAGTGGCAGAAATTAAGAAAAAAAAGTCACAGAGACCCACAAATAGTTTAAAGTTTGACGATATTACAACACGTCAGTAAAAATATTCATATTTGCCAAAAAGAATTTCTTAAACTTAGTTTTAAAACGGTTTTTATCTTTTATATTTCTTATTTTTAATGGTATTTTGTTGTATAATTTTGGACCCAAATATGTTACAAAATGTTGACCTAAGCTGTTGTTACATAATGTAGTGTTTAAAAGCCTATTTTCTATACCCCTTGTGCAGTACATATGTGCCATATATTTCGATTTGTACTTTTCATTGTTATGTATAAACTTGCATGTCATTATAATATATAAACTATCTAAATTATTTATTTCATTGGAATATAACAAATTGGTGGGATACATTCTGGGTTTTTTAAATATAATTTTAACAATATGGTTTTGAATTCTTTTAAGTTGTTCTAAATGTATATTATATGCCCCTCCCCACACCACAATTGCGTAATTTAGAAGTGGTTCAACCAAGGTATTATAGATCATTATTAAATGTTTACGGCACAAAAAATCTCTCATAATATAAAATTTGTGAATCAAACACCTTATCTTTCCACTTTTGTATGGCACATGCTCGTTCCACTTTAAATGTTTGTCTATTTTGACACCAAGATATTTAATTTTGTCGCATTGTGTTATGCGTTCGGGGATATTATCTAGCAAGATATAGTCAAAATCCGGTCTATTTGCTTTTGTCAAAGAAAAAGCCATATAATGGGTTTTCTGAAAGTTGATACGGAGTTTAAAGGTGTCCAAATAGTTTTTAACTTTAGCAAAACCGGACTTCAACTTAGCCCTCGCTCCTTCCCAAGTTTTACAGGAGAAAATGATGGCAGTATCATCAGCATATGCCATGATCCTCCCCCCCACACCAAGATTGCAAAGAGCATTTACATATATCACAAACAAAATGGGACCAAGTACTGTACCCTGAGGCACACCGTGCTTTACAATTTTTTTTTCACTGATGTTATTTTCGATCCTAGTGCGCTGGGGACGATCATTCAGATAATCCGAGAAAACCCCCAACACAGTACCCCTCACCCCATATTTGCTTAGAACTTCCAGCAACAAGGAATGGGAGACTGTGTCAAACGCCTTCGCCAGATCTATAAACAGGGCTATGGACTTGTTATTATTGTTCAAATTTTCAGTAATAGTATCAACGAACTCATATATAGCATTTGAGGTATTAGCCTCTTTGATGAACCCAAACTGGTTTTTCGACAGCACATCATTAATGGTTAAGAAATCAACAAGCCTCGTTTTAAGACACTTTTCAAATATTTTTGCAAAATTCGAAATTACACTTATAGGTCTATAGTTTCCTATATTCTGTTTATCTCCTGCTTTATATATAGGTGTAACTATTGATGTTTTGAAATGTGATGGAACCATACTTGTTTTAAAAATTAGATTGATAATATGAACAAGAGGGCTTAATAGATCCCGGTGGAGGAGTTTTATTGTTTTAGATGATATTTGATCGTAACCTGGGGAACAATTACTTTTTAAACTGGCTATATACTTTGTCACTTCGTTTGTGTTTGTTGGTCTCAGGTACATTGAATAAGCTGATTTAATTGAGTCAATTTTAAATGGATTCATAGGAACATCGATTGAGTCTGACATCGACTTACCTACGTTGACAAAGAAGTCATTAAATATGTCGGCTATGTCTTTTTGATTTGCAATTGTTTGTCCATTTTGTTGTATTTGTTTTAATGGTAATTTTACCGTATTTTCTTTTGTTGCCTCATTTATAGTTTTATTCAATTTCTTTATATTACCTTTATTTTCGTTAATTTTATTTTTGTAATAGTCATTTTTTGTATGTTCAATTAGTTTTTTTAATGTATTGCGGTACTCTTTGTATTCACTAAGCTTGTCATTTGTAGGGTTTTTTATTAGGGATTTTTTTAGTTTATCACGTATTTTTATGGAAGTGATTAATCCATTTGTGATCCACGGTTTTATTTTATTATACTTTTGTTTTACACTTACCATCCTCTCCGACTGCTTTATAATTCCAATTAGTTTCCCAACTAAATAGTTGGTAGCTTCCTCTGGTTGTGCAAAACTCGAAGTATGGTTCCAATCCACTGTATCAGATAAAACTTTCAACTTGTCATAGTCAATTATTGTGTAAGAACTATGTTTGTTTGTAATGCTGTTGTCATTGTTTTTACTAGTTTTGTTGTTGTTCTTATTTTTTGAGATAATCAGAGTTATTGGTGAATGATCTGTGATATCATGTATTATTATAAAAGGGTCAATTCCATTTAATTTAGACTTTAATTTTTGTCGCAAAAATATATGATCCAAACAGGAGTTTGATGCATCTCGTATGACCCCCAAGCACAATGGCATAAACCCATTTGAATTCATCAAGGCCATATAATCAACAACCGCTGGATCGTTTTTATTTATTAAGTTAATATTAATATCACCTACAACAATGTCAAAATGATTGTTATACCTTTGTGATTTTAAGTATACATCAAATTCTTTTAAAAATTGATTGGTATTAGATGCAGGTGATCTATAACAAGCATGCAAACTGTAATGGATATTATCCAAACTAAATAAGATTTTTGTTACTGTAATGCCTGATATATCAAATCTAAATTTTTTAAAATTTGGGTTAAGATGTTGTTTTGTGTATATAAGTAAACCATCATACGAATTAAAGTTAGCCGAGTTATAATACGCATTATAACCTGGAATATTAAACTGGGAGACAGTTTCGAGTCTATGACACTCACTTAAGATGACGATATCGTAGAAAAAAAGTTTGTAAGCTTCCAGAAATACTAAGAAATTATTAAAATTAGTTTTTATGCCACATATATTTAGATGTAGGATGCTTAACTGGATATCTTTGTTACTTACAATATCCCGAAAGTTTTCTGGATTTACCCTTTGGCTTCTGTTTTGTTCTTCTTCTATGTTGTCTAAAATTTCCATTTCAAAATCAGCCATACTGTATACGTGATTTAGCTACCTCTAAATAGTACTTATAGCTAGGGCAGTTCCGGTCGTTGGCTTTATGGGATATGTTGTGATGTGTGCCATATTTTTTGTTACTGACATCACAATTTATGCATCTGCTCAAATTACTTTGGCAGTCCTTTATGTCATGTTCCCCCGCACACCCTCTGCAAGCCTGTTTGTTTTTGCATTCACTACCCTTGTGATGATAGAGTTGACAGTTGTAACATTTTAGGATACTTACATCCTCAAAAACTGAGTACCGTTCCCACCCCAGGTACACTCTTCCATTTCGCATCAAATCCCGAAAAAGCCCGGGAGAACATTCGGCATAAAGAGTTTTACCAGGTTTGTCTTTAAATGTTTTTATGTATGTTACTTTAAAGTGTTCAACATCTGAGAAAATGGAATTCTGTTTCTTTAATTGTATTTCAAACTCTTCCTTGGTGTAGTTCAGAGAAACACCTGGTATCTTGATCTTTGTGCTTTTTAAGGAAGTCTCTACAATTTCATAATTTTTCTGCAGTGTTTTGTTTGCTTCAGTTTTTACCTTTTCAAGGTCTCCAATAGAGGGGAATTTTAATATTACGTTACCATTTTTTAGCTCTCTTTTGCGTTTTATTTTAGCTCCAAGAGAATCTGGCTTTATCTCAATCAAGTCTTGTATTGTCAAGTTTTCTTATTGTATCTTTTTTGTAGTTATATTAAAATTTACTTGATCAATAGTGAATGCATAATACTGACTATCATTATTTAGGTAAATGGTATATACACTAGTTCACAGATGTTTGGACTAAATTTCCCAACGGCACGATTGAGACGATTATGCCAACCTTTTCAACCATTGGTGGTATGATGCCTTTCATTAAAACACGACCACATAATATCACCGATAATGTCATTCGCTAACCATATTGGTTTACAAAATAATCGTTGAATTCTTCAATTTTTAAATAATAATATTGGCATGGGTTGGTGCCCACGACGTGTGTACACAATGGGATTGACCCCAGGCGCGGATCTAGGATTTTGCCCAGGGGGGGAGGGGGCAAAAAGAAAGTAGCGCCAAAGGCGCTAAAAAAAACAGCGCCGCAGGCGAAATTTTTTTAGGTGCCACGCCCTTTTTTGAATGATGGTGCTTGGTTTTCAAGTGGGAAAAATAAAAAATACAAAACAAAATTACAAAAACAACCCGGTGCATTTAGGAGGGGGTTAATTAGTGATTTTACCTTCCAGAGAATTCGTTATAAATAAAAATTTCATAAAATTTTAATTTGTTGTCCAGAGAAAATATGAAATACAAAACACATATACAATATCTAGCTATAAAGAGATTGAGCGCTTAATGGCAATGTGGGAGTTTTTTAAAGAAAATTAGCCCTTTATAATAAAATTTTTAATAGAGGTGTTTTTAAGTTCTACTCTCTGTGATTTATTACTTTATTATTATTATTATTAGATAAGGTTTAGGCGGCTAAGCCGTTCAAACCACTAATGACTTTAAGTTGGCACTTGTATGGTTGTTTTTAAGGAGTCGTAGAGGTTCTTAAACTGGTTTGTTGAGCGAGCGTTTACTACTTCCCTGGGCAGATCATTCCATTCTCTGTTAATTCTGTTGCATAGGAAGTGCTGTCGGCAAAGTTTCCTGAAGCGATCTCTTGTGAGTTTGTAGTTATGTCCTCGTAACCGTTGGTCTCTGTTTACAGAAAAGAAGTTGATGTTTGTGGTATAATGGCCATGTAGGATTCTGTACGTTTCAATGTGGTCTCCACGGAGTCTTCTGTGTTGGAGGGAGGTTAGGTTTAGTTTTTTCATTCTTTCCTCGTAAGCTAGGTGTTTCAAGGTTGGAGCTAGTTTTGTTATTCGGCGTTGTGTTTGTTCCAGGGCATGGATGTCCTTGGCAAAGTATGGGTTCCATACCGGAGCTGCATAGTCTAGAATTGGTCTTATGTAAGTTTTGTATATCCGTTCTAGTAATTGTGGGGAGAGGTTTCTGAAGGTTCGGGACACCATGTACGTTATTGAATTTGCTTTTTTGATTATGTTTCCCACGTGTATTGCCCACTTAAGGTCTTTTGCGATTGTGACTCCTAAGTCTTTATGGTATTCTGCCGATTTTATTTGTTGGCCATTTATGAGGTATTTTCTGGCTGGATTGTTTGAGCCCACATTGAGGACTTTACATTTGCTTACGTTTAACTGTAAGTTCCATTTTGTGCACCACTCCTCAATTCTGTTAAGGTCTCTAACTAGCGTGTCATAATGTCTACTTGGGTTGTTGTATATTTTTGTGTCGTCGGCGAACATAGATGTAGGGGAGTCCAGGTCCTTTGGTAGATCGCATGTGTACAAATTAAAGAGTATGGGAGCCAGGACAGAACCCTGGGGGACTCCTGCTGGAACTTCGAAGCTTTCTGATGTCTCACCTTCTATCCTTACGCTGGCTCTTCTATTGGTGAGAAAATATTTTATCCAACTGAGAAGCATACCACGCACGCCATAGTGTTCCAGTTTCTCGATTAGTTTGTCGTGGGGGACCAGATCGAAGGCACTTTTGAAATCCAGGTAAATAATATCTATGGGTTCGCTGTTATCTATTGAATTTGTCCAATCGTTCAAGCATTGTAGGAGGTTGGAAGTTGTGGAGCGTCCCGGTAGAAATCCGTGTTGGTTTGGTGGTATTATGTTGTTTGCTAGAAAGTATGTTGTTAAGTCCTCAGCAATAAGTTTTTCCATGAGTTTGCTGACTTGTTATACGTATTGTTATGCATTATAAAAAAAATACTACAATTTTAAGAATGAGAACCAATATGTTTCACTACTTCCTATTCGCATCATGTGCTCCTTTTGCAGGCGCGCTTTCGGGCGCCTTCGGGGTTTTGATTTGCGCTTTGAGTTTTGTACATCTAGCAACTATATTACAATTTTATGAAATCATATTTTTTTATTATTCCTTAAAGTAGGACATACCTACTAAAATGTTAGTATTTTATTTTTAGAAATCATGGATATAAGAACTTTGTTTGAGAAAAAAAACTGACAGTAGTAAAAAATCTCAATACATAGTCGATTTAAAAAATTTTGCTCTAAATTATTGACCAAATTTGTTAAAATTTGGAGGTATAGTTAAAAAAAATGTTCGGGCTTTTCGCCTACCCACACTGACAAGGGTGCCCCAAAAATTTTTTGCTTGCTCAGGGGAGGCAATTGCCCCCATTGCCCCCCCCCCCCCTGTATCCGCGCCTGATTGACCCAGGTAGCCTCACTGCCGTAATAGACGAAAGGACGAGTGGCGAATCTGCGCTGACGTGTTAGGGTATCTAATTACCATGGCAATACGCTACTAAAACAGGTAAATTTCCTTTTCGTGGCGAAACAGAACGTGGCGAACCAGGAAATTACCTGATGGATGGATGAAATCGGCCAACGTTATAGGTGCAGTTATATTTCAGAAAACACTCAAAATGGAGATGAGCTGAGCATCCCCCTGGGAAACTACGCCACAGTATGCCAAGCAGAAGTTTATTCAATTCAAGAATGAACGATAATAAAAAAGTAGATGAAACAACAGGGATTTCAGGGACCTTGAATCCGCCCTTGGAATATCAAAACAGGCAACTAACACAATATAGGACAGATAGGCGCAAAAACAAAATATGTCTTAATGAAATGATACAACTGGTCAAACACACGCACGAGCACTAATTTTAAGAAGCCCTCTAAGAAACTATCTACTGGATGGAATGCTACTACTAACGTGTACCCAGTTAAGTTGTAACAGGCCATTGTTATTTAAGAAAATACCGTCAACGAGTAGGAATTTACAAATAACTCAATGAATGAAGACATTGCGATAACGAGGACGAAACTGCCTCTCATATGACATATAGCTGTAAAGCACTTACCCACGAAAGATTTAGAATATTCGGTAATATTTAACGGCAACCTCCCGCATGACAAGCTTGGAAGAAAATGATTGGACTTTGTAGAAGAAACAAATCTTTTCTAACCAGACTTAGGTGCACAATAAGGCCAGAAGGCAGCAGTATAAAAAGCTTGGACCATAAACCCGACTCCCGCCTTCAACCAACCAACCAACCGATCATCCGTTTTTGCATACTAACGACGAAGCATGCATGTGATTGCTACAAGTTGTGAATGGCAGCATATCGGGAAATAGTAAATAGTAATATTATTTATTTGTACTTGTAATTAATTAGTATAGCAGAATTGATAACATTTAAGATAATTTTTTCCAGTTTACTGAACTTTTAACAATTTAATGATTTTTGTGTCCTTATTAATTATTAGCAACTCATAACAACTGTCCCCCAAAATCGTCATTGCAGGCTGTACAATCCGACTTCATACTCTTGTGAAATAAAAAAATACCGTGGCGGCGTTAGGTGGTGCTGGGGTGGGCGGGAGCCCAATCCACAAATCCAAGCGCCGATGGCCACCCACCCTGGCTGTCTGTCACTGGCTTTGGCCCAGGGTATAGCCCCTTACAAAATTTATAAACTCTGCTGTATAGCAAGTATGTATGCAATCTTCTTTAGCGGGTTGTGAAATGTATTTTTATCCTAAAGTACCGTGCGAGCAAAAATTATATGCATCAAAGAAGGCTTGGATTAAAAAACGTAGGGCTTGGTTTATATCACAATGATATGGGGACGATATATCTAACCAAATCTAGGTTATAATTTTGTCAAATTCATATTATGACTTGATATGCCAAAGTAATGAGTAATAAAATAAGTAGACAAATACAAATTTATTTTTGTTGTTTACAAAATTAACAAAGTAAGAATATACAGAAAGAAAAAGAAAAATAATTACATGTATTCTGAGAATTCACAAAACCGGAGAGATGGAACCAGGCTTCATCCGAAAAAAATGTCAGGTCTAATAAATCATTTCCTTCCAATAAATTTTGGGTAAACCAATGAGAGTAATTCCTGCGTCTTTCAAAATCTGCGGCTTGTATTTCTTGGAATACTTGCACTTTATAAGGAAATAAATTTAGCTGCTTCTTAGGAATAATAGCCCGGCATGTTCCATAAGATCTTCCCACTTCTTGGGACAGGCGTTTTATACAATTTGTTGGCGTATTTTGCATTATTTCACAAACGTTTGCAACAAGTTCTTCTGTTCTTACAGATGGTCTTCCTGCTCCTTTCTTTGTGTTGTAGAACCTGTTTCCCTAAACACAGCCACGGTTCTTTTCAGGCAATGATAAAAATACCCAGCAATAAAAGCAACGTTTGGAAAATGTTCGTAAAAATCGTCCATGCACAAACCCGGATTGTATTGACACTCACCATTTACTCTAACCCCGTTTCGAAAATATGCTTTAACCATGAATGTTTTGTGCTGTTCCGTAAAGCCCATTGTGTGAATTGTTCAAGAAATTGGAAAAATTAGCGATGAATCAAATTACTTGTAACGACTGTCAAAGATGACGGAATAACTGATTGATTATTAATTCAGGTAGTTACTGACACCCAACAGGTATTAAGCTCTACGGCTAAGCATTACGTCTTTAGATGCAAGGCCCTCTATGATCCAAATAATGTTTGCTCGCACGGTATACTATTGCATTTTTTAACCATAGACTTCTTGTAGAATAGACTAAGCCATTTATTCATAACTAGCCTGTTTGTTCACATTAAACATTCATACTTGTAAAACAAAGACAGAAGTGCATAATGGCAACGTCTCAAGGGTTCGGAGCGATTAGTCAACGCCAGCGGCGTAGGTTGTGGTAAGAATTTTTAATACAATAAATAAGTATGATAATTAAAAAAGTTTTCATTAAGGTATTAATAAATTTTTACTTAAGTGAAGATTAAAAGAAGCCTTTGAAAAAAGCCTAAGCTCTGAATGTATGTTGTTATTTTTAATGAATGAAATTAATGAAAATTTATGCAAGAGACAATAAGAAATATTTTATTTTTTTATATTTAATCATGTGTATTTGTTATGTAGAAGATATTTGTACATACTCTGGTATGCTGCTTTGCAGTAATAGGTAAAAGTACTTTAATTGTTGAAAGAGATATATTTATTTTTTACAAGCCAGGTATAATTTTTTTGGTTTCTGCTTTTATGAGATAGCCCTAGGTATATGTTATTTTACACTTAAATGTTTCAAATTTCACAGAAAATTAATGAAATATATGCATAAGGGCCAAATTATGAATATCCTGCTTGAATCCATATAAGTATACTTCTAACTACCATGACAACAATAAATTGTTCCAATAATAGTATTCTTGGAAATTATCTCACAGATAAAAATGTTAACAAGAATTATTTTTGTTGCTACCCGTGAATGGCCGACGCGCCAAAAAGGTTAGTGAGGTTCCCGCTATCATCCTAAATTTTGTCTATAAGTAGGTACTAAATACAAAGACCTGAAATAATCATATTTATTTAATTTAAATTAACAAAACAGAAACTTGTTCTACCAATATATAGTATCTTATTGACGTTGGTAATTTATCTGAATTTTACTTGTAAAACGTGTGTTTTATTAATTTTATAAATCTAATATGTGACTTAACAGTAAGTTTGATAACATCGCTGCTTTTGATGCACATGTTAAGTATAATGGATCATACGTGGACCATACAGCTAACCAGACAAATTGTGAACTTTGGAGTCTTTGATTTCTTTAAAACGTAAACAATGTAGTCTATTCTATAAGAAGTCTATGCATTTAACTGTAGTTATCGTTAAAAGTAAAATGACATATTGATTGCTTACCGATTACGAATACGAAAACCTGAAATTAAGTAGTTAAAAAAACAATTTTTTATCGAACTTTCAAACATAATGTAAGTAAATAATCTACTTTTAACACTAAAGTTATAATATAAAATTAACTAAGTGTATAAATTCATTAATTTTAGAAGTCTCTATCAGAGTAGCAGAAGATAAGAAATTGAGAAACCAAGTTAATATTACGGTGAAGGCGGAAAAGAAAGCGTTTCTACAATATACCTTCAAGGGAGACCCTAAAATTTTTTTGGAGAAGTTAAGTATTTGAATCTGGGATCTAATTCAGCGAAGAACGAGTCGTCGGAGACATTGGCAACAATGGCTATTTTAAAAATTCTTTACCCAATGTTACAGGCAGCGATAATGAGTTTCTTAATAAATATTATGTCTATGCATTTTTCGGTCAGTATGATAAATTTAACTTCAGCGAAATATCTATTAATACAATGACATTTGAAAAACTGGTTTACAAAATTAAGACAAATGCAGCTGGGTCCGATGGTATAAGTCTTAAAATGCTTTTATATATACTTCCTCATTTAAATAATCATTTAACGGTTATTTTTAATCCAAGCCTTATTATTAGTAGGTATCTAAATTTATGGAAGAATACCAATATGATCCTTGTACCTAAAAAGAATAAACCCTCGCAGCTTTCTGATTGAACTCCAACTCAATCAGGTTTTCGTAAAAACCATAGCACAACATCAGCTTTGTTAAATACAACTGATAACATCTTTGCAGCCACTGATAAAAATAAATGTACTTGCTTCATTCTGCTGGACTAGGTATAGTAAAGCTTTTGATACTACTATTGACCATGAGGTGCTGCATACAAGCAGAGCGTTTTATTAAAGAACAGGAAGTCTGAGTTGTTATCAGTATCTAGGGGTGTTCCTTAGGGCAGCATTCTGGATTTTTTAATTTGCCCCCTGTATATTGCTGATTTTTACAGGTTTTTGAAATGTTGTTAAACGCATCAATATGAAGATGACACTTAAACATATTTTTCGTTTTTCCTCTATGAACTTGCTGCTGCTGTGCACAAAATACATTTTGATTTAACAATTATTTCTGACGTATCCCGAGTTCATGGGCTTGTTTTAAATGGGGCTAAAACCTAGCTTATAATATTTGGAAAATTTAAACATGCAGTTATGCAAGATCCATTGCTTAAAATTTTAATTAATAATATCGTCTTGCAACCCTCCATAACCTGAATTTTGGATTAACTATGGTTTCTGACGTAAGATTTTCTTTTTATTATGTTTCGATTTTATTACAGAAGGCCTATATACGGCAAAATTAAATTACTCTACATTTATAAGGATATTTAATTTCATTTCGATTCAGCTACAAAATTAAGGTTATGCAACTCCCTTGTTCTGTCTCATTTGGGCTACTGCAATGAGTGTAGGTTAATTTCTCCCGAAGTAATTAGAAATGTTCAAAACGAGTTTTACTTGCGTTTATCATATTACCAAATAGGGAAGGGACAACATCAGGGGCGTGCGGTCCATGGAAGCAAGGGTAGCATTGCTTTCCCTAAAACCAAAACGTCATCTTTATTTTATCCTTATAAATTCATTTTATCCTAAATAAATAAAACAATTATTATACTTCGGGAAAGCCTCTAAAAAAGTTGGCCTTAGCCTGTATATCTTTCGTCTCTCTCCCCCTCTCATCGGAGAAGATCTTGGCACCTGTGTACCGCCGCGACCCGTGTGCCGGCCGGCCGTCTACCACCCCGACAATGTAATATTTACATCGCTTTGCTTACTGGTCTCCATATACAAATTTCGGGGTTAAATGCAGAAAAAAGTTGAGAGTTCAAGTCGCGGGCGCTTTACTACCGAATAAGCAGTTGCTAGGATAGATTCTCATAGATTTATTGAACATCAGCTGATTATAAGCCATAAAAATGTTTAGAAGATGATATAATGTCCGCGAAAATAATTAAAGAAAGAAAATATTGTGGCATATCGGACAAGTGTGTAACTATTTTTTTTATTGGAATACACAGGGATCCAAGTTCAATGGATACCCTGGGGTGGGAAGACCACAACGGCCGTTTCGTCCTTGTTAGGACTCGACGGGCAGTCATAACCCAAGCAATTCCAAGAACGACGGAAAATGTACTAAAAGCCTCCCTGTAGAATCAAGGCGGCCCTCAATACACCTTAGCGCCATCCCATGGAACCAGCTCCAATATAAAAGATAGTTACACTGGTAATAACGAAAGGTAGACAACTAAATAAACTACGAAGTGCATCGCAATCCAGTATAGGGAACGCTATTTGCGTTTTCACCGAAAACATCTGCCATTTTGCAGACCAGAAAACAGATCAACGCTGGCACCCACCAGAATGCGCGCAATTCGCTTGAGTTTTGAGCCATAAAAATGTTTAGAAGATAATATAATGTCCGCGAAAATAATTAAAGAAAGAAAATATTGTGGCATATCGGACAAGTGTGTAACTATTTTTTATATTGAAATACACAGGGATCCAAGTTCAATGGATACCCTGGGGCGGGTAGACCACGACGGCCGTTTCGTCCTTGTTAGGACTCGACGGGCAGTCATAACCCAAGCAATTCCAAGAACGACGGAAAAATGTACTAAAAGCCTCCCTGTAGAATCAAGGCGGCCCTCAATACACCTTAGCGCCATCCCACGGAACCAACTCCAATATAAAATATAGTTACACTGGTAATAACGAAAGGTAGACAACTAAATAAACTACGAAGTGCATCACAATCCAGTATAGGGAACGCTATTTGCGTTTTCACCGAAAACATCTGCCATTTTGCAGACCAGAAAACAGATCAACGCTGGCACCCACCAGAATGAGCGCAATCCGCTTGAGTTTTGAGCCATAAAAATGTTTAGAAGATAATATAATGTCCGCGAAAATAATTAAAGAAAGAAAATATTGTGGCATATCGGACAAGTGTGTAACTACTTTTTATATTGGAATACACAGGGATCCAAGTTCAATGGATACCCTGGGGCGGGTAGACCACGACGGCCGTTTCGACCTTGTTAGGACTCGATGGGCAGTCATAACTCAAGCAATTCCAAGAACGACGGAAAAATGTACTAAAAGCCTCCCTGTAGAATCAAGGCGGCCCTCAATACACCTTAGCGCCATCCCACGGAACCAAATCCAATATAAAATATAGTTACACTGGTAATAACGAAAGGTAGACAACTAAATAAACTACGAAGTGCGTCACAATCCAGTATAGGAAACGCTATTTGCGATTTCACCGAAAATATCTGCCATTTTGCAGACCAGAAAACAGATCAACGCTGGCACCCACCAGAATGCGCGCAATCCGCTTGAGTTTTGAGCCATAAAAATGTTTAGAAGATAATGTAGAAAAATGTCCGCGAAAATAATTAAAGAAAGAAAATATTGTGGCATATCGGACAAGTGTGTAACTATTTTTTATATTGGAATACACAGGGATCCAAGTTCAGTGGATACCCTGGGGCGGGTAGACCACGACGGCCGTTTCGTCCTTGTTAGGACTCGACGGGCAGTCATAACCCAAGCAATTCCAAGAACGACGGAAAAATGTACTAAAAGCCTCACTGTAGAATCAAGGCGGCCCTCAATACACCTTAGCGCCATCCCACGGAACCAACTCCAATATAAAATATAGTTACACTGGTAATAACGAAAGGTACACAACTAAATAAACTACGAAGTGCATCACAATCCAGTATAGGGAACGCTATTTGCGTTTTCACCGAAAACATCTGCCATTTTGCAGACCAGAAAACAGATCAACGCTGGCACCCACCAGAATGCGCGCAATCCGCTTTAGTTTTGGGCCATAAAAATGGTTAGAAGATGATATAATGTCCGCGAAAATAATTAAAGAAAGAAAATATTGTGGCATATCGGACAAGTGTGTAACTATTTTTTATATTGGAATACACAGGGATCCAAGTTTAATGGATACCCTGGGGCAGGTAGACCACGACGGCCGTTTCGTCCTTGTTAGGACTTGACGGGCAGCCATAACCCAAGCAATTCCAAGAACGACGGAAAAATGTACTAAAAGCCTCCCTGTAGAATCAAGGCGGCCCTCAATACACCTTAGCGCTATCCCACGGAACCAACTCCAATATAAAAGATAGTTACACTGGTAATAACGAAAGGTAGACAACTAAATAAACTACGAAGTGCAGTGGGTTATGGCTGCCCGTCGAGTCCTAACAAGGACGAAACGGCCGTCGTGGTCTACCCGCCCCAGGGTATCCATTGAACTTGGATCCCTGTGTATTCCAATATAAAAAATAGTTACACACTTGTCCGATATGCCACAATATTTTCTTTCTTTAATTATTTTCGCGGACATTATATCATCTTCTAAACATTTTTATGGCTCAAAACTCAAGCGGATTGCGCGCATTCTGGTGGGTGCCAGCGTTGATCTGTTTTCTGGTCTGCAAAATGGCAGATGTTTTCGGTGAAAACGCAAATAGCGTTCCCTATACTGGATTGTGATGCACTTCGTAGTTTATTTAGTTGTCTACCTTTCGTTATTACCAGTGTAACTATCTTTTATATTGGAGTTGGTTCCGTGGGATGGCGCTAAGGTGTATTTTCATTAGATTGAAAAATGCTACCTTCGATACATGTTTACTATGAGGAGTTTTGAGAAAATTCCTCTTTCTGTTTGGTCATTATTATTTGTCATTCTTATACAGACTGTCCGCGGATAGGGTTTACAATAGCACAGATTTATGAAAAATTTCATTTTTCGGGAAAAAGTTATTCTTGATAAAAAGTTTTTCTTGTCAAGAAAATGCAATTCACAAAGAGAAAATTTTTATATTTCTTAAACTAATAAAACTTCAAAAACATGATTTTTCTCCAAGAGTAAACTACCTTTATTTTTTATTTTTGACCAAAATGCCAATTAGAAAACTTATTTAGAATAACGTTTGTAATTTAAAATTCGAGATTTAAAATAAATCTTCGATTTTTTTAGTTTTTTTTTTAATTTTTAGAGGTAAAAGAATTTTTTTGGATAGCAGCACTAGCAGTCGAAATACATATATTATCAATGACAGAGGGGTATTAAAAAGTTTCAAAAACTGATTTTTGGTGTAACCAAAAATATGTATTTTTAATTCCACAAATGAAATGACCCCGGAAATAACACAAAAAAATCTTAAAATAACAACAAATAATAATTTTATAATTTGCTATTCAAACACATTTTTCCAGCTGTAAACGAATGTGGTCAAAAAACGTTTAACAAAGTACAAACCAATTTTGTAGGTTATATGTCACAGAAAGTGTAAAGTGGTAAAGTATACCGTGACGGTATACAGAAGTTTTATGCTTCTAAGCTTAACCTTCCTCTTGACGGGACTGTGCATTTTTTACTTTAGCGACGTTTGTTTCGCATGGTTTCGGTACAATATCGAAACATTCTTCATGTTTTGACACATTTTCTATGAATTATAGCTACATGATTATCGAAACATTATAGAAACCAAATACTAGAAATTTTGTGTCGACTCCATTTTAGACCAGAATAATTCTCGCTTTCTGGCGGCCATTTTGACAAATTCATTTTTATATTATTAAAATTGACTTTAATTACCTTCCTGCGTCATTTGAAATGTAAAAAAGTGGTTACATTAGTTCCATTTTGCTAGCTTAATAAATTGAAAGAAGAATTAAGTAAAATTTTAAAAATATTTAAGATTTTATTTTTTGACAAAGTATTTATTTTGTGTGTAAGTGTCAATATACCGGAAGCGTCTTAAGAATATAAAGCTAAATTACTAAATTGCACGATAAAATTTATTTCGTCAACGATTTTTGGATCTCCTCTGCAATAAACCATACGAAAAAAATGTATCACTTATAGAAAATACTCTGGTGACAAATTCATTATGGCGAAATTATGCTGTCATCATATTGTTTACTTTCTTTTATTTTACAACCTGCAGAGAGATAGATATTATATATCTAATTATTTGTTTCAATAATGTTTCCATTTTGACAATTTACAATTCCAACACTCAGCGCCCTCTTTGTAAAATGAACTCTCACTCGACATATTTATGGAAACATGTTCCAAACATTTCTGAAAAATTTTCGAAACATTTTCGATAAAAGTTTCGATTTTGCGTCGAAACAACGAAAGTCACAGCCCGTACCAACCACTTGGAAATACGTGCTAATGCGCCATTTAAAATGTATACGTTTCGAAAATATTTCCATACATGTTGCCAACAATTTCCAATTTGTGTCGGAAACAGAAACAATAGTTTAGACACATTTACCGTAATGTGTCTAAAAATGCTACTTGGGTAGGGTAATCTACTATATATTGTATAACATTCTCTCCTAATTGGTTATCTTCTGCAGAGGGCGCCTCCCCTACTGAAGAAAGTATATTATAGCCCCATATATACATATTTCTAATGATGGAAGCTAAAAATGACTAAAAAACGAAGCTCCTTTAAACCGTTACGATTGTTAAAACCCCTTCGTCACTTATTTTCCTAAAATGTTGACCTTTTAACCTAAACATAACTTTTATCAACCGACTCAAATGAAAATGAATTATGCTTAAAATTGATATTCGATAATATTTCTATCTATAATGAAAATTGCCCAAACTGTTTTCGTGTAAGTATTATCAATAAACATATTAATTTTTATTAATGTTGATGCAAGTTAGTTTAAGAAAAATAACAATTTGCGATATGATTTTCGGCACTAAACCATTTCATCATCTTATCTCGAATTTTTAAATTTTGTTACATCATCCCAAGTATCGCTCGGGTCGACCGCTGTTTGTGAATAAAAGGTAGCCTATGGAAGGAAATTCATTCATTCGTTCAGCTTGCTTCGTAGAGTTCACGTTATAAAAATATTATCGTTCAGTCAATAATTTTGGCGCGAAAATGTCTAAAGTAGGTTTTGGTCTTGACTACAATCAATTTATCAGTGTCCATTGTTCTAGGAGAAGACCTGCCCTAACAAGAGAATTAAGTAAGTTAATATTTCTTTAGTTTTTTTAGGTATAGGGTAGTACTAAGTACTATTGATGATAATATACATATTTAAAAATAGGATAAACTTAGGAATCCTTGCTAAGGAATTGTTTGTTATTCATAAATAAAAAGTAGTAAAGACTGCAGACAGTATTCATTGTTTAGTAAAGTAAATACGTATATGTAAGTAAGTATCCACGTATCATTAGGTTTTAACTAACCAATTGCATATAGTAGGTACCATTGACTATTTTTATTCACTTAGCTCAACATAACTATATTTTTTAAACGAATTCTAATAATTATTGACCAAATAATATGATTTTTCAAAAATTAATGTTCGGTTGCACAAAGGTTTTTAATAATAATTAACTAACCAGCAACTTTGACGGTGACATAAGTGACAGTTGCAGGCATAGTTTGTTTACTCACAATCAAAGCGCCTGATTGGCGAGTAAATCATGCCTGCCAATGTCTCTTATGTCAAAATGAAAGTTGCTGGTTAGTAAATTATTATGAAAAACCTTTGTGCAACCAAACATTAATCTTTTAGAAATAATATCATTTGGTCAATAATTAGAATTCATTTAAAAAAATATATGTAGATACAGGTAATTACGTTATGTTGAGCCAAATAAATAAAAAGTAGTCAATGGTGGATGGTGGCATTTTGTTAGTAAATACCCAACATTAAAGTTTTTAAATTTTAATATTCAGTAAGTATATTAAAGTTGTTTTGTAAAATGTTCTGTGTGGCACCGCACCGGTTGAAATTTTTTAACAAGTAACAAAACTAAGATGAGAATAATATGCAATCTGTTTTTCTTCAGGTCCCCAGATTTCGAAAACGATATAAAATAAAATGTGTATTATTCAAAAAAGTTACATTATTTTATAATGCTTTTTTAAGCCACCATGTCAAATCATAAATTGTTTTAGAATATGGGTGCATTAGTGGCAATAAATGGCCATCCTATAGAGTGTGACCATGCCAGTAAAGTCCGAATCATACGGGATTTTTTTTTATTAATAGCTTTATTGGAAATTTGACTCTCGCATCAAGTTCTGCTTTGATCGAGATGAAAATTAAGCAAAAAAATAGTAGTCACATGATTCGCATTCTGTCAAATTTAAATTTTTTTCAAAAAATAATTCAAAAGTGGAGATATTTCTGAAAATATCGAAAAATTTTATTAGAAAAAGTTTTTTTGAATGCAGTTTCTAGCCCATATGCAAAATTTCAGCTGCATAAGATAATTTTGATTTTTTACCCAGCGCTAAAATTTATTTTCCTCTTAATGAACACTTTACTGATAACACTGTGTTCTTTTTTGTCTTAAGTTTTCACAAATACTTATTTTATGAAGTCACCTTATAGGTACAGGGTCAAAAACAAATAAAATTTGCATCACATGCGACCAAATTTTAATAGCCCAATTTTGATTCTGTAGAAAAACACACATTTAATATGGCGCTACTTTAAAGAAAATGTATCTGAAATAAAGCATTGTCAAAACTAAGCAGTTTTATGTGGGTTGCGTTGAGTCTTATTTTGCAAAAGGGGTGCAATTTACAAAATATGGATAAAAATCAAAATTATCTTATGCAGGTAAATTTCCATGTGGGCTAGAAACTGCATTAAAAAAACTTTTCCTTATAACTTTTTTTGATACTTACTGAAATAACCCCACTTTTGAATTATTTTTTGGAAAAAATTAAAATTTTACAGATAATGCGAATCACGTGACTACCATTTTTTTTGCTGAATTTTCATCACGATCGAAGCAGAACTTGATGCCAAAGTCAAATTGAAAATAAAGTTATTTATAAAAAAATCCCATATGATGCGGACTTTACTGGTCACACTGTAAACACTAATTTATTGAAGACAACATAAAGTGCTGAGCTATGTATGCCCAATATGGTTAATCTAAGCAATAATGCTGATATTTAACCATTCCCGATTTTCGGCAGAGTTATTTACCCAATCCATATACAAAATTTCGTTATTCCCCGTCAAGCAGTTTTTAAGCCTTCAAGCCAACTGACAGACATACCATCGGAAATGGGTTTTCGTGGTATAGGGACCCTAAAACGACAACATCTAATAGTTATAATATGTCATAAATATATTTTTTTCGCAATTACTTGAAATACTGTCTACGCGAGGAAAGTACAAAAATACTTTTAAATGAAATTTGAAAAATCATATGCTTTTGATATCTACAAAAAACAATGATGTCAATAAACAGATTAAGTTAATTGTAGGGCGTGACAACTACACGTATGATTTAAGATAGTATTTAACAATGAGAAATGCTGGCCCAAAGACGTGCCCCCCCCCCTCTCTTTCTCACTCAAGAAAGTTTCTTGCGTACCTACTTCTAAGAAATTGCAAAGATTTAAGGGGTTGCACCAGAGTTTACAGAATTAAACAAAAAAAAAATGTGTGTGCTTAAGACCATACGACAGAAGTGAAAACTTCAACAAGGTTAATTCAGTGCCCACAAAAAGGGCTAAACGCGCCTAAAGAAGTTTTCACTTCAAAAATAACATAAACTTGGAATACGGGATAATTTTACTGCATACGAAAAAATATATTTCCTAAAATTGAACAACCCTTGAATTTTTACATCTTCAACACGCCTGACGCTGACGCGTGACGGCTCAGTTTAATTCAGTGCCCACAAAAAGTGCTAAACGCGCCTAAAGAAGTTTTCACTTAAAAAAAAACACCCAGTCACTATAGGTGTGCCTTTTAGTTCCCAGTTATATCACATTTCTTTATTATAGGATTTTCACTTTCTACCCTAAAAATCAAAAGATATATATTACAATGTTACTTAATGTAGTACATCCATACCTATTCTCGCTTGGCTGTCGCTGTTTCTGGTGTCTGTCTGACGCCAGGTAAAATGAACCGTTTAGGTCTAAAAAGGTCTACGAATTTATAATATACCAGCCCTTTTGTTCTTATTGAAATAAACTCTTGGGGTAGGTACAACCCTCAATAAGCTTTGTCGAAACATAAAAGTTATTTTCTGATGCAACTTTTCGGCAAATTACTATATTTTGTAAAAAAAATCATCAATTATTAAAATGTATTCTTAATTTTTATTTTATTTTGGCAAAATTTTTGTTATCCAAACATCAATTTAACATTTTACAAAGTTTTGTTGTTGGCTATCAGAGTTTAATCTTTCATATTTAAATTTTTATATTATTTAAAAACGTGCCGTTACAATGAAAGCCATGATTGTGATATTTGGTTGTTAGAGATTGTAACTAAGAAAAAGGTATCTAGTAATGACCTTTCCTTTACAAAATGTAACGCTCTGCTTAAAGCATTTATAAAAAGTTTTTCCATATTATTTTTAGTTTAAGAGTTATAGCCTAAAACAGTTATTTTTGTACAATGGTCAAAAAAACTTACTTTTTTTGTTGCTATGGATGCACATTAAACAATATTTTTTTTTTAAATGTTATTTTTTCACGGCTAGAAAAAAGTATTGATGTTTTCGTATAAATTCAAAAATTAATTTCCAAAACATGTTTTATAATCAAAGTAAATCAAATTAACAAATATTAGCATAATAATTAACTGTGAAGTTAGAGCAATTGCTTACTATATGAAGTCCAGTATGCGATGTTACATATTGTTGGTTTTAACTCAAAGGCTAAACAGAAAATAATACTGAAGTATTCTTTCATATAATAAAGTGTATCCTCCTTCAAAAAAGCAGCTTTCTAATTAAAATTCCTTTCGGGTACTGCACTAAATAGAAAAAAAAGTTTGATTTAAATGTGTCTGGCAAATTCATGTTAATGTTTTAAAAATATAACAGTTAAATTTCAAATAAAGAAATTGCATGCACAACCAAATCCAGTGACCATTTTGATATACAAAAATAAAAGTGTATTTTCTACCTACAGGTATCAACTCAGGTATCATTTAGGTATCAACTTTACTTGTTTCTTATATTTCTTAGCATATAACTTCGCCACCTCAAAACTCTTGGTAAATTTGATTTTTAACAGCTGTCTTATTTTAAATCCAATTTTCATGATTTTTTAACCAGTTAATTATTCATGTATTAAGATTTTTTTAAATAATTAACACTTTTTACATACAGTGTGTCCACGGATAGAGTTTGGAAGAGAAAAAACCTTTTTATTAGTAGATATAGAAGAAAAAGTCATTCTTTATAAAAACCTCTGCTTGTGCCGAAACTACAATTTCGAATACAAGATTTGCGATTACTATGCAGGGTTCGTCAGAAACAACAGTTTTTGTTTTTTGGATTTTTTTTTCAATTCTAATGTTCAATTCTTTTTGATGATTGGCTAAATTCTTACTTTAGGAACAAATGGATTGGAAGGTACCTCAGTTGGCACGTAGAAGTCCCGATCTCACCATTATCGACTTTCATTTACGGGGATATCTGAAGCCACATTTGTATAAAACCAATTTCTAGCAGCTGCATCGATTTTGTACCAATCGATCCGCCAAATTTTTTTGCATATACCTATACCGTATATTTAAACCTAAAATGACCCAAAAATGGAGCTGCATCCTTCTTGCAGCAAGTCCTCAATTATTGTAGTTTCAGCACAAGCAGACGTTTTTATAAAGAATGTTCTGAAAAAATTGAGGTAGATAACTAATTTCAAAAATCTTTTGCTACGTCTTTGATGAATGTATTCTTAACATTTGAATCATGTGATAAATTCATTTCTTGTAAAATTATGAAAATAGGATTTAAAATAAAAAGTTATTACTTACTTAATCGTCAAAATTACCGAAAATTTTGAGGTGGCGGAATTTTGTGTCGGGAAGTTTAATTTTAAACAAGTTACGGTATCATTTTGTATTAGCCATTCTATACTTCATTATAGTACTTAACATTATCGAGAACAATTAATATATTATACTTATACTGGCTTTTAAAATTTTTTAAATTCCAATAAAACTGGTATTAACTAATTCAATAATGAGGAGACAATTTCAATATAATAAAAACGACATTTGATTGATAGCTTAATTATCACTAATTAATAGGAACACAAACATTTCAAATAATTATGTATTAATTAAAGATTATGTAAAAATGGTGAGCTTATTTGTCCAGTGCACTATCGACTGTAACTAAATCAACCTAAATATTTTATACAGGGTTGTGATAACGAAATGGATCAGGGCTTTATACAGAGTAGGTAGATATCGCTTACTTGATCAAGAATCACTCAAACATGTCAATACAATTTTTTTGTAATGCCTTTTTTTAGAGAAGCAAAAATAATTTTCAGATAATTACTATCTGCAACTGTTTTCGAAATATCAGGATTTCATGTTTTAAAATAGATAACTTATCTACCTGCATTTATCGTCGTCTATATGTTTCTAATTTTGAATGTAGGTACCGTGCGAGCAAAAATTATTTGCATCAAAGAAGGCTTGGATTAAAAAACGTAGGGCTTGGTTTAGATCACAATGATATGGGGACGATATATCTAACCAAATCTAGGTTGTAAATAATTGTCCAAAACGTAGTTCGTCGTCAAGTAATTGCTCCACAAATGGATTCAAAATATTGTCTCTATACCGCTGTGCTGTAACTGTATCATGGAAAAAAATAGGACCAAAAATTCTTCTTCGGGAAACAGCTAACCAGACACCAATTTTTTGAGGGTGCAATGTGGACTCTATAAAAAAAAATTGGGATTTTCACTACTCTGCATACGTGAATTCTGAGAATTCACATAACCGGATAGGTGGAACCAGGCTTCATCCGAAAAAAAGTCAGGTCTAATAAATCATTTATTTCCAATACATTTTGGGTAAACCGTTAAGAGTAATTCCTGCGTCTTTTAAAATCTGCGGCTTGTATTTCTTGGAATACTTGCACTTGATAAGGAAATAAATTTAGCTGCTTCTTAAGAATAGTCCTGTATGTTCCATAAGATCTTCCCACTTCTTGGGACAGGCGTCTTATACAAGTTGTTGGCGTATTTTGCATTATTTCACGAACGTTTGCAACAAGTTCTTCTGTGCTTACAGATGGTCTTCCTGCTCCTTTTTTTGCATTGTTTAGAACCTGTTTCCCTAAACACAGCCACGATTCTTTTCAGGTAACGATAAAAATCCCCAGCAAAAGCAACGTTAGGAAAATGTTCGGGAAAATCGTCCATGCACAAACCCGGATTGTATTGCCACTCACAATTTACTCTAACCCCGTTTCGAAAATACGCTTCAACCATAAATGTTTTGTGCTGTTCCGTAAAGCCCATTGTGTGAATTGTTCAAGAAATTGGAAAACTTAGCGATGAATCAAATTACTTGTAACGACTGTCAAAGATGACGGAATAACTGATTGATTGTTTATTCAGTGTAGTTACTGACACCCAACAGGTATTAAACTCTACGGCTAAGCATTACGTCCTTAAATGCAAGGCCCTCTTTGATGCAAATAATTTTTGCTCGCACGGTACTTAGATTTCGCCTTTTGACTTGTGCATGTTTTATAATTACTGCATCGATTATAAGCTGTTCCTGGCAACCGAATGATTTGTAATACAACCACTTTGCTCATCACCTACTAAGTTATTTATGCAGCGTGTATATATTTTTGAGTATTATTATTATTATTATTATTATAATTTTTATTATTATTATTAATATTAATATTATTATTAACCGCTTATGTTGTAAACTGATAAGTTGTTATTGACGTACGTGACCAGAAATTTATATAAAACTGCACTTGAAATGACAGCAACTTATGTAATTTCAAAAATAAAGATCAAAGATTATTGAATGATTTGCTAAATTCTTATTATAAAATTAACTAGATCATGAATTACCGTCACAACACTTAAAACCATAATAACCAGATAATACTATCTCCTGTTTCTAAATAGTAAAAACTATGAAACTATTTTTTGTTATTATTTTTATTTCCTATTTGTCGGATAGAGTTCAAAGAGTTAGCCTGGATGTTCAGTTTTCTGAAATCCTTGGTGGCGCCGCGGGTGTACCACAGGGTAGTATTCTGGGCTCACGTTTTTATAGTATATTTACTTTAAACTTCGTGAAGTTTCTTAAATATTGTCTATTCCATTATTATGCAGACGATACCAGAATGTACTCATCATTTAAATCCTCTGATGTTGTACTACAAAAAACCTAATAGGGACTTCGAAGCTCTTCAAAAAGTCTGCCCTGACCATTTACTTAAAATTAATCCTAATAAATTTGTAGCCTTATTATTTTGCAAGGAAACTCAATTAGAACATTTATTCAATACTCTCGAATTAAATCTTGGTAAGACCAGATCCCTTTGAAAAATTCCTTTAAAGACTTAGGCCTGGTACTTGACAATAAACTCAAATTTAAAGAGCATGTAACCATTTGCCTAAGAAGACCATTTTCTGTACTCAAAAATTTGTACTACCATAGGCACTTTTCCATATAACTCGGCGACTGAGGGAAAAATACTTGTTCACAACTATTGGTGCTTGAGATTAATTTCCTTCCAAGTGGTGTCACGCATCGAAACATGCAGATATTAGATACATATTTCCGAACTATAACATCAACCAAATCACTTCTAATAACAACTTTTTTCTAGCCAAGCGACAATATGGTGCTCCCAAGGAATCGATTTCACTCGCCGAAGGTATGCCCAACGAGGTCACCTTCCCATTCCAATCAATTAACATTCAAATGAAAGACGGTTCATCCATGAATATTCAGGGTCCGCAACTGCACGCCGCTCTTCAGTATATTCCGTCCCAAGGTTACCCACCGCTATTGAAAAAACTGAAAGACATGACTTACCAAGTCCATAACCCACCGAACTGGCAAGACAGGGATGTTATTGTGACCAATGGCTCTCAAGATGGAATCAGTAAGGCATTGGAGATGCTGGTTGAAGAAGGAGACCCTGTGCTAGTTCAAAATCCTCTGTATGCTGGAACTGAAATTATTGTAAGTATGAAAAATAATTATCAGATCAAGATCATTTACTTTAGCCACCTCGGTAGTTTCAAATGGAACGTTTTAAAAAGTTACCAGTTAAATTTAAATCTTATTAAACGGTTTGCATTTAATGATAAAAGGTGAATGAATAAAATTTATATTATCCAATGCAAAACCTTTAAATTATTCTTTTTCCCCTATCTTTTATTTGATGAAAACATTGATACAACTACAAGGACATATGAAACTAATATTTAATTATTTTTGTAGCTGAAGCCCTTCAAACCAAATCTAATAGGCATTGAACAAGACGAATATGGAATTATCCCTGAAAAACTAATCAGCGCCCTCGAAGGCTGTAAAGCTTATACAGAAGAGGGTGGGGGGAGAAAGATGCCAAAAGTCATATACATCAACCCAACCGGTTCGAATCCCACAGGAGTCACAATGTCCCTGGAACGCCGAAAAGAAGTCTACAAAATCTGCTGCGATTACAATATTCTTATTCTTGAAGATGACGCTTACTACTTTTTACATTTCCTCGAAGAGCAGCCCATTTCTTTCCTGTCATTGGACGTCGAAGGTAGAGTCATCCGATTTGACTCCATGTCAAAAGTTTTATCGTCAGGACTAAGACTTGCATGGTTAACGGGACCTAAACAGCTTGTTCACTATGTAGAACTTCACATTCAAAGTGCTATGCTGCATTCTAGTACTCTCTCCCAGGTAATTATTGTTTGTCATACATTTTTAAGTTCAACCTTTATGCAATAGTTTCGCTCCGCCTATCATTGTAATATTATTATTCAATTAATTAAAAAATCACCTTCTCTGAAGAATGTAAGCTTAAAACACGAGATTCTGAAGAGCAAAAAGCTAAAATAAATATATTTAAATATACAGTGTGTCCCCGAATGGAGTTGACAAGAGAAAAAAGATCTTTATTATTGATTTTACGACGAAAACTTATTCTTTTTAAAAATTTCTGCTTGTCGAGAAAATGAATTTACCATATAAAAATTCTAGATTAGATGTGATGTGATAAATTAAGAAAACATGAAAATGCTTTAGGAGAGAAGTACCATTATTTATTATTTTAGACAAAATGTTTATGAAACAAAGTTGTTTATAATCCAAAATAAAGCCTAAATGCAAAATTTTTAAATCTAAATTATAATTTTTGTTTCTTATTTTTTACAATAGAATTTATGAACATTCAAAATGAAAACCTGAGAGTGCTGACCTATTTATTTAATTTATTTCTAATTTGAAGAAATGTGTGCACGTTGGAGGAGGATAAATGTAGAATAATAACTTTTTCACAATTGTACATTTTGAATGTTCATAAATTCTATTGTAAAAAATAAAATTTTCATGTTTTCTTAATTTATCAACACCCTGTACATCTGATCTAAAATTTTTATATCGTTAATTCATTTTCTCGGCAAGCATCATTTTTTTATAAAGAGTAACTTTTCGTCGTAAAATCAATAATAAAGATCTTTTTCCTCTTGTCAACTCCATCCGGGGACACACTGTATTATTATACCTTAGCATTTACACTGTCAAAAATGTGTAATGTTTCACTATACCTTTTTAAAAAGTAGGATTATTGTAAAAAATCCCCTGATATACACAAAAGTTATGAGATGTTACGAGTAAACAATAAAATAAGCCGCTGTTTAACAGAGATGAATTTAAAAACACTAATCAGCTGATTTGTGGTGTACGGTTTATAAGATTAATTAGATAGGTATATAAAAACTTTAACTTAAGGAATCCAGTTTCAGATTAAAGAAAAATTGTGTCTATTAAACTAAAAAAAGGTTGATTATACTGCCACACAAATATATTCATGTTCAAACAAAGTCCAAACTTTTTAATGATATACGCTATAAAAAAATATTTTTTTCTCCAGCACTTTCAATGAACCATAGTCCATAACTTCTGATTTTGATAACAAAGTATGTTTTTTGCGCACTGATAATGAGTTTAAATAGCTCTATTTAAAATATATTGTCCGTTGACCTAGTGTTAAAAATCTTATCATATTATTCGTTTACAAGATAATTGTAAAGCGGTTTTAACCGGTTTAAAAGAACCATAATTAATGCATTTTTATAGATTGTCGTTGGATAAATATTTAGTTACAATGCGTATGTCCTTATCAATTTGTTTATGAATATATCAATTAATATATTTCATAATGTCAGTATTGTCCTAAATAGGGTTTTTTTTAGGTTATTTTCGACAACTTACTATCATCGTGGGGCTTGAATGGATTGCTATCGCACTTTTCATACGTAAGAACGTATTATCAAGCACGCAGAGATTTTACACTGGCCTCAATGGATAAGCATCTAAAAGACGTTTGCGAATGGAATATACCTACAGGAGGACTATTCGTCTGGATAAAAGTCCATGGAGTAACTGACGTGTGGGACATGCTGCTAACCAGAGGATTAAAGAAGAATATAACATTTGTTCCGGGACATGCATTCATGGCTGATCCAACTGCAGCATGCAATTACATAAGGGCATCGTTCAGCAAAGCTTCCTTGAAGCAAATTGACAAGGCGATGCAGCTTTTAGGTGAACTTATACGGGAAGAACACTTGCTATTGCGGAGGAAGTTGGATGGTTTAGAAAATAGTATACTTAGATAGTTTTATTGAATAGATAAATTATTTTTGTCTCTTCATATACTTCGCTGTATATACCATTCTAGCAACTGTTGATACACACAACGAATGATGACGGAATGTGTATTCAGTTGTGAATATAAAGCTCTGGCGAGCTGTATTAGTTACTAATTTATTTTTTAAAAGAGCGCGGATAGGCAGTGTAATATACTTTGGGAAATAATTTAAACTATGATTTTATATTTGATTCATTACACACCTAAGAAAAATGCAACATACTCTTTGTAAAGAAATAGTTAACTGTAATTGAAATCTGAAAATAAAAGCAATTTTCGATTCCAATATGACCGAATGCTGAAAAACTGATTACGATTATGTAAAGATAATAATTCTGATTTCGATAAATATTCTCGTTCCTTCATACACCGTTACTATACTGCAAATTATCTTATGAAAATACCGTACCCCATAAGTATGTTAGGTGTATTTTAAGAAGACTAACAAGTATTTTTACGGCGTAAATTATTGGTATTTATTTCAAAGAAATGAAATCTAAGAATTAAGGTGACAGAAGTGTAGTAATTTATAAGGATAAATGTAATAAATGGAGAAAGATATGTACGTATTTTATTCCTTTCCATTCTATGTTTCCTTTTTTCCAGTACCAAATTATCTGAACTCATATAGGTAATCATTTACATCCCAGATTAAATACGTTTTCGAAGATAAGTAAAACCAATGACAATAACACAATGACTTATGACTATTGACTCAGTTTGTATTCAATCTAATGCACTCATTTGTGTTATTTTTTTTAAAAAGAAATATGTTTAATGACCCTAAGATATCTAGCGGGTGTCCCACACTACAGAGTTTGATGAAATTAGGATAATTGAGTTATTTAAATTAGAAAGTTTGAATTAGTATAACAGCTTTTCATAAAAACCTGTTTTTAATGGTTTAGTCGATCGCTCGAGACGATTTTGGCATTTTTTTATTTCAAGCCTCGAATTGTTCTAATTTATTTGACACGCAGTTATTTTTAACACAGAAATTAAAATATACCTAAGCAAACTAAGCATGTATTCATATCAATTTTTTCTTCCAAGCCGGATCCATGATTACTTTTTAGCAAATTATTTTAAATAAAATACCTTAAACTTTATACTAGGTGTCCCAAATCATGTAGAAATTGAGCTAATTTCGTTATTAAAACGTCTTAGCTAATTAGAAGTTAATTATTGATTATTATTTTTGATCAATTATCTTCTTCTGCCCTATGCTAAAGCGCACGGTGGCGATCTTTTGTACTTCTCCTAAATCATATCCTATAGGATACCGTTCTCTGCTTGTCGAAATATTGTGGCGGCGTTTCTTATTCCACACCAGTCCCTTATGTTTAGAAGCCAAGAATGTTGTTTTCACCCCGGTCCTCTTCGACCCTCTATCTTGCCCTGCAAAATCACCTTTGGGATTGAGTACTTATCACCCTAAGGATATCTATGCTCGAGATAGATATATTTCGTTCCTTCACGATGTCAAGAAGCTCCCTCTGTACACCGGACATTCTCAACACTTCCTCGTTGGATGTGTGTGCCATCCAGGGAATACGTAGCAGCCTACGTAGAGTCCACATCTCAAGAGCTTCTATGCGGTTCAGTGTTCTGACCTTTAGAGACCATGTTTCTGTCCCATATATAGCATGATAGGCCACAAGTAGCATTTAATTACTCGAAAGCGTAGAGGCAGTGGAAGAGTGCGTGCGAGGAGAAAGTTTTTAATTTAAGAAACGTAGTTTTTGCACGTCCAACCCGAATTTTCATCTCCTCGTCGCAGTCCCATTTTTGACTAAGATAGGTATACTGCAGTGGTATACAAAACACGCCACCTGTTCCAGATTCTGTTCGTAAATCTTAAATGTTACATCAACATACTTGCGAGCAAATCTTAAATGTTACATCAACATACTTGCGAGCTATTGCCATGACTTTTGTTTTGATGGTATTGATCTTTAGACCGAACTGTTTACCTATTTGGTTAACTCTGTCTACAAGATATTGAAGATCCTCAGGAGAATTCGCCAATATAGCGATGGGCAGTTTATACCGTACGAGCAAAATTTTTTCGCATCAAAGAGGGCTTGGATTAAAAAACGTAGGGCTTGGTTTAGATCACAATGATATGGGAACGATATATCTAACCAAATCTAGGTTAAATTTTGTCAAATTCATATTATGACATGATAAGCCAAACTAGTGAGTAATAAAATAAGTAGACAAATACAAATTTATTTTTGTTGTTTACAAAATTAACAAAGTAAGAATATACAAAAAGAAAAAGAAAAATAATTACCTAAATTGGCCACCGCCATGCTCCAAGCCTAAATTCACACGTCTCTTCATATTTTCGAAAGTATTGACCACCATCTCTGGAGAAATGTTACCACATTCTTGTATAATCCTTTCTTATAATTGTTCTAATGTTCTAAACTTGCAACTGTTGTTTTAAAAATAGTGTTCTTTAAAAAATGAGGAAAAACGAAGTAATCCATAACCGTTAAACAAGGTGATCTAGGTGGGAATTCAATGTCTGATCGAGAACTGATCAATCTGTCGTCGAAAAAATTGCGTAAGTAGTTAATAGTTACGGCGGCTGTATGGGCGGTTGCACCGTCCTGTTGAAAATATCCAAAACGTAGTTCGTCGTCAAGTAATTGTTCAAAAAATGGATCCAAAATATTGTCTCTATACCGCTGTGCTGTAACTGTGTTATGGAAAAAAATAGGACCAACAATTCTTCTTCGGGAAACAGCTAACCAGACACCAATTTTTTTAGGGTGCAATGTGTACTCCACAAAAAATTGGTATTTTCACTACTCCACATGCGTGTATTCTGAGAATTCACATAACCGGAGAGGTGGAACCAGGCTTCATCCGAAAAAAATGTCAGGTCTAATAAATCATTTCTTTACAATAAATTTTGGGTAAACCATTGAGAGTAATTCCTGCGTCTTTCAAAATCTGCGACTTGTATTTCTTGGAATACTTGCACTTTATAAGGAAATAAATTTAGCTGTTTCTTAAGAATAATCCTGCATGTTCCATAAGATCTTCCCACTTCTTGGGACAGGCGTCTTATACAATTTGTTGGCGTATTTTGCATTATTTCACGAACGTTTGCAACAAGTTCTTCTATTCTTACAGATGGTCTTCCTGCTCCTTCTTTGTGTCGTATAGAACCTGTTTCCCTAAACACAGCCACGGTTCTTTTCAGGCAATGATAAAAATCACCAGCAATAAAAACAACGTTAGGAAAATGTTCGTGAGAATCGTCGCCATGCACAAACCCGGATTGTAACCCCGTTTCGAAAATACGCTTTAACCGTGAATGTTTTGTGCTGTTCGGTAAGCCCATTGTGTGAATTGTTCAAGAAATTGGAAAAATTAGCGATGAATCAAATTACTTGTAACGATTGTCAAAGATGACGGAATAACTGATTGATTGTTAATTCAGGTAGTTATACTGGCACCCAACAGGGTATTAAGCTCTACGGCTAAGCATTATACGTCCTTAGATGCAAGGCCCTCTTTGATGCTAATAATTTTTGCTCGCGCGGTATAAATAAAGATAAGTGTGTGTTTACCGGTGAATTGCCCATCGCCTTTTTTACACCTTTTAAAAATTAACAGGAACGCAAGGGAAAATATTTCACAAAGAACCTTTACAATTTACTTAAAAATTACGACATTTGGTCCTGGAACTGTGTCAAAACTCGTCGGTACAGGCAATATTTCCGAGCATATTTGTAACGGTATTTTTAAAAAATTTAGCCAGTCATAAAGTCACGGTCTGGGATATTTTATACATCATTTAAACTACATAATTATTTCTGATTTCGCTAATCCATTGCTTTTTAATAAATTATTGGATATTATAAGTATGTCGCAAATGTCGTATAATTAAGTAACGTAACGTAATAGTTAAGTTGGACTTATCATGGAGATTATTTTTAAACTGATTACAAAAATTTGGGATTTCCCTTTAACTAGGATGAAACCATATTGTTTGTTTTGGTATGCAGTAACTTTGCTGAATGCTGATGTAATAAAAAATCCATATCTGATGTATTTGTCCGAAAAATAAAACCTACTTCCAAATAAGATGGGATGTTCAAATTTCCTACATATTTAGATAAGACGTAAGGGAACGTAAGAGCGCGACGTTGTGAAGCAAGTGGGCCTACGCTAGTAGTAACTTCTTATATGATTGGTAAAAATCCTATAACTCAATTAAACCAAACAAGTCAATTATTTAAATGTCTCTGGAAGTCATTCTTATGTTAATTTTATATTTTTCTATAGACACTTGATTTGCCATTTCTAGAGGTTAAAAAAGTATTAATCCACGGAATTTTTTAAAACCTATTAAAACGGCGTAGGTTATTAGCGATTTCAGTAGAAAAGTTTTCACCCTAACAATAAAACAAAAGACGATATTTTTTAAAAAACATCTTCCTTTACGTGGGCAGTTTGTTACATGTTTTCTATTGTAAAACACGTTTACAGCGTCATCTGTATGCAGTGGCAGCAATATTAAATAAATCCTTGCTTCCCAAAAACAGATCGCATGAAGAACAGGGGTATGGATTTATTGCCTGACGGGTGACGTGATCAATATTAGGTATTACTTAAGCGCGTTCAGAGATGGCATTGCTTTCATCAAGACATAATATGGTATACCTACTTTCCATTTGCTTCTTTTAAACAGCTAAGCAAAGTAAATATCTTTGCTTAGTTAAGTTCAGGGCTGGATTAACAACTAGGCCAAATAGGCCATAAACTAAGGCGCCACGAACGAAATAGGCGCCGCAACTTTTTAACGAGTTTCAGTGTACCTAATAATAATTATTATTTTATAAATTTAAATCACTATTTAACCTATGGCATAATTGCTAATTATCATACCTATAAAGTATAAAGAAGATTCCACATTCCAATCTAAACAAAAATATTCTAAATTAAAGTAGGTATTAAGACTATAACTTATCAGATCTCGTGAAATCAACTTCCTTCGACCACATTATTCAAAATTTCTCGAGTCAAAAATGTCGAAAAAAACATTTCTAGTATATTAATATCTACTCTTAAAAATATGTCGTTATTTTTAAAATTACCTTAAATACATTTTTTGGGCATTGGGTAACGAAAACTGTTCCTTTATTACCTTTATATTTTTTGCTCAAAACATTTACATATAGGTATTATTTTATTACTGTAAGTAAAACACTTTTTACTTAAATTCCACTTTTTATTGACAATACGACATGTTTCACTGCACTGTCGCATTGTCAATAAAAAGTGGCATTTAAGTAAAAAGTGTTTTACTTACAGTAATAAAACAATATTATTATGGATTTGCACCAAGTAACGACAAATAATATTAAAGTATTATTTTATTTGTTGATGTCATTGATCTTGTTAATAACGAGTCGTTATTGATATGATGTTTTAGAAGTAATTCCTATACTTTAGTTTATATATCATGTTGTTTATTTATAACGAATCAATATACCAATATCATTTTTTGACTCTTACTCTTAGCGCTAAAATTGTGTTTTTATGTGTTTTACTTTTTATATCCTAATTTAAAATGTATAATAAAACTCGTAATTACTATTAAGTTGTCATACAGCGCTCTCTAGCGTTCAATGTAAAGAGAATTAAGATCGAGTTTATAACGCAAGCGATAAAACAAGAAAAGCTCTTTTCAACGAGACAAAGTTTGTTAAATTCGGTTAAACCTAACCGAAGCTATCAATCAAAATAACAAGAAACAATTGACGCCACCCCACCACGGTATATCGGCTATAGAACTAGTTAGATAGAATTTTATTATATAGGTATTTTTGTTGTATACCCAGTATAAAAAATTATTTAACTGATATATAATATGGTCATTATATGCCAACAAAAATGCTTTGTATAATAACAATAATACCTATTATTGTACAGATGGGCATGCAAAGTCGTCACCAAGGAGGTCAAATGTGTACTCCCAATTTTAAAGATGTTTATTACACATGCATTTTCGTCACCGAGGCAGCAAGCAGGTAAAAATGGTACATGCAAAGTCGTCACCAACTATTAAAAGCTCATTAAAAATTATTTAAATAAATTATGATTAAAGAAATAAAGTGCACTGGTGAAAAATTTTAAAAGTGTGAGTGCAAGGTGTACATGCAGCGCATATACAGGGTGTTCATTTGAAAACTTCCCACCTCGATTTTCCTGCTTTAAAATGAAAATGTGGAAAATCGTTCGGACCCGTCGATTTTTATTTCGAGGGGGACATCTTTTGCGTATATTGTTAATCTTGTTACTTCAAGCCCCTAGGAGGGATCCCCTCCCTAAAAATAAAATCTAAATCTTAAATGGATACCCCTATTTTATATAATTTTTTTGGATTCTGCATAAAATTCTGAACATTTTTTAATAAAAGCATTATTAGTCTATAGTTAACAGTTTCCGAGATATTTACTCTTGAAAAATAACATTTTTGAACTTTGGCAGCGTCTAGCTTTCAAACTGTACGTCTTAGAGCAAAACGGCTTACATGTCCTTTTTATTATCTTTCCAATAGTGTCAACTTCTGGTTAAACCGGGTGTAAGAAATATAGTACTTCCGGTTTGACCGGAAGTTGGCACTATTGGAAAGATAATAAAAATCGAAGATAGGGACATGTAAGCCGTTTTGCTCTACGACGTACAGTTAGAAAGCTAGACGCTGTCAAAGTTCAAAAATGCCATTTTTCAAGAGTAAATATCTCGGAATCTGTTAAGTATAGACTATAATAATGCATTTATTAAAAAATGTTCAGAATTTATAAAATAGGGGTATCCATTTAAGATTTAGATCTTACCCCCCTCCCTCCTAGGGGCTTGAAGTAACAGGATTAAAAATATACGCAAAAGATGTCCCCCTCGAAATGAAAATCGACGGCTCCTAGCGATTTTCCACATTTTCATTTTAAAGCAGGAAAATCGAAGTGGGAAGTTTTCAAATAAACACCCTGTATGTATTGGGATTCAAAAGAAGTAGGTGACTGTTTTGCCCTTGATTGATCAGAAAGTATGCCTCCAGATGATAGAGTTGTTAAATATGCTGATTACTTAGTTGATAATTATATTTCTGAGGAATCACTTTTTCCACCCATTATCTGGGCAGAACAGTCAGCTACTGTATGTCGCACGACCAATGCTTGTGAATCTTTTCATGCGCATTTTAACGACAGTTTGTACAAAGATCATCCAAATTATTTATTTTTATTGAAAAACTTAAAGATATCCAAATAGATATTATTATGTACTTATGTAAAAATTCAAAGTGTGCATATTCCTCGTAAAACCCATGATATGAAAGTTAAAAAAGACAACAATTTATTCAACCTACTATAATAAAATATCAAGATAGAGATATAAATTTATTACAATTTCTTACATGTATTTCGTATCATTGTTCCGTTTAGAATAGCTGCAGCATTAAAAATATATCTGTTTAGTTTTCTTATTCACCTAAGAACTTATCTATTACTTGATGTAATTAAGTTTTGTGTTATTCCTGTAAATTTAATAAAATACTATGTTTTATAATGGAGTGCCTTTGTTAAGTGACAATAATGAAAATACCAGTAATGTCAAAGATACAAATTAATGTATGTCAAACGAGACAGAACATATCCTTTCAAGTAAAAATTAAATATAGATATACAGTCCACTTTAAAGAAGGAGTTTCATTTCGTTAGGCCAAATCATTGGTCAATACGATCCGGATGAAAATTGGCGCGTTACGGGGTTTATATAGTGCTGGAAATCGGAAGACAATTTAGGAAAAATTGGACGTTCCACGACGGGTTTCCGGACCTCTAACGGTAAGAGAATAATTCATTTGATAAAGGGTATTGTTCGGTCTGCACTAACAGGATGTCTGAGGAATCACAATTAAAGACCAAAAAGAGCACGCTTAAAAATAAATTAATAAAATTTAACAAGTTTTTAGTAAAATGTGATAGAGAAAATTTAACTGATGAAATTGTAGTACAGATTGAATCTAGGTTAGAAGCAGTAGAACCTATTTTGGGTCAGTTTAATGATTTAGTACTACAATTATTAAATTTAAAAAACATTAAAAAAGAGACAATCCTCGCAGAGGAGGAAGATTTTGAGAATCAATATTTTAAAGCGATAAGTTGGGCAAGGTTATTGTGTAAATTATTTAATAATGCTGATGCTGAAACACGATCCGCAGCTGGAGCGAATGCAAGCCATAACAATGCACATAACACCTACAAATATAAGGGTAACCTAAATGGAGGATCCTGATATGATTTTGCCTATGCAACCAAATAAACACTTAGCCAAAAAGTTCGGAGACGAGACACGTCTAGCGCCACCATCGTAAATTCAAATTACGCGGCGTCGCCGGTGGGATGTGTCATCATCGCGTCGGACATTATGTTAACTTGTTGACATAAAACGTTGTTTGCGATTTATTTTCGTTAGCGCTGTTTTTTCTTGTATCGACTGTGTTTTTACTAGGAATAGTTTTTTTTTATTTTAAGTGTGTAAATACTTTCTTAAAACAATGGAGTGTTATCGTGAAAGATATTCAAAGTGTGTGGTTCCTGGTTGTCAGGATTTATTTACCAAAAAACATACATTCCCTAAGAGCGATATCGCGCTTTTTGATAAGTGGATAAAACAGGTGAATAATCCAATTTTGAACACTAAAAGCCAGGAACAAATCTACAAATCATACAGGGTGTGTGATTTACATTTTTCGGAAAGTGATCGAGTGCCAGGGACAAGGAGGGGCTTGAAAAAGTTTGCTTTTCCAACTCTGCTATTACCAGGGTCGGCACAAGGTAAGTACACTAGGTACCATTAAAAATATTGTAGCTATGCATCACTCATGCGTATAAAGTCCCCAATAAACTACCTTACACCTTTCATTATATTGATAAAGTATCCTCGGATTCCTCGGAAGTATTCCACCTTTTTACAAAATATATATTTTTTGATCACAATAACTTACAAAACAATATGCAATAATAATAATAATTACAATACCTAATATAACATGCACGACTATATGAATTAACTTGCACACATTATATTATCCGTGGGATGAAACTGCTGATGGAGTGATGGACATTATACAAAATTTATTGTATCTATATTGTAAATATTGTATAAAACCAAGAGAAATCTTAAATTTATGTTGCCAAAAATAATTGTATACGTATTCTAAATACTTGTAGGTGTTTCTTCTAGTACAGTGCAACCTTCTGAACTACTTACCAACGAGATACAATCCCCACCTAACCAATGTTCAGATGCCGTTGTCAGTCCTTTAGGAACAACTATTGCCACTAAGCTGCAAATCATATTGTCAAGTAGCTCTGTTTCACCATCTATATCAGAAAGACCAAAAACACCAGAAAACCGTAAGTACCTACCTACCTTTTGATTGAAGTATCACTTTATGTATTTTTATTTCTTTAAAGTATTATTTTATATCTGCTAACATGCATGTTTTGTAGTCTAGAAAGTAAAGCTTGTGTTCATTAAAATTGGCATTAATTTGGTAGATAATTTTAAGTATAAAATGCGCGAGCCTGCGTTGTTGTATTGATGTAGGTATTGGAGATTTTATTGACAGAAATACTTTTTCTTTCATAATTGCATAAATATAGTGTAAAAAATCCTTTAAAGCAAGAAGAGTTGTCAAAAAGCACTGCAAAAAAGTAGAAGCCATGGTTTAACATTTTGCCTATGTTTTTACAAAAAAATGTAAAAGAAATTAATTTATGTTCACATGAATTTGTGTATGTTTTAGGTGACTCAGTGCTAGAAACTTTAAGTACTTTTGGTACACCAAACGTATCCAAAACATATAAGTGTTCTTTTACTGACGAACATCAAGTGCCGTCTTGTAGTACTATCACACCTGAGCAGAGAACTCCTAAGAAAGGTAAAAATATAAATATAAGTATTTATATTAATGTAATGGTATTTTTACCGCGATTTTTACCGATAATATAGATACATACATTCTATTAAGTTTGCATTGTACAGTATTTCATTTTTCATGACTTCTTTTTCTTAGGTCTTACAAGTGTAATTATAGGTACAACCAAATTTTGTACTGAATTAAAATGAAAAAGTATTCTCAATCAAATTCCATCCAAATACTGCATGGATCTATATTTGGCTTTTGTCTTAGTTGATACTTATACAGTGGTTCAAAAAAAGTATGCAACATAGATATTGGAAAGTTTTTTATTACCGACTTCTCAAAAATTTTTAGTCTTGTTAAAAGTCGGTGCATGCCTTAAAACTATATATAAATGCATATTTTATATTTCACCTGGAGCCTGTAGCTAATAGGGAGCAAATGCCATTCTTTCGAAATTGCCTTACAAAGCAAAGAACCTTAATTATTACAAAATCGTCTTAGGTATACTCTATCAACATCTAAGTTAAATTATTTAGTTTAGTTCAGTTTAATTTAGTTCATAAATTATAATTTTTGTTTAGGTATGAAAGCTAAAAGAAGAATACTTGGGTCAGTTAATGCAAGCAGGCAAAGAGAACTAACACCAAAAGCAAGAAAACTGTATAAAACCCTAATAAAATGTGGCAATAAAATGTCAGTTTTAGGTAGTCGTTTAAAGTCTTATCGGACCCGTTTACATGAAGCTGAAAAAATTTCAGAATCAACTGGAATTGGCCAAATTATGGATAAAGTAAACACAGCCACTTACAATTTTATTTTGTCCCAAGTAAACACTCAGATGAAAAAGTCAAAAGCTAAAAGATTTTCAGTAGATGACAAGATATTTGCTCTTTCATTGTTTAAAGCTAGTGGGAAAGGCTACAGGTTTCTCTCCAAAATATTTTCATTACCCTCGAGAAAAACTTTAACCAGTTTCTTGTCTAAAGTTCCCCTTAAACCTGGAATCAATGAGAACCTATTTACAAAATTAGAAGAGTCACTTAGGAAAAAGACCGAAAGAGAAAAGTGTTGCATTGTCATGTTCGACGAGATGTCGCTTTCATGTCAGGTGCAATACAACAGAAAAGAAGACATCCTTGAAGGCATTGATAATACAGGAACATTCCCTGGTATAGTAGATCACACAAACGTGTTTCTAATTCAGGGTGTATATTCAAGATGGAAGCAACCTATATGTTTCACATTCAGTGATGGGCCTATCAAGTCTTTTGCCCTAAAAAATATGATAAAGGAAGTAATTAGCAAATGTCAGGAAATAGGTCTGCATGTAGTCGCCACAGTATGTGACCAGGGGGGAGCAAACCAAGCTGCCATAAATTCTCTTTTAAGAGACACTGACGAACATTTTACACGCCTACAGGAGGAAAATAAATTATTTGGCTTTCTGGTCAATAACACGGAGATCATCCCACTGTATGATGTTCCCCATCTTTTTAAAGGGTTGCGGAACAACCTTTTAGTAAAAGATTTAATGTTTCATTATAGAGATAAAAATATGACAGCCAAATGGAAACATATTGAAACTTTGTACAACTTGGACTCCAATTTAGAAGACCCCCTTTGTTTCAAGCTCACTGATAAACACGTCTTAAAGGAAAACATAAATAAAATGAAAGTTTCTTTATGTGTGCAGGTCTTTAGCTATCAAGTTGGGTCACTAATGAAGAGGATTGCTTTATGGGGTAAGTGTAAAGTTTTAAATTAAAGAACAAAATTTAAATTCATTTAATTGATTTGGACCTAATAATAATTGTTGAAAGTGTGGTTGAAATTGTCTAACAAAGTGTGAAATACATGGCATTGTAATTATTGTTCTATGCCAAAACAAGCGTTATGAACTTGTATTTTTTCTATTTTTTCCATAATGCCTTGATAAATAAAAAAAAATGTTTTTCGTGCTTCCAACCATTTTTGGTTTTACTTTTACTTAGTCTTTATTATAAAATGTTTTAAACACACTGTATAAAACTTAATGAACTGTATAACTGCTGTCATAGTCATGATTATTATTGGGCGGCTTTTTTATTTTGCTTTCAGGTGCACCAGACAAGACAGAATTGGGACCCGAAGCTGTGGATACCGCTGAACTCTTATTGTTTCTGGATAGCTTATTTGACAGCCTTAATGTTAATTCAAAAATTGCTCCAACCACAAAACCTTTAAAGGGTGGGGTAACCGCATCAAGCGGACATGAGGAATACTGGAAAATGGCTATTGGAGTTCTAGACAGCATGAAATTTTACAACAAAGAAAAAAAATGTTTTGTTAAGGTACCCTCTATAAAAAACCTTATTCACACTCTTAAGGGCTTTATATATTTAAAATCTGTACTGCTTACAAAATTTAAATTTACCTATATATTGACAAGGTTTTTCAACCAGGATCCGTTGGAAAATTTTTTCAGCTATATCAGAGCCCATGGTGTAAGAAATGTTTCTCCCGGATCTACATCATTTAGCTCTTCATTTAAAACATTACTTATTAATAATTTTATGTCTTACCATTCACCATTTTCTAATTGCGAAAAAGATGGAGCTTCAGAAATGTTGGCCAATTTAAAATCATTTTTTACGGATGTTACTGTACCTAGTGCCACAACTTTTGAACCTGTTTCTGAATCTACGTTGGACTTTCAAATATTCCCTTTGCATAAAAGGTCAAGAATTAGCAAATGCAGCATAACCTATTATGCAGGCTATGTAGCAAAAAAAATATGTGATATAACAAAAAAATATCATTGTGAAAGATGTAAAGGGAATTTACTTGCATGGGGTACAGAGTCTAATATTGATTTTATTGAAGCTAGGGAATATAAACCTAATTTACTATTGAGACCTGGTGGATTCCTGACTTTTATTGTAAGTCAAGCTGTACCTTACTTAAATTACTTAATACCACGTTTATGCAATAAAACGACAATCTCTGCTTTGTTAAAACAACTTCTTCAGAAAAAAATAGATTTCAGTCCAATCAATTGCCCCGAACACAATCTAAAAGACCATATTTTAGCTTTCCTTATTAGATGTGCCATTTACTTTTGGTGTAGAAAAGTCAACAAGATTTGTCACGGTAAAGATTTAAAATTTGCCAAATTTGTCAGGAATTCAAAGAGTCCTAATTTAATTGATCCTGTTAAACTGAAGGCTTTAAAAAAGTGGAACAACAGACAAAAATTGAAATTAAGGTATACCAAATAGGAAGTACGGGTATCTTTTATTTCATTTTTGCATATTGTATTAGTGCCTTGCCCTATTTCCGATGTTACCAACTCAACCCCCCAAAGGTTGTTAGGGCAAAACACCGCAAATCAAGTTGGCCTAGTCTTTGTTTACCTTTTATATTTCTGCAGTAGGCTTTCTTTCTTCTAGTAAAACACTACTAAAGCCTTTAAATAGTTTATTCACTAAATACTTAAAATGATTACAAGCAACCAACCCCAAAATTAACTGTTTGTTTTATCAAAAACACTCACTCTTTGGCAACTAGCAGTTATCTCGACAGTTTGGCGTATTTACATTAATGTCATTCACGAACCGTTGAGTCGGTATACTATAGTTTCATAAAACTCAATAATACCTTTTAAGAATGTTAAAAAAAAACCATTAGACCGAATAATTTTAACATTTTATTATTATTATTGTTATTATTATTATTATTATTATTATTATTATTTGATCAGGAATTTGACTCTGACTATAGACACACAGACCACAACTTTGTTTCCGAAATAAGGTACAGTAATTTTATTATCGTTGGAAGATATAAACCTATTTTAATTTAAATATTCTCCTGCTTTAAAAGTGTTAAAAAATTATCGCGATTTATTTTGAATTATAAAATAAATTTTGAAATATTTTCTTGAAACCTCTTATTTTTATTTAAAAAAAAAATTACTTTACATTAAATTTTATTTAATTTAAAATACTTCTACACTTATGTAAAATTAAAATTTTATTTATTTTCTTTTTCCAAGATAAAGTTTTTGATTTTTTTTTAAATTTATTAATTTTCGGTCTTTGATAAAATAAATTTGAAAAATTTATTTTCAAATATTAATAAGAAAATATTTTATTTTTATTTTATTGTTTTATTTTTTTTAATTATATTTTTTATTTATTTGTACCTAGCGCTGCGCGCTACAATAAAATTGTACTTTTAGGAAATATATATAATTAAATATATTTTATTCTTCCTTACCCAGTTGTTTTATTATTTTTAACTACATATTCCTTTGTAATTAATATTTTCTTTGACAAGTGTTAAACGATTTCTATTATTTAACAGAAAATCGGAATCGTTTAGCAATTTTCAATGAAAATGTTGGTTATCTTTTTTAAATTTAAATTTTAATATGTTGCGGCAGTTTCTAACGTTTAACAATAGATGGCACCACTTGATTCCACTTAGTTTCCTGTAAATCTGTTTAATATTTAAACTTAAGTTAGGAGACGACCCGATGTATGGCGCTATGTACGTAGACGTTAACTTTCCAACAGTCTAATGTATTGCAGTTACCATTATATTTGTAGGTGTTATGTGTAACAATGTAGGCTTTAATGGGTCGCAATCGAATGTAAGGTTACCACCCATAACGTTACCGACATTTAACGGAAAATATTGTTCTTGGTTGGAATTTAAGGATGTTTTTATCAGCTTGGTTGATAAGAATGAGTCTTTAAGTAATATTCAAAAGTTTTACTATTTAAAATCATCATTAGACAAGAATGTGCTAGAAGTTATTAAATCAATAGAAGTATCAGCTGCTAACTATACTGTAGCTTGGCAATTTTTGGTCGAGAGATTTGAAAACAAAGCCTTAATGATTCATAATCACATTCAGGGAATCTTTGAGCATCCAAATTTGACTGGCGAGTCACATTTTGGCTTAAGAAGTTTGTTCGATTCAATTACGAGTCATCTTAGATCACTAAAAAGTTTGGGCGAAAATACCGAATCATGGGACAGACTTATTATTTATATTATAGCAAATAAATTTGATTCAGTAACGCATCGTGATTGGGAAAATTATACTTATCAGGCTGAATTGCCAGATTTAAAAGATATGAGCAAATTTCTTAAAAATAAATGTGACATATTAGAAAAGTTAGAAATAACTAGCCAAGATAGACCCACAATGCAAAGGCCTAAAAGGCCTGGTACTCACGGTTTTCCTACAATAAATGAAAAAATAAAATATAAATGTTACTTTTGTGCCAATGAACATTCGATTTTTAAGTGTGAATTGTTTTTGGGAATGTCAGTGGAGAAAAGGATTGAAGCGGTAAAAAATAAAAAATTATGTTTGAATTGCTTGCGACCTACGCACCCCTCTTGGAAGTGTAAGTTAAATAAATGTTCTAAATGTCATAAACCTCACAATATTTTGCTCCACTCCGAGATTGTACAACATCATAACTCGCAGCAGCAAAATAGTGTTGCTGCGGATACGTCCTTTTTCAGCAAGACAGCTGTCAGAAACCAAACGCCACCAGCTAACGATTCTAGCGTAGCGACGCCGACGTTCGCGAATGAAAGCGCTGCTGCCGCTAGTTGCGATTTATCCCATATTTTACTGTCTACAGTTATTGTTCAAATAATTAATGATAATAAAGTAGTCAGATGTCGGGCACTTTTAGACAGTGGATCTCAAAGTAATTTTATATCAGAATCGTTGTGTCATAAATTAAACTTAAAGGTCGAAAAAATAAATCATGCAGTTAAGGGAATAGGACAAATGCTGTCAAATATAAGCAGACAAGCAAAGGTTAAAATAGGTTCGTGTATTAATGAACATTTTAAAAGAGATATTAATTGTCTGGTGTTAAATAAAATAACAGACAAATTACCTAGTTTTGCTTTCAATAAAAACCAATTAAATATACCAGTAAATTTGAAGCTTGCGGATCCTAAATTTAATATACCAAAGGAGATTGATATTTTATTAGGATCGGAAATATTTTGGTCAGTAATTAATCAAGGCCAAAGATCACTTGGACCTAACTTACCTGTACTTCAGAATACAGTATTTGGCTGGGTAGTAGCAGGTAATATGCCAATAAGTTCTTATATTAATAATAAATCAAATAATTATTTTAGTATGTCTATAGAAGACAATTTTGTTGATAATCAAATCATCAAATTTTTTGAATTAGAGGAGGTTTGTAATAAAAAACCTATTTTTTCTGAAGCTGAAAAATATTGTGAAGATTACTTTGAAAATACCACGACAAAAAATAAAGATGGTAGGTACGTGGTCAGTATTCCTCTTAAAGATTCTGTCACAAATTTGGGTAATTCTAGAGAGAACGCATTGCAAAGATTTTATTCATTAGAAAGGAAACTTAATAATAATCCTAGTTTAAAGCTCGATTACGTGAATTTTATGAATGAATATATTATATTGAATCACATGTCTGAACATATTGATAATAATGATAATAAAGAAGGTTACTATTTACCTCACCACGCAGTGATGAAACATACAAGTTTAACGACCAAGTGTCGTATAGTATTTGACGCTTCATGTAAAACTACGTCTGGGTTATCTTTAAATGATGTACAGTTTGTAGGACCGACATTACAGCAAGATATCTTTGAAATTTTGGTTAGATTCAGAACTTATAAATATGTAATGACCGGAGATATCAGTAAAATGTATCGGCAGGTGTTAATTAATGATAACGATCAAAAATATCAAAAAATATTTTGGAGATCAAATCCAGACGATGAACTTAAATGTTATAAGTTAAACACTATTACATATGGGACTGCGTCCGCACCATATTTAGCTGTCAAATGTTTATTCGATCTCGCAAAACAAAATGAAAATAATAAAATAATCAGTAACGTAATTAAACGCGACTTTTATATGGACGACTTATTAACGGGATCTAATTCAGAAGATGAAATATTATATATTCAAAGAAACGTTTCAAATATTTTAGCTCAGTCAGGATTCGAGCTACGAAAGTGGTTATGTAATAACAAAAATATTTTAGACAGGTTTGTAGTGAATAACAATTTAGAAGTCAGTACCATAAATATTGGTGAAAATGAAGCAAATAAAACACTTGGCATATTTTGGGAACCATGGGGCGATTCGATAAATTATAAAATAAATTTAGAAAATTTGTCATTAAAAACAATTTCCAAAAGAACAATTTTATCAGTTATCTCTCAGATATTTGATCCCTTGTCTTTGTTAGCTCCCATAATTATTATAGCCAAGCTATTAATACAAGAGCTGTGGAGAAATAAGTTAGAATGGGACGATGAATTACCAGAAGGTTTATTAAAGATTTGGAAGGATTTTCAAAGTAATATGATTTTAATAAATTGTGTAAAAATACCTAGGCATGCTGTATGTTCTCAGTACATTTCCATTGAGTTACACGGTTTTAGCGACGCTTCAACGCGAGCATACGGGGCGTGCATTTATTTGCGTTGCTCTCTGTCATCTAATAAATATATTTGTAATTTGTTATGTGCAAAAAGTCGTGTAGCTCCTTTAAAACATGTCACGTTGCCTAGGCTTGAACTGTGTGCCGCAGAACTATTGGCAAACTTGGTAAAAAAGGTAACACAGTGTTTAGAAATAACATTTAACAAATTTTATTACTGGTCCGATTCGACTATTACTTTATGTTGGATTCGTGGCGAGTCATCCACATGGAAAACCTTTGTCGCGAATAGAGTGAGTGAAATTCAATCACTGACAAATAAAAATGATTGGAATCATGTGACTTCATGTGAAAATCCTGCGGACTTGTTATCACGCGGTACCACAACAAAAATTCTTATTGACAGTGATTTATGGTGGCACGGTCCTCAGTTCCTTTTAAAAGAAGAATCATATTGGGATGGGTTAGATTTTACTATTCCTTCTGAAATCCCTGACCAAAAAAATGTATCTTGTATTAATTTTGAATCGTGTAGTTTGTTAGATAACTTATCACGACAAGCTTCATCTTTTTTGGAAATTTTACATATCTTAGCTTATGCTGGTAGATTTATTTATAATCTAAAAAATAAAAACTCTGAAGAGAATAAAAAATTGACTGGTGCATTATTACCAGAAGAAATCGAACGAGCACAAAGGATACTAATTAAAAATGCACAAACTATAGTTTTTTCCCACGAATATCATAATTTAAAGGCTGGAAACCCTATTCCAGTTAAAAGCAAAATATTAAGTTTAAATCCATTTTTAAAAGATGAACTTATTTGTGTAGGAGGGCGTTTAAAAAATGCAAATCAATTAGATGAGAAAAAATATCCTGTAATTTTACCAAACGGCCATCCTTTAACAACATTTATTTTAGAATCTGAACATAAAAGACTTTTGCATTGTGGAGCGCAAGCATTATTATATTCGATTAGAGAGCGATATTGGCCGATCTCTGGTCGTAGTGCATGTCGACAAGTAGTTAAAAAATGTATAACATGTTTTAAGGCAAACCCCAAAGGTAATAATTATTTAATGGGAAATCTTCCTGAAGTTCGAGTAAATACCTTTGGTGTTTTTGAAAATGTCGGTACTGATTATGGTGGTCCATTTTATATTAAAAATAAAAAGGGTCGCGGTGCAACTCTTTCTAAAGGTTATATTTGCTTATTTATATGTATGAGCACTAAAGCAGTGCATCTTGAACTTGCATCCGAGCTAACCACGGAGTGTTTTTTAGCTGCTTTTAGTCGATTTATAAGTAGACGCGGTATTCCAAAAAATGTATATTCAGACAATGGCCTAAATTATGTAGGTGCAAATAACGAACTTTGTCAAATTTATAATTTTTTACAAGAAAATAATGATTATATAGGTAATAAACTAGCTGATAATAAAATAACATGGCATTTTATTCCTGCCAACTCACCAACTTTCGGAGGTTTATGGGAGGCAGGAATAAAGAGTACTAAATATCATTTAAAGCGAGTTCTTGGAGTAAGGTCTTTAACTTTTGAGGAATTCGGCACTCTGTTGGTGCAGATCGAGGGTATCTTAAATTCTCGGCAGTTATGTCCGCTAACTGAAGATTCAGAAGACTGCTCCGCTTTAACTCCAGCTCATTTCCTAATTGGCCGCACTATGACCGTATTACCCCAGTACGATCTCACGGAATTGGCAGAAAACAGACTATCAAAATGGCAACATATCCAGGCAATGGTACAACACTTTTGGACTAGATGGCAGAAGGAGTACTTGGGAGAGTTGCAGATCAGAACCAAATGGCGAAAAGGCTCCATGGATAGTGTTAAAGTCGGGTCATTAGTTTTAATAAAAGACGATAATGCTCCTTTATTGTCCTGGCATTTAGGACGTGTAATTGAGCTGCATGAAGGAAGTGATAGTATTGTAAGAGTAGTAACAATTAAAGTGCGTTCTGGTACGACGAAAAGAGCTCTCAATAGAATCTGTGTGCTACCTGTAGACATTGATGACTAATAATGAGCGAAGTTTTGTTTACTTTCAGAATAGTGTTATTTGAGTATGTTTTGCACCATTGTTAGCAAAACTACTTTAGTTACCTGTTGAACTCTAGACTTTTGAAAGTTCTCGGTGCGTCCTTTCAAGGCGGGCGGTATGTTAAGTGACAATAATGAAAATACCAGTAATGTCAAAGATACAAATTAATGTATGTCAAACGAGACAGAACATATCCTTTCAACTAAAAATTAAATATAGATATACAGTCCACTTTAAAGAAGGAGTTTCATTTCGTTAGGCCAAATCAGCCTTTCTTTTTTAAATCAGAGACCAACAAAGAGAATATAATTAATTTTAAAACTTTTGTATTGGTGCCGAAAATGCATATATAATAAACACGAACCTTTAAGCTTAGTGAAGAGAATGCATGTGTAATAAAACCGACCCTTTAAAGTCGGTGACGAAAATGCATGTCTTTATTACCTCGGTGACGAAAAAGCATACGCCGGTACAGATTTCGCTAATAGCAATTAACTGTAATATAATTATATTCTAGTTGTATCACTGTTATATAATTATTCGCTTATCGTTATATTATATTCGTTTTATTACCTTTTTAATAACTATTTGTCTGTAGGTAGTTATATTTTAGTTGTATCACTGTTATATAACTATTTATTTATAGCTTTATTCTAGTTGTATTAGTGCCAATACTTTCCTTCTTTAACACAATCGCCATTTTTCCATTAGTATTTCGTTACGTTTTTTGTCCAAAACAAGCTAATATGGCATACTTCTACTACTCCTTGTTACCTACATATATGTTGAGATAAGGTATAAAATTTATAAATTAAAAACTTTAAAAAAAATAACAAAGGCGTTACCTACCCAAATGGATGGTTTAATGATTCGCCGAAAATAAAGACAAATTTAAAAAAGTAAGGTACCTATTTATTATTTATATAAATATTTACAACTCACAAAACACGTGCCTCATGCAGTCTTGGTGTGGTCGTGGTCTCGCTCTGGGATACAGTTTGGATATAGTGTCGTCGTCTAACAGATCGAAAGATTCCTCATTAATTCCTTCCTCTAAAAATTAATGTAATAAAGGTTAACTATATAGTCATAGATAGAATTTACAAATATGTCAAGTCTGAGTTTGCGTGATAAAGTGTTCTACACAATCATGCACCTTCTAAGTAGGCACTAATTTTTTTTATCAAACAAGTTACTACAAAATACAATATTTAATGTAAGGTAGAGGAGGCAAATATGGCCCAGCGGGTAATATGGCCCAATAGCCGTAGCGCAAAAACTAAAGCATTTATCAGCGATCTGGCAACGTCAGTTAACTGCCTGTAGGTGTCACTACCAATCACTCTTTGGGCGACCGTTTGAAGCCATGCGTTTGCATGCAGCAGCTATCAGCTAATTAGGTTCCGACAGCCGGTTCACAAGCATATTATTATACTTTTTTACTTGATTTCTTGACCACATTGTCGTATTGAGGACAATAGTAAACGGTCTATGTAATTAGTAGAGGTAAGTACATCTAGTATAAATATCTACACGGAATATTTGTTCGGTAATCAAGCTTTGTCTCTTTTTTTTACCTATTATATTGTCTGGATGCTATTTCGGGTAATATGGCCCAATAAAATGACGGGTTATATGGCCCATGGCTAGTGGGGAATATTACCCTACTCGAACTAAAATAGGTTTTAACTTTATTTACTTACCATGAGGTATGTGTTGGCCTCGACCCTGAAGATGATGATGAGTTTGAGTGTTGTTAACTCCTTTTTCAGTTCATATTTTTACGCATAAGAATAAAAAAAATATTTGTGGTTTTCAACTGTGTGTTGTTTAACGTTTTGGTCATGTCTGTTTATGTTCCTGACTAGCTCAGTAAACGTTATTGTGTTTAATTTTGTGAAACCAACCTAATAAAAATTAAAATTACATTAATCTTTCTAAGTTTAAAATTATTTTATCGTGGGCCATATAATCCGACCAGACTGGTAATATGGCCCAAGTGTAATGCACAGAATTTTTACATATAAATCTGTTACGACTGTTTCCTGACCAAGCTAAATTATATACGTATATTGGGCACATACCTACCTATTATGCTGATAAAAATTATTGTCCATAAAATATTAATGTTCACTGGAAAAAATTAATGACGTTAAGGTGGGCCATATTTGCCGCCACTACCTTACTTAGATAGGTATGCTTGATTTTTTATTTTTTTATTTATTTTGGAAGAGGGGTGAGCTTCCCTGAGATATTGATTTTATTTTATAAATATATAATTTATAAAGTACAATGCTCAATATAAAAAATTTTTTGTAACCTAAAACACTTCAGCACAAGATTATTATTTAGTAATAAAATATAGATATAGGTGTAGGTACACAACGTTTTAAAGGAAAATAAATAAATATCAAAATAGACAAAAACCTAATTTAAAATTTTGAAGAAGTAGTCCATCTAATCTAATTTAAAATGTTTGGTGCACATTTTATTTTAACTAAAATAACATCAGCTTAAATACCAAAGGTCATAGACAAACCGCCATATTAGGCCAAAGCCAAAGCCATCAGCAAGAAAAGTTTAACATAAAATATAAGATTCCTTACTTACCTACCCGTTAACCTCGCCAATTCGTCTTCTGACAAATTAAAGGACTCCATTTTCCATTAACAAAAGTAAAAAGTAAGTAGGGGAGAGCCACCAACAGTGGCTATGGCAGGTACAGTGGCCACCAGTGAATATTCTCTTACAAAACGTACACCGCTAGCGCCCTCTCTTATATCCGTGCTTAAGTATGTTTCCAGCACGTGGCGCGCCGAATACTTTTAGTTAAATGGCCGGCGTTGTCGTAATAAGTGCGACATTGAAATTCGGTGTGGAAAGTTTTTTATTAGAGTGACTTTTACTTTTAATCATTCAAAGCTGGTAAGTGTTTCAGTCACTTTATTGCATGCTTCTTAAAGATGTGCTATTGCAGTACGAAGTTCAGTGGTAAAAGGCTAAAGAATCTGCATTGTTTTTCTGTTAGGTTAGGTTTTATTTTTTATGTTCCCTTTCTTACAGTAGCCACCTTAACGGAGGGTACATTGGCCACTACTCTCATATATTATAAAGGGCCCAGCAAACAATGTTATTAGGCAAGGTAAAGATTTCGTATTGGCAATGTTGGCTTCATGATGGCAAAATGTTGCCAATACATTATTCTTAAATTTGCAACAAATGGCAAACATGCATGATTCCTCAATAAAAAATATGCATTGGTCCATCATTTCAAAAAAGGTAATCCTAACTTTTTTAACTTGCCAATGAATTTAAATTACATTTTTTTTACAGAAATGCCAATATTATTTAACATCAGGCAGCCCGTTAATGTCCCATTACATTTTCTTTGATAATGCATGTGTGAATGCGTTTAACTATTCTAGGATTAAAAATTAAATGATAAATTATTTCTAACGTCTTAAATGTATTTACATTGTGTATTTCCGCCTATGAATTTCTAATAGCAGGCAACCAGTAAATGCCCATTTCCGATATCGCGACAAAGAATGAGTAAATGCATTTTGTTAGCCTAAATATGACCTAAAAATGTTGATCTTTTTCTTAATTTATAAATCCCGCGCTTTAACTGTGTCACATGATTATATCATTGGTCCCACGTTAATCTGCATTGGTAGATGATTGGTCGCGAAGCGGGATTATGGGAATGAGGTTAGAAATATCTTTAGTTTGTTTGTAGTATTCTTGTTTTCAGTTTCGGCCGATTTCACGGTAAATTTCCTAATTATTATATTATTATATTATTATAAGTTTTATCTCTCCGATTTTCTACAACCAAAGTATACCTATACAATAAATAAAAAGCGAACTTTGAATTAAAACCAGATACAATATTAATATTATCATAAAGTATTTTACCAACACAGACAGTTAAAGCTTTACCTATGGTTAAAACCACGTTAAAACGCAGACGCCATTTCTCGACGGGGGATTCAGCCCGTTTTGTGCTTTAGTTGCTTACTGCCTTTTTTCTGCAGAAGAATGACGGATACGTGAGAGTGGAATAATAAATCGCCAAAGTAAGTATTTTTTTTATACTTATTGGAAACAGTTATAATATGATATAGGTACCTTTAAAATAATACACAAAACATGTTTAAAACTACCAGTAAATCCACAAAAAAATGGTATGGCCGTGAAGCTTAAAATAATAATTCTATGATTTTTTTTTTCAGGTAAATGTTCTGAAACTTCAGGGGGGCGAAGACTCCACAGACACAACTAGGAGGGTTATGACCAAGTTAAATGGACACGACTTTGCCTTGATAATAAATTGATCGGGAAGAAATAATAAGCCGCCATTTTATTCCTTTATACATTGAATATCACTATTTTACCTACACATAAAAGATGTAATTTATCAGGTATTGCATATGTAAATATTTTTGAATACATATTATGTACAGAAACGCTGGTGCTTTATTTTTACCATTTAACATGTAAAGGCTAAATAATAATTTGCCTTGATTTGCCCAGCAAGGCAAAGTGCCTGCATGGTGGCCTACTGACGGCCAGCGGGTCAAAAAGATACATTTGCGGTAATGGCTGCCAATACTGTGCCAATGAACAAGGAGGGCAATGCCAATACATTAAACGCGTTTTGCCTGCCTGGCATGTTTGCTGGGGGGTGGCCACTGTTCCTTACATTATTTAAATAATTTTTTTTGCATTTATATGATACATGTTTCTTTTGTTCTTCGATGTGTATACTTAAAAATTTCCTAATTAAAGGATTTTGTATGAAGTCTTATTACTTATTACCAACTTAAAAACAGTCTTTAGTATGCTTTTCAGAGAAACCACTGTACTACTATGTGGTTCGGCACAGTGGCCATAATGGTATGTTTTTAAAAAAATATTGAGGAAAATATCCTATACTTTTTAAAATTAAATTGAGTCATATTTGTACAGTCTTATCGTATAATATGTAGTCAAAAATAATGGAAAATGCATAAATTTCTTAAACGTTTTTGAAATACGTGGAAATATAAAAAAGGATGGCCACTGTTGGTGGCTCTCCCCTACTTTCAAGTTTTTTTTTAATTAAAAGACACGGCACAAAATAGAACTATGAAAAAATGCACCAGTCGCCATCAGTCCACGCTGCCAAAAGCAAAATGATCAAATCGCAAAGCAGAAACAGTGTTGCCAGGTTCTGCAAAACCTTATGATTATGGAGCTCAAGAATCTATTAAATTGTTTGCAAAACTGCGCAAAGGTGGCTTATAAACCTCGCTTAATCGTTTACAAATAAAAAAAAAACATTTTATTATCAAGTTGTTAAATAAGTCAGATGATACATATACCTACATATACTTTACCTATGCTATACATTTAAACAACTTTTATTCAAAATATATAAATGGTGCGACACAATATTATTAGGTAGCTGTTTAACTAATTTTAAAAATTATTATATTAAAATTTACTCAAGCCCAAGTTATCTAATTTAAAGAAAATACTTTACGTCTGGCAATGCTGAAAGAAGCAACTAACAAAATGGCCGGCATAAGGAAACCGAAGATTGACGAATTACGTTCCTCTGGTCCCATTGGTTGGATCGGCAAAAATTGGGGCGCGTAATTTAAAATAGTATAAATGTTAAAGCGATTTCAGGCAACAAATGTTTTACAGAAACATAACGATTTTTTTGCTGGTATAAAATCGTTATATACAAGGTATACCTAATCTATTTTTCTTTAATACAACCATTGTATAAGGGTACCTCGACTCAGCAAAATCGTTGTTTTTGCCGCAATATTACCGTATTATACCTTTATATTATGAAGTTCTGGCAATGAGTATACATCATTATATAACCACAAATACACTCGAATCAATATAACTATAGTATAATCTATTTTTAGTAAAATTGCTTAGTGACATATTATAATATTTTCAACCTTTTGACGTTCCAACGTTAATTACATGAAAACATATTAACTGCCATGTTTTCTATTTCTAACAGAATTAAATGACGACTCTCACTGTTCAATACATACCTACCTACCTAGGCTACACGTAAGTATATGGATGGAGAAGTAAAGGATTCTGAAAATTTCACGTTTATTATATTGTCAGGTTATTAGTATTACAAAATGGCGTTATTCATGTGGAAAGCAGTGGCGGCTCGCGGCTCGTGACTAGCGAGTCAGGGGGGCGCTGGCTTTAAATAAAAAAAATTTAAAATGTCTTATTTTCAAAAGTACGTGTCTGTTTTTTCTAACTTTCTCGTTGTGAATTTTAATTTCATCAGCATAGGCACTACTTAAACAAGTTAAAATATTAGTTTGTCCTAACATCTCAAAACTTACCACATTATGACGATGTTTTGCACTATTTTCATGTTTTTTTATTTTCTCTAAAAGATGTTTTAAGTCCTGCACCCCATTTATAGTCCAATTATCATCCCCGTCAAAAAGAAGACACACGAAACAAAAAAGAAGAATTTTTGTAATCACAACCGCATATCCAGGATTTTTTATTATATATTTCTTTGTCAAACTTACGCGTAAACTGTGCCTTACTTTTACATTTTGATTGCACTTGTACTATGTTCAATTTCTAGTGACCGCCCTGCATTTTTTAAATCAATTTTTTCACTTAAGCTCAGAGGACTAAACACAAGCTTCTGTAAATCACTGACCTTCATACTACACGACATTTTCCAACAACAACAACGTAACTAATAAATCAAATCAAAACAAATAAACAAAACGTTAGCGCCTAGCGGCATCGACAGGTCGCCTCGCCAGAGTACATAATATATTGATTATTCTACCGTGGCATCGCGAACAGCTGTTGTTGAGCGCGGAAAATTGGAGCTTATCGTGGCCGCTCGTTGTGCGATGTGTAGGTGACGTCACGCCTCTGTCGTCATGGCAACTCATCGAGAAGCCGCGTTGAATCGGGACGGATAATCGGTCGCCCGCCCGCGCTTAGTATAAAAAACATTGAGAGCGCGCAACTCGCTTGTCTATAAGTATAACCTGTCCGTTGGAATAGGGCTATGTTTAGTTTGAATTTATGCCCGCGCTTAGTATAACCTACCCGCTGGAATAGGACTATGTTTGGTTTGGTTCATTGGTTTTTCAAGTAAAGTATTTTTGGATTCTGTTTGAAATAATTGCAGGGAGGGCGGCGCCCCAGAGCCCTTCATTAACGAGTCGCCACTGGTGGAAAGAATATAAAATATTTTGTACTTTTTTGCGGCTTGTCTCGTTCCGGTTCTCTTGCCGGTTGGATGGTTAAAATAAGTAGGTTTTTGCTTTCTTACTTAAGAAACATCCAGTTTGTTTGTATTTAGTGTATTACGTATTTTGCTATTTTTCGACGAAATAAAACCTATTTTAGTTATACTTACCACCTTTAATAACATAAATAATACCTACTATACTTATTTTACTTACAAGTTTCAACGTTAACACAACACAATATTTTCTCTATTGGAATAAATATTTCCCATTACGAAAGACACTTTTCATTAATTAATTAATTTATCTCATACTTTTATAGTTAATTTTCGCATCCGTTTGTGAAAAATAAATAGGTATTATTATCAAAAACATACATTCGGCTGGAATTGAGAACCTCCTATTTTATTGTCTGTTAAAAATGCTTGAATCCTTAAAAATTCCAATAAAATACGATATGCGGCAACACCACGACATCACATTAGTGAATTTGAAACATCTGTTGCCGAGGCGCTGCATTTAAAACTATGGAGAACTAGAGGGTAGGAGGCCGATCGCAATGCATCGGATTCGGTCCCAAATTAGCATCGGTAATTGAGCTTTACGAGTCGCCGTAAGATGGCGCTAGTGTTCGAAGTGGGCTATCAAATAAATGGTTTCTTATGGACGGAATAACTATTTTTATTTAAATTAGTTCTTTAAGGAACAAATAAGGACTTTTATATAAATTTACACTTACTTGGTTATACTTATTAGTAAACTCGGCCTGTATAAAGTTCCAACGATGCTTGGTTTTTAAAATACAGGGTATAAAAACATTCTACTTAGTTATACCTTTGGAGCTAGAAAGAGACTTATTTGGCTGCGTTTCCTATCTGAAAAAGATCCTGTCTTACACCCTGACACAAAGCAAACTCTACTTTTATAAATTGTAAAATTATTCATTATAAGTATGGAAATCAATTACAATACAACGTTATTTGTCTTGTCTTTTCTTCAAATGTTATTTGTTATTTCGAAAATAAAATGTCAATTTGGTCAATTTGTCAAAAGTAAAAGTAAAACACGAAGAAGAAGAAATCGACACCAGCCCACTTGCGACGCGAGAGCATCTATCGGCCAATAGCGAACTAACCAAAAAACCGGGACAGTATTTGAAAATGCTGCCATTGTCGATCGGCCTCCTACCCTCTAGTTCTCCATACTTAAAAGTATAGATTTAAGGTTAGATTTACGATTAACTCCACAATGGCGGCCAAACCGTCTCCAATACGTCTAAAACAAGGTTGTCAAGTTTTCTCGAAGATCCGCTATTCTTATAGTTTGATATTGAATGCTAAAAGTAGTTGAAAAATAATTTTATTCGATATCATCCCACAAATAAATAAGTGAATAAATGATACAATAAATATAAAAACCATAAAAAGAACATATTATTCCTCAATAATGGAATTTTAGCGATTTTATCTTAAACACCTTCATGGAGAAGTGAACCATTGAGAAACAAGAAACCGTACCTACCTATTGGTGCCCTCTCGGGTTCTTGAAAACTTGGGAGTTGGGTATGGTAAGTAGGTAGTAGGTATATAATATTGTTGCCAAGTGTATTTTTACTTAATATAACAGCCACTGCAAGATTTATGCAAAAGGAATGACGTATAGAAGATAACCCAAACCCACCATATTATGGCAAACGCATCGTCCCTTATGTACTCGTATCTGGAATCAGAAAGGACTTATTTTCCTTTAAATAGCGATAATAATAATTTAACACTCAAGAATATAATCACAGTGTCCTCCTCTGTAAGCGCTAGTATAAGTTAGCAAACACAGCAAGCCTATTGGAGCGCAGAGTACAGTGGATTTAAAATACGGGTATCGATTAACTGACAAAGGAGAACATGAAGAATAATATTATGATTTAGGTCGTTGAATCAAAGATGGCACTGGCATTCGTTTTTAATAGAATTAGTTGAAACGTCGTTGTCGGAGTGTAAGCCAGTAAATTATTTCTCTACTATAGGACAGTAGACACAGTTGGCTTGAAAATGTTGTTAACAGCTAATAAATCTAATAATTAATAATGCCAAATACACATGACACATACAAAATCATTAAAAAGCAATTATTGATAATGAGGAATGGGTGGAATCCTGCAAAAAAGTCGATCAATTTAATTATCTATCTAACCTATTATACAGGGTGTTCGGGAAAATGTGGGAAATCTCCCGGATATGAAAAAAACACGTGAAAAGAATACTACAAGTTCCCTAAACTTCTTTCGTATCGGCCTCCTCTTCGGAGATATGGGCTCCCAAAGAGCTCCCATGGAATTAAGTTTTTTACACATAATTATTAAACCAACAGGTATATTTAACTTTTTTATTTTATATGATGGATACCAGGTAAGACCCTTCAAATTACTATCCCAGAAAGTGTTGCGAATTACTCACAGCTGCAGGGACGGACTAGCTGTGACACTAATGTGCCCATTTTTTTTTACACTCTGTATGATAAAAACTTTGGACAACGTTTTTTACATGCCTTTAACTATTGACTAAAAATTAAGTACTCTTCATTCATGTCGCTAATCCTAACAGTTTTCAGATAAACGTTATTTTATTGCGATCATGTATTAATATTAAGCAATTAACAGTGAACATTTATAATTTATAGAAACAAAGATGTATCTTTTATTGAAATATACTAAATATACATGATGTAAATATTTTAAAAATTACGTTTTTCCAAAAACGGTTAGGATTAGCGACATGAATGAAGAGTACTTAATTTTTAGTCAATAGTTAAAGGTATGTAAAAAACGTTGTCAAAAGTTTTTATCACACAGGGCGTAAAAAAATGGGCACATTTGGGCTAGTCAGTCCCTGCAGCTGTGAGTAATTCGCAACACTTTCTGGGATAGTAATTTGAAGGGTCTTACCTGGTATACATCATATGAAAAAAAAATTGAAATATACCTGTTGGTTTAATAATTACACTGGCCGACAAAAATTTTTTTTTTGTTGTAACACAAAGCTAAATAGCATATTGTGGTAGAATGAACCTATCCAAATACGAAAATGAGAAAAAAAAAGTTGTAACACGTAACGTTTTCTTGTTACATTTATAGTACCACATTTAATGTTACAATATTTAATATCTATTGAAAAAATAATTTAAGAATTTTCTAACTGTGTATATCGACTATATTTAAATTTTTACACCTACTAAACATACCTTACATCTAAGAAAAACACAAACATTACAAATATTAACTAAACACACTAATTAAATTAAATTTTTTCCTTTTATGAGGGGTCATATATTCTCTTTTCAAAAACCAACAGTAATCACCCATCATGGCTGGATCCCATCGTCCTTAATAGCGAATTTCCATTGTCCTGATATCCTTATGGGACCTTTCACCCTGCTCGTCACTGACAGCTCCCAAATTTTCAGGAAAAAATGACAGAGGGGAATGGAGGAAGTGAATTTTTAATGCCATTCGGGCACCAAGCGATTTGTAGGAATCTAAAAGTTCATCAACTAACTGTTGATAGTTTGCCCTTACTATACTAACAAATGAGTTCCATGCTCTAAGCTCCTGCCTGGTAAGCTTCTCTGTAAAGTTGACATCGTCCAGCAATTTTCTGATTTGTGGCCCAATAAAAATGCCTTCCTTTAATTTGGCATCACTTAACTGGGGAAATACTTGTCTTAGGTATTTGAATCCATCACCGTCTTTATTCATAGCTTTCACAAAGTTTTTCATCAGCCCAAGTTTAATGTGAAGAGGAGGCAGAAGGACTTTTTTGGGGTCTACAAGAGGTGCAAACTTAACATTTTGAGATCTCGGCTGAAATTCACTTCTTTGTGGCCAATCTTTTATTACATAATGCTGATCTACTGCACGACTGACCCACAAACAAAGAAAACAGCAATATTTTGTAAATCCTCCCTGAAGTCCTACTAAAATTCCTATAGTTCAGGGAATTTTTCTGTTATAAAATGCATCCATTTTAACCGTCCCCTAATTAAATTTACTACCTGCTAATGTAAAATGGTCTTATTAAGCTATTGAAAAATGGTATGTATTGGGGCTTTCCGATTATTTTTTCGATTATTAGAAGGGTATTTCTATTTTAAAAATAAAGAGCTGACCTGTGTTAGTAAAATCTTGTCGGCCAGTGTTATGTGTCAAAAACTTAATTCCATGGGAGCTCTTTGGGAGCCCATATCTCCGAAGAGGAGGCCGATGCGAAAGAAGTTTATATGAACTTGTAGTATTCTTTTCAGGTGTTTTTTTCATTTCCGGGAGATTTCCCACATTTTCCCGGACGCCCTGTATATAATTGTAAAGTGACTGACTGACTGATTCATAAACGCCCAGCCTAAACCCCTAATCCTAGAATCATAAAATTTCGATGATGTCTAATAAAAGATTTTTTGAACCCTTAAGAGGGTAAACGCGGGGGTTGACACTTTTATGATATTTCTGTATCTCAGAAACCAAAACTGGTGGAGGTCCAAAAATTGGTATATTATGAGCTCCTTTAATAAAATAATAATATATGGTTGGATCTTTAGAAATGAAAGGAAAAAACCCATTCTCTAATGCGGAATAATATATGTTACGTCATTTTCACAAAATTTACTTAGGCTTTAAAAACATGGGTGTAGCCTATTTTGACAAGGGTACTAATTTGCTGAAATTTGGTATTACGCATACTCTGTTAAAATAAGGAAGTACACTGAGGAAAATGATCTAATACAACAGGTTTGCTATTAATAGCTTATTTTTTTATTAACCATATTAAATAAATTGCTAGTGTATCAAACCCGCTTTAGTGTTATATAAATTTCAGATTTGCTAGAACAGTATTTTTATTCGTAGTAATCAGTTCCATTAGCAGCACAGTCTTGTTGAATATTACTTTTAATAAGGTAAGGTGGGGTAAGTGCGTTTTTGGGGCAAATGCAATAATTTCAGTTATTTACTCAATATTTAGAATCCAGACGAAACTAGTAGCGACACCTAATAGAGTTTCATTGCATTAATAACTTGGCATAAACGTAAACCGTCTTAGCCAGATCTGTTGACGTCGATGACGCATATTTCGTTTTAACCTGAAAATCGAGCTTGTTTTGATGCAGCGCTGTGGAAGTATTTGCTGCGCTGTGGAAGTATTTGCTCCGTGTTGGAAAATTAATAAGGTAAGTAACCATTTATGTTGTAATTAATGACTTTTGTTAGGTACTGTTTATTTTGGTTTTTATCAAAGCAGGACCAATAATTTTACTAACTATGTGTTTATTGATATGATTGCACTTACCCCATTAAATCTCGGTATGGGGAAAATGCAGTCATAAATTAGCGGTAAAATGCAACCAAAAGATTGCACTTTCCCGATAAGTTTTTTAAAGAAAATAATGTATTTGTATTTACAGATGGTTCGAAATTATAAAAGAAAAACACAAAGAGGGGCAGGATACAGAAAATTGTTTTGTGTTTCCTGACAGAAGATAAGTCTATTATATACAAGAATGAGATATTAGAATATCTTAGTATGCCCAAAATAATTAGACGCGGTAACTATATTTTTAAGTAAATTTTGTGATTTGTATGTGTTTGACCATGTTTGCTGGGTTCTTTATCATTATTTATATACTTTTGGCATCGCTTATAAAGAAGAAAGCAATTTTGTATTTTTTATTTTTTTCTGGGAAGGCTTAGTTTTAGAAATAGAATAAAAATGTATTGTTTTTCTATGAATAAACCCAGTTTATTTAAACCTATGTTTATATTTTACTCTGGTATTGATTTTCGAATAAATATTTTACGTTTGTAGAACATTTTTTTATTTAAGAATAAGTCTCGAAGTGTTTTGCTCTTTCCCGATACTATTTTACTAATTCTCAAGTACCTATTTTATACTCGATTGCATTTTCCCGTGGTCGTCGGGAAAATGCAATCACCTGCAAATAAACAAGAAATGTAATTACTTTTCAATAAAACAAAATTTTTAGATTTTCATAGATTAGTATTAATCAGAACCCTTTAGAGCCCTTATATACCAAATGATCCATTTCCGCTGTTATAAACCACCTTTAAATATAACTAGAAAATTAGACTGTTAAAATTTCTGGTCGCACTTACCCCACCTTACCTTACATCAATATTGTTACGAAATAAATTATTGTTCTTCTCAATGCGACGCATTTTGTTCTCAGTAAAGCGCTTTCTCTACAATTAAGAAAGCAGAACAGCGTCCCCAAAAACGAATTCTATCCGTTCTATCCACCAGACGTTGGTGGGAGTTCATAGCGATCGGCAATCGCCGTGCGCCGTATTATAAGTTTTAACGTATTTGTTGCGCAGGTCCCATCGTTCTTCGGGGTCTTCTAGCTGTCCTGAATATGAATTCTCTTAATCGTACCAATACCTATTTCAATTAATTAATTTTCACTTTGTATTTAAGTTTTTTTTTAAACTTTGCATGTTAGATAAAGCAAAAGAAGATTCATATTTCGCGCATCCTATCATTAGTATTGGACTTTATAATTTATGGACGAATTTTACCATCTTAGTAAAGCGTGTTGCATAATAATAGATAATCATATGCAATATTAACCGACAAGAACAATATCACAGTAGAAGGTATATAGTTAAATTTTTGAGAACTACAGTACTGATTTTAAGTGGTAGATAAGTATATTATGCTTTAATAACAGTAGCAAGCAAATATTATTATGATTAATGTCAAGTTTCATCTCAACTGCCAGTCGGAACTAATACAGTATATAAAACCAGATTACACCCCCAATACAACTTGATAGTTACTGTGAGTATTCAGAGCAATAATGGATATAACCATTCTATGATAGCATTAACTCCTATTTCCTGTTGGCTAAATTACCATGAAATTATCACTATACACAACGGTCTAGCAATTTTCGTTGTCTTACAGTAGGAAACCGCGTCGCTGTCCCATATAGTATTAAACAGTTGTATAAAGACCATGTGAATTCTTATAAGGAATAGAAGGCTTTTCTCGGTGTACGTGTTTTGATATTTTAGGAAATTTTGCTCCCATAGGGGATGGAAATGGAGGGGGTAAGTTTCCGACGCAACTGCTAGAAAAAAATAAGTAAAAATGTTTAGCCAAATTCTTCGCTTGGAACAAATAAACATGTGTTACTAAAATTTTGAACCTAGGGGGTGGAAAAAGGGGTAGGTAAAATATTTTTTATCGGGATTTCTTGAAACTCAACATAAATACTCTAATAAACAATTAATAAAATACCTACTTCTCTTTTTTTTTAATCGGTTCCTAAAGGGGTATAAAAATTTCTATTGGAAATAGCTATTATTTGTCTATTCAGAGCGATATATTGAAGTTTGACTATCTCGCGAAAGGGGCAATGTCACTTTGCGCTCGAATTACACACAGGATTTTTTCTACAATTATTGGTGTTTTTATAGAAATGTTTGTTAAAAATTAATAATTATTTATTAGGTACCTCAAATTGGACAGTTCAGATTTGAAAACGTGAGCATCTCTTTTCGCTTCACATGTGTTTTTGTAAAAATGATTATTCTATGAATTATTTATTTAAATACTGTCATCTTATGATTTACATCTATGTATAACAAGATCTAAACATTTTTAGAACTTTTTTAACACTTCCTCCTTCTTAAGTGGGGAAAAGCAAGACGAAGAATTAAATGGTATTAAATACCTGTCTTAGATGACATAATTATATGTAATACTTTAAAACAATTATATTCAGTCTTCTTTTGGGAAAATAATTATATTTGCTTGATATTTGTAGTAGACTTCTTTGAATTTTCTTTAACAAACCATTCGTTGACGTGTGTTGGTCGCAGTTTTCAATTAGGGCAGTTAAATATATTAAACTGGAATGGTGTAGTTGAAAATGGCCCAATTCTTTACAAGTATCACATAAATTATACTTTTCAAATTTTCCATTAAGTATTTGATAAATATGAAAATAAATTTATTTAACACAAATAGCTGTTTTAAGAACGATTTGACACATTAAATAATTGAATCGGTTATTTGGAAAAGGGAACATATCCAATTTTTGGCTATTTCAAGATTTTGCCGCCAACGTTATTTTTAGAGGTAAATACATGAATTTACGCGAGAACGGAACATATCCGATTATTAGCATATTGGTAGTAATGACATTTGTTCTACGTTTGGTTCGAAAAGGCAACATGTCCTGGATATGTTACTTTTTCGAAACAAACGAACCATCAGTGCGGCCGATGGCGCGGCTAGTGTTCTCGTAGTTATGAGTCATTATGTCGTGTTTGAGCAAATGCAAACGATTTTTTGTTTTTTTTTCATTTTATCACGATGTCTCAGATGGATTTAGCAGTACCGAAGTTTGATATTGTCAAGAGAAAAATACGACAGACAGAATTTATACACATGATGAGTATGTACTATGTACAGCTAATACTCGAATCATGGAAAAATTATAAATTCACAGTTGTCAAGGTCAAGACTGAAGACATTATTGACTTTAAGAAATGATGGCCAAATTTCTATAAGAGGACTGTTCTCTAGCACCGAAGTCAATCTAAAAAGGTACCAAAACAAGAAAAAATCTCGTTGAAAATAACCGATTATTTCCATATTAAATACCACCTCTCCGATCCGAAAGTTCTTCTTCTTCGGCCATATTATGTCGATAACGCTGTTAGTAAAAATTTTTTCCTTGCATAACCACAACACTTTCGTCCAGACTTGCCTACTGTAGTAACTTAAAGGGCATATGCTGATAAGCTACCCATTAATAAAAAGAAAATGGATAATATTACAACTTAAAAGTCTTTTGCAGTAGGGGAGAGTGAGGGAATACCGGCCTGTGGGGGAATACCGGCGGCCAAGTTTCTCCCACCCCGATAGAAAATTTGAAGCGGTTTACGTCTTCCGATCACGCCTGTCAGCAAATCTAACGGTTAGTATCTTTTAGGCAGTGCTAGCGGAAGCTTTATAGTTTTTATGGCGAATATTAAAGAAAAGCACGTGTTACTGTAAGAAAGGTGTTTTTTTGAGGCTGTATATTTCCATAACGGTAAGTTATAAAAATAATTTTTAGATATGCAAATCAACTAAATTATGTTTTCTTTCACTTAGTTTGTTTAAAAACGACGTAAGTTTAGGGATGTCTAAATAGTGTGTTTGGGTTTTGTTTATTGTTTTAGGGGTAATTGCGGCCATCCTTGTGCGGGTAAAATTGGCATGGCCGGTATTACCCCATAGAATTTAGTAGTCAATTTTCGTTTATTTTCAGATGCCGCGGACCTATAAACGTAAAACTACAAGAGGTTCTTGGACTGCCGAGACTCTTCAAGCAGCTCTTGCAGCAATTTCGGGTAATTCCGGCCCCTGGCCGATCTTACCTCCAACCTGCGGGGTAATATCGGCCACTCATATATTTTTTAAAAATTTGGTAATATTTGTTTAACAGTATTGCTCAATTCCAATTAAAATATATTTTGTTCCCGAAAGTCCTACCTTTCATTTAAAGCTTCCAGTTTCTAATTAAATCATAAAATCTGCGAGATATTCGAGTATTTCCTTAAGGGGCCGATATTCCCCCACTCTCCCCTACATACCTGATGATAAAATAGAGTTTTACAACGAAGTGATGAAATGGCTAGTAAAAGATTCAGAGGAAGGTCCTGAAGAAGATTTTTAAAGTTTCATTAGCATTATTAATATTATTTATATTATATTATAAACCGATTATAATCAAATTTATAGTATTTTAATTTTGTTTAGTTCGAAAAAGTAACATGTCCAAGAAGTCAAAAAATTTCAAGAAAAAATAATTTATGTTTTAGCTCACAAAAGTATCACTAATACAAAGAACTACAAGATAAAAAAAATTGTATTATTGAAAGCTTAGCGTGAATTTGTTAAATTAGTTTTTTGCTCCTCCTGTAAAATTACCATTTCTGGACATGTTCCTTTTCCAAATAACCGATTCAATTAGGTGTTTAGTTTTGCTGGCAGCAGCGGCAAGCATGGCCTCCTATGTCATACATAATATTCGCCTGTGCTATGCGAAAGTTTCGTAATAAATTCACTAAATTGGTAATAGCACAAAATTGTTTAAAAATAAAAGATGAGTTACTACCAACCAATTTTTGAACTGTTTTCCGCAACTAAAGGTTTGTGTTTTATTTAACGCAATAATTTTGGCACCAATGTGATTTATAGATACTGCGAATTATTTACTAAATATTTCTACCACCTTTATACAGTGTCACCAGTAAAGCCCGCATATGTGATTTTTTTTTATTTATATCTTTATTCCAAATTTGACTTTGGCATCAAGTTCTGCTTCGATCGAGATGAAAATTAACCAAAAAAAAATTGTTGTCACGTGATTCGCATTATCTGTCAAATTTTAATTTTTTCCAAAAAATAATTCAAAAGTAGAGTTATTTCTGAAAATATCCAAAAAAGTTATTAGAAAAAGTTTTTTAAATGCAGTTTCTAGCCTACGTGCAAAATTTCAGCTACATAAGATAATTTTAATTTTTTACCCACCACTAAAATTTATTTTCCACTTAATGAACACTTTACTGATGACACTGTGTTCTTTTTTGTTCTAATATTAAGGTGTATTACTTTCAGACATAAACACGTTTTCAAAAATACTTATTTTATGAAGTTACCTTATACAGGGTAACAAATAAACTTTGCATCAGATGCGACCAAATTTTAATAGCCCAATTTTGATTTTGTAGAAAAACACACATTTAATAAAATATGGTGCTCCTTTGAAGAAAATGTATCTGAAATAAAGCCTTGTCAAAACAGAAGGTTTATGTAGGTTGTGTCGAGTCTTATTTTGCAAAAGTGATGCAATTTACAAAATATAGGTAAAAAATCAAAATTATCTTATGCAGCTGAAATTTTGCATGTGGGCTAGAAACTGCATTTAAAAAAACTTTTTCCAATAACTTTTTTGATATTTTCAGAAATAACCTCACATTTGAATTATTCTTTGGAAAAAATTAAAATTTGACAGATAATGCGAATCACGTGACTACTATTTTTTTTGCTTATTTTTCATCTCGATCGAAGCAGAACTTGATGCCAAAGTCAAATTTTGAAAAAAGTTAATAATAAAAAAAATCCCATATGATGCGGACTTTAGGTACTGGTGACACTGTATATAGTATAACGAAAGTTTCCGAAAACGATAAGTTACAATAAAAATAATATATATAATTTTTTATTACTTTTCGTAACCAAACTTGGTAAATTGTGGTAATTGTGATTTATGTATATTTAAATGTATTTTATAGTCGCTAGGTAAGCGACAAATTAAAAAAAAAAACGCTCGCTCCTCGAAAAAGTGCTAATTTGCGCTTTCCGCAAATGTATATTTTGCGCTCGGTTGTAGAAGAAGTATTTTTGTCAGATTTTCTTACAGCCTAAATACTCTAAACCAAATATATGAAACACTTACTTCTTTTATTTTTAACGTCTGGCCTTAAAGGGATAAAAAGATGTTATAAAAGTTTATATCCATTGAAATTTACGGGTATTTACAGAAATCCACGAACATCCACAAAATCCCACAAGTATATTCAGACTTCTACGGACATCCACAAAATTCTTCGAACATCTTCAGAATTGAAGGAATATTCGCAGAAATCGACGGACATCCACGGAAATCCACATAAGTGTATACACTAGAAATTTACGGTTATTTACTCCTCAGGTTAAACTAATAAATAAAGAAATAAATAAACCATTTTAGAACAAATACATCGAAGAGAAAGAACGCTCCACTAAATTAGTTTTTAACTGGACTTAATCTTCCTCTCTAAACTTAATATAAGGGCGACTCGAGATTGGGGACCGAAGGGCAAGTCTTCGGGCATTACTTAAAAAAGTTTATTTCGCACGGAAGAGCTTTTTGTGCTTGACGGAGGGTGAACTTTATATTCTTTTCTAAACCTAATTATTGCTTTTTATAAGCTATTACAAGGCAGTCGAAGAAAAATACGCAACATACCAACAACACTTACAATAGACTATTTAATGGTTTTTAACGGGTTACAAATTAATTTATTAATTTATTAATTTAATGGAAACTTTTTACAGAAATCTTTTGACTTGTACCGGGACAGTCAACGATTAACAGAATTAATTTTATACCCTGAAGATTATATTTGCAGACAATAAGCTTTTGTGTTAAGTATGGTAGAATATTCGGCTTAATTTAAAAATATTTTGAATTATTCAAGCCTTCTATTCCTTATAAGAATTCACATACTCTTTATTAAACTGTTTAATACTATATGTGACAGTAACGCGCTTTCCTACTGTAAGACAACGAAAATTGCTAGACCGTTGTGTAGTAATATATGCTTATTTAGCCAATAGGAATTAAGAGTTAATGCTACCATAGAATGGTTTATAGCAATTATTGCTCTGATTACTCACAGTAATTATCAAGTTCTATTGGGGGTGTAATCGGGTTTTATATACTGTATTAGTTCCGACTGGCAGTTGTTATGAAACTCGACATTAATCATGATAATATTTGCTTGCTACGGTCAATAAACCATAATATACCGTGCGAGCAAAACTTATTTGCATTAAAGAGGGCTTGGATTAAAAAACGTATAGCTTGGTTTAGATCACAATGATATGGGTACGATATATCTAACCAAATCTAGCTTAAAATTTTGTCAAATTCATTATATAACATGATATGCCAAACTAATGAGTAATAAAATAATTAGACAAATACAAATTTATTTTTGTTGTTTACAAAATTAACAAAGTAAGAATATACAGAAAGAAAAAGAAAAATAATACCTAACATAAACTGCTGAAATTGGCCACCGCCATGCTCCAAGCATAAATTCACACGTCTCTTCATATTTTCGAAAGTGTTTACTCTGGAGAAATGTTACCACATTCTTGGATAATTCTTTCTTGTAATTGTTCTAAATTTGCAACTGGTGTTTTCAAAATAGTGTTCTTTAAATGAGGAAAAACGAAGTAAACCATAATCGTTAAACAAGGTGATCTAGGTGGGAATTCAATGTCTGATCGAAAACTGATCAATCTGTCGTCGAAAAAATTGCGTAAGTACCTAGTAAATAGTTTCGGCGGCTGTATACGCGGTTGCACCGTCCTGTTGAAAATATCCGTAGTTCGTCGTCAAGTAATTGCTCCACAAATGGATTCAAAATATTGTCTCTATACCGCTGTGCTGTAACTGTGTCATGGCAAAAAATAGGACCAACAATTCTTCTTCGGGAAACAGCTAACCAGACACCAATTTTTTGAGGGTGCAATGTGGACTCTACAAAAAAATGGGGATTTTCACTGCTCCACATGCGTGTATTCTGAGATTTCACATAACCGGAGAGGTGGAACCAGGCTTCATCCGAAAAAAATGTCAGGTCTAATAAATCATTTCTTTCCAATAAATTTTGGGTAAACCATTGAGAGTAATTCCTTAGTCTTTCAAAATCTACGGCTTGTATATCTTGGAATACTTGCACTTTATAGGAAAATAAATTTAGCTGCTTCTTAAGAATAGTCCTGCATGTTCCATAAGATCTTCCCAATTCTTGGGACAGGCGTCTTATACAATTTGTTGGCGTATTTTGCATTATTTCACGAACGTTTGCAACAAGTTCTTCTGTTCTTACAGATGGTCTTCCTGCTCCTTTTTCGGTTGTATAGAACCTGTTTCCCTAAACACAGTCGTGGTTTTTTTCAGGCAATGATAAAAAGCCCCAGCAATAAAAGCAACGTTAGGAAAATGTTCGTGAAAATCGTCCATGCACAAACCCGGTTTGTATTGCCATTCACCATTTACTCTAACTCCGCTTTGAAAATTCGCTTAAAAGTAGCCCAATGTTCAAGAAATTGGAAAAATTAGCGATGAATCAAATAACTTGTAACGACTGCCAAAGATGACGGAATAACTGATTGATTGTTAATTCAGGTAGTTGCTGACACCCAACAGGTATTAAGCTCTACGGCTAAGCATTACGTCCTTAGATGCAAGGCCCTCTTTGATGCAAATAACGTTTGGTCGCACGGTACATTAAGAAGACCTGGTAGCCAGAAACAACAAGGTTATACTCCTATGGGTTCCTGGTCACTCAGAGATAAAAGGCAACAAAAAAGCAGAGGACCTGGCAAGAACCGGATCTGCTCAAAATTTTAGGGGCCCCGAACCCGCCCTTGGAATATCTAAACAGGCAATCAAAACAACATTAGAAAGATGGGCGCAAAAACAACATCTATATCGATAAAACGGTAGGTAGGTACACCTGGCCAGGCACACGCACGGGCCGTTATGGACAAGCCCTCAAAAAAACTATTAACTGGAATGTTACTCCTAACGTGCACCCAGTTAAAACAAGTGACTGATCTGTTAACAGGCCATTGTTACTTAAGAAAGCACCTTTAACGAATCTAGAATGGACCAATTGTATGTGAACTTTGCAGCGAAGAGGACGAAACCTCCTTTCATATCATATAACAGCGCGAAGCACTAAATCGTAAAAGATGTAAAATCTTCGGAAATATTCAAAGCGACGACAACCTCCCGCATGACAAACTTGGAAGAAAACTACTGGACCTCGCAGAAAGAACAAACCTTTTCTAACAAGACGGGAGCGCACAATAAGCCAGAAGGCTGCAGTGTAAGAAGCTTGGGCCATACGTCGAACCCGACCCCGACCTTTAACCAACCAGCCAACCAACCAACCATCTACAATATCTAAAAAAAAATATTCAATTTGTACCTGTTGTACCTTCTTATTTGACATTTCATGTAAAACTTACAACTTTACTTGGGTGCCAAGCGATTTTAAATATACACTGTAGATATTGTAGACAGCATAAATTATTCAAACATCCAAGCATTTGCAAACGATATTAATTTATTTATTGGATTTGATCCAGGTGATGCCATCACTGCTTCTGCTCAATTAAATGCTGACTTGGAAACCCTTAGAATCCTATCGTTACGACACATTTTGAAACTTAACCCTACTAAGTGAAACTTGATTCTTTTTAATAGCAATAATTTGCTCCTTGATTTTAATAGTACTAAGTATTGATAATAATGTCTTACAAGCGCAAATAATTTCCAGAAGTTTGTGATTGTTTTTGGATCAGAAACTGCAGTTTACTTAGCATATAAATGGTCTTCTTCCGCGTGCATATCCATCCCTGAAGTTTCTATTTGCAAATAGACATTGTTTTGATGTAAAACTTAGAAAGTTGTTGTGTGATAATTTGGTGTTGTCTTTGTTCAATTATGGTTCTGTTGTGTACGACAACTATATAAACGCTTTGAATGAATATCGCATACAAAAAGTTCGGAATGCTTGCTGTAGATAATATATTTTTGGTCTTCGCAAATTTGATTATGTTTCGCCGTACATTGCACAACTGGATTGGCTTAATATGGAGAATCGGGGGGAAATGATGTTTTTAATGTTTGTGTATCAAATAATAAATCAAATAATCCACCGTATCTTATCAGTATAGGATTTCTAGACGACGGGATTGCCACTTTGTTAATGTTAGATCTCGCTCATTGTTTCACATTCCTCGACATCGGACTGCTATGTTTCAGAGATGCTTTTCGTACTGTTCCGTAAGTCTTTACAATAAACTTACATTTTTTTCCAAACAATTTAAGTATTGTATCGTTCAAGAAGAAATTGAAACGTGAATTATTACTGACTCAGTCTGGAATGCTAGCCACTTAATTTAAACCTAAGGTATACTTTTTATGTTCACATTGAAATTATATTAAGGTGTATGTATGGTATATAAACATAAATATGTTTGAGCTTCTATATTATAGTTAGGTTGTTATAATTTATCCAATGTCAGTGTGATGACATTCCAATCATTCCATACGGCGGTAAACGTCGGTCTCTTTGAGACTGTTTACCGCCGTATGGAATGTCATCACACTGACTTTGGAATAACAATACGATTTAATATTTATATTTCTATAGATTTTATATTGATGTTTTGATGTAGGTAAAGGGTAAGTGTAAGAATAGCAGATTCCCATGGTCTGCTAAACTTCGCCTTGCTATGCTACAATATTTGTATATTGTATCCCTTATGATCTTAAATAAAAGTTGATTATTAAATAGAAAATTGTCATTTTTATTAACATATTAAATATTTTCATATGCCATCCTATAGCTCATCCAAAACTCTTTATAAAAAATGTCTTATATTATTTCTAAGTTATTAAAGTAAGTATTTTGATTTTTCTTGTTCTGTTCTCGTTATAACATCTTTTGTCAATTTATCTCAGTAGCCATGGGAAACAAATGAAAATAATGTTAGCGGATGCCATCATTGAGGACAGAGTGTTCGCCGCTCAGGATATTTTGTCGGCAAAAACAACTGTTATTTGTTCACCCAAAACATTTCCCCAATTCATAGGGACTTATTATTCATGTTTAGGGAAAATTCATTGAAGTATAAATGACACACAATATTAAAAAATTTTATGTAACACAATAATAGCATTATTTTCTAATAAAATAAACAAAAACACTATCAAAATTATTGTTGTCCATTATATTTGGACTAAATTTATTTTGAAAGTGCAGTATGACTGGATTAATTTGAGTTTAGAACCATGCAGACAAATTTTTTTAAAATTTAAAAAGTTTCATGCCTTCCACCAAAAAAACTTCATTGTAAATTATTACGGCTATCACTGTTCAGAGGTGTTATATCGATTCCGACAGATGACTCGAATCCAAATGTACATACGTCACCAGGAGATGGAAGATAGTGGTCACCTTATGGGTTCTTAATAATCTACCTTTAGTAAGTTTATCATCACTCGTTAGTTAGAAACTCCTTTTTGTTTTTGTCATATTTTTTTAGCACCTGACATAAAATATTCATACTCGTTGTATTGAATACTATTCGCATTAAAATGCCATATGAAAAGTTCGGAAATTCAGGTCCGGACTTAAAAAAAGTTGTGGATTTATATTTATTTTGTAAAATTCAACACCTTGTATGTCATATTTTCGAAAATTTTATTTTGTACTTAATAGCACCATGAAAATCTGATACTAATGGCATACTTACCAAAGTTGCCATTAGTGCATGCATAATAAATAGCTGATCTTCAGATATATTGAAAAAGATACAAAAAAAATATTTATTTTTAGGATGACAATAATACAAATAATAATATTTATTTATTTATAACGGCCTAAAAAAATTTGTAAAAAATCAATTTAATTAATTTAATAAATTGGTAAGTATCAGAAAGGGTTAAATGGCAATACCGCATGGTTTTTGAATATTAGTTTTTTACTTCTTTTGCCTCCATGGTAACTCAGAATATCGAAAGTTGATTTTGGGGGGGGGGGGGGCAACGAATCATTCAAGTCAGTTACAACCTGTCAAATTTATTGGTGTTATCAAGATATTTTTGCCATACATTTACTTCTCATCTAAAATGCCCCATTAATTCACAATTCTAGAATAAAAATAAAATTTTCAAAAATGACACAAGTGATGATATTCCTACCAAAGGTAGATTATTAAGAGCCCCCAAGGTGTCCACTATCTCCTGGTGACGTTGTACGTTTAGATCCGAATCACCCTGTATGTCGACGAGACATGGATGAAAGATAAAAGATGAATGAGTGAGTTCCTTTTCTCTATAAAGACAGGTTTTATTTACCACGTCCTATATATATAAGTTATTTATTTGGGAGAATATTATTATAATTTATAATTTATGCCCGTTTGCACCAAATTGTCGCCAGGAAAGGAATAAATAAATATTACCTAAATGTACCGAGTTCCCTAAGTCGTTTGGCAACATGGCAGATTTAAATCACAGTGGAATAGTATGTCTTGGTAATGCCATAGTAACCATAGTAAGGAACAACAACCCAAATTGAAATTGATTAAACAAATTTTTTATAATAATTATAGTTGATTTTTACTTTTACTAGATTTTGAACGTTGTAGGCTAGAATTTACCATCATTTCTGACAAATTTGACCACTTAATTCCTGGGTGACAATTTAGGTGGAGAAAACTTTGTCCTTAAGTCAGAGCTTCCATAAGCCTTGTTAAGTGTTAACCTAAATCAACATTGGTGCAAACGAAATCGGCACTTAACCTAAATTTAAGGAATTCTTAGCATTAAATATTTCCTATCTCTGTTGGTGCAAACGGGCATTAGGCAAGTTAAGTGCGGAGACCTCAAGTTCGGAAACCTACTGTCAAAGTTAAGTAAAAATTGTCTTTCGTTTCATTGTTAGGGAGAAAACTTTCCTGGTATTATATTATATTAAATAAATTGATATTATATGAAACCCGCTTTATCGTTATAGTGATTCCAGATTTGCTAGAACAGTGTTTTTATTGGTAGTTATCAGTTCCATTAGCAGCACAGTCTTATTGAATAATATGTCTTCTTTTAATATCTACTTAAATTTTGTTAAGAAATAAATTCTATATTCTCAATGCGACGCATTTTCTTCCCAGTAAGGCGCTTTTTCTACAACTAAGAAAGCAGAACAGCGTCCCCAAAAACGAATTGTATCCGTTAGAACCTATAATCCACAAGACGTTGGTGGGAATTCGTAGCGATCGGCAATCGCCGCGCGGCGTATTATTAGTTTTAAGTTATTTGTTGCGCAGGTCACATCGTTGCTCGGAGTCTTCTAACTGTCCTGTCTGAAGTTGAATTGTATTGATCGTACCAATACCTGTTTGAATAATTTTTTTTTACTTTGTATTTAAGTTTTTTTAAACTTTGCATGTCAGATAAAGCAATTGATGATTCTTATTTCGCACAACCCATCATTACTATTGGACTTTATAATCCATGGACGAATTGTACCATTTTCAGTTAACCATGTTGTATAATAGATAATCATATGCAATGTTAAACGACAAGAACAATATCACACTAGAGGCTATAATTGTTGAGAACTACACTGAGAAAATTATTTAGCTATGATGGCTTTATATAAAGCAACTATGCCTAAATATAGCGCCAGCCCTAACGCCGTGTTGTGACTGCCAAATATATTAAGCAGAGTCTATTTAGTAATCATTACTACATATTTTAGTAACAATATGATCCATGAAAACCTGCTCTTACTAGAAAATTTGGCTGCTTTAGCAAAATTGAATATTAGTAAGGAACACATATTGAATAGTCCTAGCCAGTCTATTTAGTAAATGTTGCATGATCGTGTAATATCAATTTACTCATGTGGTAATTATTGTATTGTTGTTTAGTAAAGGAGCATACTTGTTTAGTAATCATAGCATGATTGTTTAGTAATCCCAGCATAATTGTTTATTTATCGCAGCATGATTGTTTAGTAATCACTGCTTCTTTGTTTAGCAAGTACAGGGTGTATCATAAATATTTGCTGTTCAAACGAAAGTTTTATATACCTACGGTAAGTTTTTTTAAAAGCGGGCCATAAGGATTTACATAATTAGTTTTGCACCCCCTGTTAACTTGTATTGTAATTAAAAGTTAAAAAAAAATTGGTGTGCATGTTTTAAACTGAGGACATTTTATACTTAACGTTAACATGTTTTTAGCGACAAACTTCAATGAAATTAAAGAAATTATTCAGATTTTTATTCTAATAAATTGTATTTATCACAAAAAATACATATATTATTTAAAACTGATTAAAGTTAATAGCTAAAAAAATTTATTTAAAATACTCTTAAATTATGCCCCATCTAATTTTTTTTCTAATTTTTTATTAGACCAAAAGTTAACAGGAGGTACAAAATCACATAAAAAAACAACGAATACTTTAGGTAGGTATATACAGCACAGGCATACAGAACTGAAAAATAATGCGCGTAATGCGTATTGCGTCATACAACTATCTCGCGGAAGATACGATTACAGATTGGATTTTTGATATTCCTGATGTCCTGATGTCCGAGTGGCAGAGCAAGCGCTTTCTTATTGGCTGACGTTCAACCGAATTTACCCTTTCCTACATCCAAATAACGAATCTAAATAAACCGTTTTGCTCTAGTAGAACCCCGATCGAGCTATCATGGCATTAAGTACCTGGCAAAGTGCATTAAGGTTACGATTAAAAATTGTAACGCTAGGAGTGCTAATTCAGATAGCAATAATTACTTAGCCGTTTAAGTTTATTTCTTTATAAAATTATTTAGCTGGTATAGACATAATAATATAGCAACAGTTAACAAATATGTTGTGATAACAGCACTATAAGATTTCTAAAACCCAGCAAAATATATACTGCAACGACTACAAGATCATCCTGTCACCTTTAAACAATATTTTAACTAATATAACGGTTTATTTAGTAACAGCTGCTAAATTTGTCCAGCCCGATAACTTAGGAAACTTCATTTTCTCAGTGTACAGTACTGATTTTTAGTGGTAAGTATATGCTTTATTAACCGTAGCAAGCAAAATATTATTATTATTATTATTAATGTCAAGTTTCATTACAACTGCCAGTCGGAACTAATAAAGTATATAAAACCAGATTACACCCCAATAGAACTTGATAGTTATTGTCAGTATTTAGAGCAATAATGGCTATAAACCATTCTATGGTAGCATTAACTCCTAATTCCTATTGGCTAAATTACCATGATATTATTACTACACAATGGTCTAGCAATTTTCGTTGTCTTACAGTAGGAAAGAGCATTGCTGTAGTTGTTGTAGTATTAAACAGTTGTATAAAGAGTACCTATGTGAATTCTTATAAGGAATAGAAGGCCTTTTTCTCAGTGTAATAATTAAAAAATATGCGTCATTTCCTACTGTCATATAGAGCATCATATGTCACATTGACACAGGTTAAAAGCATGATGTACGTAATACTTTTAGAGGAATAACTTAATAAACTGAGTTGTTTTTAATACTCGCCTTTAAAATTTTACCCTATTATTAGTATAAGAATGATGGATACGCTTTGTATACCTAGTTTGAGATTTTAAGTTGCTCCTGAGCCGGTCGCCTATTATTCTAGTTAGGTACCCCTTTTTAGATTTTAAAATAAGATATTGTTAATGGGTTTATGGTGGATTCTTTATCAGATTCAAGCCACTCTTTTGTTGAGCATTAGTGTCAAAACGTCGCTAATTATTTAAATACATTAAGAATGGTGGGCGGCAACAATTAATGGTATACTTTATCTTTTAAAACATATGGCTTTTTAAAATTAAAATAATTGTTTAACAATTAAAATGTCCAATTCAATTTTAATTAGATGTAATTCGATTAAATTTAAATGGCCAGAATTAAAAGTGTAAAATATTCGTTAATAAAGCCGGAAAAATTAAAGTAAAAAATTTTTGATGACTTTTTTTCGATTTATGCCGATGCGGATGTGTACCATTTTTATATTGTCAGGTTACACAAAACATTTAAACAATAACTCAGCGTCAGAAAAATAAACTTTGATCCGGGGCAGGGGTATATATAGTACTACATTATCGAAGTATTTTTTGTCGCTGAAACCGAATTCGATTTTAAAAACAATCGTAATCCAATTCAAAGGATACCCTAAAGCCAAAAATAACAAACATAATTACCACCACTCTTAAGTTATGGTGACCATGAATAAATGCAAGAAATGGTTTAAGGTCACCCCTATAACTTTTCTGTATTAATAGATATTAAAATGAAATTTTGAAATTATGCATAACAGATGATTCTGCATTTATATTGGCATAATTTTCAATTTGTTAGCACTTCCGATTTGACCGGAAGTGACCTTGACTTTGGTATTTTGAATGGGATATCTTGTATATTTTTACTTATTGGGATTTAGCATAACATTCTGAGTAAAATGACACCTCACTTGTCATTTTTTGACATGTTATAACATTTTTAAGTTTATTTTTTATTTTCAATCTAGAGTATTACAAATTAATTAAATCTGTTAATTTATAGTCAAGTACTATATAAAAAATAAAATTATGTCATAATAATTGACTTTCTAACTTTCACAAGCGTTTAAAAAATGAAATTTTGTTTTCTTTGACGTTTCCTCTATTTTTCCAAATGGAACGATGGTAGTTTACTAGGATATATTATTTAAAACGAACATTTTTTTTAACTATTTGATACCATACACTCCTATATTATGCTATTTTAAAATTGACACGAAAAAAATTGTAATGTCATTCGTTTAGTAGACTTGCATTGTAAATCAGATAAAATGGTTAGTTTTACTAGAAATTAACATATTATTTGATTGATATGCTCCTAATTTTTGGAGTGACCAGAAAAATTCTTCGGAAGCCGCAAGATTCTAGCAGGCCCGGTCCCAGTGCCCGGGCAACCCGGGCAGACGCCGGGGGCGCAAAGTCCAGGGGGCGCCAAACACCGGCGTAGCTAGGGGGGGGGGCATCGGGGCATTTGCCCCCCCCAAGAGCCATGAAAAAAAGTAATTATCAACAATATTTCAAAAACAATATTTAAATTTAATTTTTTTGCCCTTTTAAATTTAACGTAGGTAGGCTTACTTTGAGAAACAACGCGTCTGTTTTGGTCATCACATCCCCGTCGTCTTGTTTTATGTGACATTCGCGGATCTGGTGTCTGGTGGTGTAAATTTCCTTTTCTCTCTTTTATTTACGTAAATAATTAAGACAAAGTAAGATATAAACATCGTAGGAAAACCTAGGTAATTACGTTTGGTTGTGGTTTGTTTGTAGGACTTCTAGATTATTTCAGTTGCGGATTGTACTTAGGCGATTACGTAACAATTATAGATAATAGAAAAATTTAGCAAAATTTGGGCGTGGTCCAACATTTTTTTCGCCTGCGGCGCTTTCGCCTGCAGCAGGCTTTACGCCTCTATGCAACTATATGCCCCCCCCAAGACAATATCCTAGCTACGCCACTGGCGCCAAATATTGCCAAAGGTAAAACAAATAGGCGTCTGTATAACCTTCGATGTATAATATACTATTTAAAAGATAAGGGCGCCCAAGTATTTTTTATAAATTCTGAAACAAAGCGGGTGCCTTTAACCCATTTAATAGGGGCCAAAAAAACATCGAAAATGGAACATCGATGATCTTTAAACCTCGATATTTATAGACCGCCCTTAGCGCGACGCGGTGAGCGCGGCGCGGGAACTAAAAAAGAAACAGCAGGCTCAGTTGGATAGACTCGTGTCGACTTGTTTTTTTCTAAAATTAAAACATTGAAGGGAGCAAATTATTTGCAAATTAGTCACTGCAGAGTGCACAGAGAGCCGATTGTGCATTAAAAATATTTTATAACCTTTTTAGTATTTTTATCTGCTTGTTTTTTAACCTCTACTTCTTAAAATATCACGTCAAAAAAATTAAATATTTTTGATGGTATAACTATACAGGGTGATTCACGGTGGATGGAACGTTAGACGTTTCTGACGAACCAGTAAAGGAATCGTTCTGAAAATTTGGTCGTTTACATAAACGGACACGCTCTACCCATCTAAAATATTTTTAACAATACAGTGTTGCCGCTTCCACACAAAAATAATAGCCACTTCAATATTTTAAATGTAACACCCTATATATTATTAAATTTTTAAATTCTACATAAAATTATAATTATTTTTTTATAAAAGCAATATTAGTCTATGCTTAATGATTTCCGAGATATTGTCTCGTGAAAAATGACATTTTTGAACTTTGACAGCTTCTAGCTTTTTAACTGTACGTCTGAGAGCAAAACGGCTTACATGTCCCTATCTTCGATTTTTATTATCTTTCCAAAAGTGTCAATTTCCGGTTAAACCGGATGTACGAAATATAATACTTCCGGTTTGACCGGAAGTTGTTACTTTTGGAAAGATAATAAAAATCAAAGATAGGGACATGTAAGCCGTTTTGCTCTCAGACGTACAGTTAAAAATCTAGAAGCTGTCAAAGTTCAAAAATGTCATTTTTCAAAAGGCAATATCTCGGAAACCATTAAGCATAGACTAATAATGCTTTTATTAAAAAATAATTATAATTTTATGTAGAATTTAAAAAATTAATAATATATAGGGTATTCCATTTAAAATATCGAAGTGGCTATTATTTTTGTGTGGAAGCGGCAAGACTGTATTGTTAAAAATATTTTAGATAGGTAGAGCGTATCCGTTTATGTACGCGACCAAATTTTCAGAACGATTCCTTTACTGGTTCGTCAGAAACGTCTAGCGTTCCATCCACCATGAATCACCCTGATATATACATATATTCAGGAAAAAAATATGAAATAAAAATTTCGAGGGCGCTAAATAAGACCCTTGCCCGGGGGCGCCAGGAGGTCTAGAGCCGGGCCTGATTCTAGGTATGTATTGTATGTTTTATAAACTAATGATGTTACAACTTTAAATTAAAGCCATATTGCTTATCAAAACCATTCCATTGCTTTATATTTCTTTAGAAAAGAGAATGCGGCAATAATGCATAGGTAACGCTTTTAAATTTGCGATTGGGATTTAAGGCAAATTTTTCAGTGTCAATTTTAAAATAGCATATGGTATCAAATTCTTGGAAAAAAATGCTCGTTTTAAATATCCTAGTAAACCACCATCGTTCCATTTGGAAAAATTGAGTAAACATCAAGAAAACAAAATTTCATTTTTTAATCGATGGTGAAACTTAGGAAGTCAATTATTATGACAAAATTTAAATTTTTTTAAACTACTTGACTATAAGTTAATAGATTCAATTAATTTGTAGCACTCTAGATTGAAAATAAAAATTAAACATAAAAATTTTGTAACCACAAAAGACAATTTACCTTTAGATACCTACAGCGTATCTCCTGCGCAAACAAAAGTTACGTTTTATGGGTGAAAAAATACGTCCGAGCGCATGACTCGCCGGTCAGCTGCATTCTTTCTGGACACCTTAGTGCATGCGCACAAACCTCGTGTTATCGGCCTGTCCTACTTTATCGACAATAATCGACGTGCTCAATATACTCTCCAGAACCGGCTCGGTCGCCATTTTTGTTGTTGTGTTTTAAGGTTTCTCTGTGGATTCCCTTGTAGTTTTCTTAGCTATCGTGAGTTTCGGGTGTTTAGTATTTACGGATTTCTGAAACCTAATGTTTGGTTGCACTAAGGTTTTTAACAATAGGTAACTGACCAGGCGACTTTGTGACATTGGCAAACATTTACACAATTTATGTTTTCTGATTAGTAAATCAAAAATGAAGCTAACCGGGCCACTCTGATTGTGAGAAAATTAATTCTGTCAAAGTTGCTGGTTGGTTAACTTTTTGATTAAAATCTGTGCACCCCGATATTAAGCTTTTAATAAAGGCAGTATTCCATGGGTCAAGTTCTCGGGCAAACACTTTTTCAAATTCTTGAACAAAACAAGTTTTTGCCAAATTGCAAAAATCAATACAAGTTATATATACCAACTAATAGTTGATTTGAGGTTAGGTACGCGATAACACCGTAGATTGGTTATTTTGCTGGTTTTGTTTGTTTTTATATTCGATTTTATAGTTTAATTTACCTGTTCTCGTTCTCTTTCTTTTCGAACTAAAAACACGACGACGAATCATTTTTAAACAAATTTTAAAAACAAAACCTTAAAAACAATTTTCTATCCTTAAAATCTGATAGGTTTGCTACTAATTAAAATGCCAAAAATCACATCACACAAAAATTCAGAAGAAATTCCAATTTTTTGCCAAGCATTTAAATTTTAAAGCCCGGACCTGTCTATTTTCCCATTCGTCCAACGATAATGTTGCAGTGCGCATGTCTAATAGTGTCCAGCTTTGTTTATATGCGCGAGGCCATAAAACTGCCACTTTCGTGATTATTGTTTGCTTATCTAAAGGTAAATTGTCTATGGTTGTAACACGTCAAAAAATGATAAGTGAGATGTCATTTTACTCAGAATGTTATGCTGAACCCAAATAAGTAAAAATATTCAAGATGTCCCATTTAAAATATTAAAGTCAAGGTCACTTCCGGTCAAACTGGAAGTGCTAACAAATTGAAAATTATGCCAATAAATCATCTCTTATGCATAATATCGAAATTTCATTTTAATATCTATAAATATAAAAAAGTTATAGGGGTGAACGTCTTTTGGGAAACACCCGGTATATGTACTATCTATAATTTGTATCAGTGTAAATAGGCCAAGATTAAAATTATTTTCTCCCAAAGAAAGGCCTAAGTTTAAAATCTGAAGGCCTGCAGCTATTATTGAAACACTTATCTTGGTCATCGTTAATCGTATGTTAAGGTGGAATTCTTAACGTCATTCGATCTATTACCAACCTATAACCTATTTCGCCTTGGATTTTTTTAGTTTATTATTTTATTGACTAACATTAAAATAAAATCAATATCGTCGGCACATTCTTTAGGTTATATCTGACATACTACAGAAACATCAATTTGTTTCATTGCTAATTTTGGGAGAGTTGTATCGTGAAAGAACAATGACATAATAATGATAAAACAAATCTTACCCGATGTTCTTCACTATACAATTCTTCTAAAATAAGTAATGAAATTCCGTGATATTAATTAAATATGTCCATTATTACCTATAGAATATCAAGTCGATGCTGATTTTATTTAAATTTTGTGTAAAATAGGGTGACCAGACGTCAGGATAAAGCCGGACATGTCCGGCTTTTTCGTTTAAATGAAAATGTCAGGCCGGCTTTTTGTCGTGTCCGGCTTTTTACCAATCAAGAATTCTAAATAAAAAAAAACACACATTTTATCGTTATTTCTTGTTTCAAATTTCCCAAGCTGGCAACGCCGCGTCGCCCCGCGTATATCGATACCACCTTGATCGATACCGATTGACACAACTAGAAACCACGCTCGTTCGTGTTCGTAGAATCGTTCTTAGTTGTTTTGGAAGCGCAAGCGAATAACATGTCTAAAAGAAAGTGTAAGTTTACCGAAAAATTGGCGGCAAAATACAAAATTTTTATAAAAGGTCGAAATGAAGAAGAAGCTAAATGTGTGTCTTGTGATTCGTTTGTTTCTGTTTGCAATAAAGGAGCAGCCGATTTGGAAAAACATATTTTTACTGAAAAACACAAGAAAAGCCTCCAAGCGTCATCGTCCTGCATGAAACTGGAAAACTTTTTTGTCCAAAAGAATAGTTCAGTTGATCTTAAAATCAAGGCTGCCGAAGGTACATTAGCATATCACACAGTTTCTCACCATCAGTCTTATAGATCGTTGGACTGTACTTCTTCTCTTCTTAAGAAGGTAGGTCAACAAAAAAATATAGGTATACAGAGGTTGTTTTAAAAATATAGTTATTAGTAAGTTTTTAGCAATAGATTTGTTTGTTTTAGATTATTCCGGATTCAGAAATAACTGCAAAGTTTGGATGCGGAAGAACCAAAACAGAAGCAATTGTTAATCATGTACTCTCGCCTCACGCACAAGAAACATTAATATCAAGCCTAAATTCTGTAAATTTCTATAGTATCGCTACAGATGCAAGTAATCATGGAGCTACTAAAATGTTTCCCATTGTGGTCCAGTACTTTCAATGGTCTGAGGGAATTCAAACAAAGTTATTGGAATTATCTTCCCTGTCAAATGAAACTGCTGCAGCCATATCAAAATATCTGATTACAACCATTCAAAAATTAAAAATTACTTCTAAGTGTATTGCATTTTCCGGTGACAATGCTAATGTTAACTTTGGAGGTCTCGCAAGGCAAGGACGGAAAAATGTTTTTAGCAACATAAAGCAAGACTTGAATTCAGATATAGTTGGTGTAGGTTGTCCAGCCCATATCCTTCATAATTGTATACAACATGGAGCTGATTCGCTGCAGTGCGATGTGGACTACATCATCTTCAAAATATTTAACTACTTTTCAATCTACACAGTTCGAACGGAAGCATTAAAAGAATTTTGCGATTTTGTCGAAATATCCTATCAACCACTTTTATATCATAGCAAAACAAGATGGCTATCCATGTTTCCGGCCATTGAACGCATTCTTAAGCTCTATCCGGCACTAAAATCCTACTTTCAATCTCAGCAAGACTGTCCAGCTATGTTAAGGAAATTTTTTGAGAGTGAATTTTCAGAAATGTATTTATGGTTGTTACATTCAACTATGCACATTTTCCATAGAAACGTTGCTTTAATTGAAAGAGAAAATATTTCCATTTTAGAAGTACAAGAAATTCTTGCATTAGTCCTCACTGCACTAAAAGAAAGGTTGTCCGAGCAATTCATACCATTAAAATTAAGAAGTCATTTAAATATCCTAAGTGAAAATGGATCAGAAAAAGAAGTTAATGATTTTAATGAACAAGTGTGGAAATTTTATTCTAAATGCATAGACTATTTAGAAAAATGGGCCGCTCCATTAGCAGAATATAAGTCATTTCAATGGATGCTTTTAAATGATACAAACTTTAAATTTAATGATATTTTACCCTCTATTGAATTTTTATTAAAAAAAGGGGTAGAAATTAATGACACAAAACTAATAGATGAAATTTTTTTGTTTAAAGATTTTTTGAAAAAAATGCAAAATGACCACTTTTTATCATTATCTTTAGATAAAAAGTGGTCTTACTATTTTAAGCAGTTAAAACAAATAGATTTATCAGCAGAATTGCTGAAAATTTGTGAATTCTACTTTGCTATTCCGGCACATAATGCTGCCGTTGAACGAATTTTTTCTTTAATCTCGGCGCAATGGACCAAAGAAAGGAACCGTTTTTCTATTGAGTCAATAAAAAGCATTATAATGTTAAAATTTAATTTGAAAATGTCGTGTGAGGAATATTATAATTATTTAATGGACAACCCCAACATTTTAAAAAAAATTGGTTCTTCCGATAAGTATAAGTAGGTAATATATATATACATATAAATAAGTAAAAAATTTTTTATTTATATTTAAATATATTTTTTGTCAGGCTTTTTTATTAAAAATCAGGCTTTTTTGTCCTGGTTGTCCTACTTTTAGGCAAATAAATCTGGTCACCCTATGTAAAAGCTAGAAAAAATAAATAAATACACGCGAAATAGGTTATAGGTTGGCAAGCATGTTGATACTCCTACCTTAACGGTAAACAAATTAAATTAACAAATATTTCTTGAAATAAATTCAATAGGTTTAGAGACTTTCGAGTAAATGGTATAAATGCATGTCGCGGGTAAAAGCGATGGTAGACTCTTAAGTATTTACTATTGACCAAATAAATGTCAAAATATTCATTATACACTGAGAAAAAGGATTAATGCCCAATACCCAGATATATTTCATCCAACTAAATAATCGAGTTGGTAACGAGCAACTAAATCACCGAATTCAAAGAATTACATAATTTAATTGGAATTTCAATAAAGGTTTAATTGATCCACAACTATACCAAAAATGTTTAATAGAAATTAAATTGCGTAAATTATAATTTATTTAATTTTTGGATAGTGCATATTTAGCAAAATTAGAATTTTGTTGTCACAATGACTATTTAATTCATGTAATCAATAATAATGCTTTGTGGTAATTATATTTTATTTTGAAAAGATTTTAATATTCTTGTGACAACTATACTATAGTTTGCAAGAACGAAATCAATTTTGCTCAAAAGTAATGCGTTATTCCAAAAATAATATCATTTTATTGGCGCAATTATATCAGATTGTAAGAAATAGAACAATATGTTTTAGAAATAATGTATTATTGTGCTAAAATAAGTTAATTTAATTGTAACAATTATTTATAGATTCATTTTAAACCCTCAAGATATTTTTTAAAACTAATTTATAATTGTAACAATATGTTGATTTTATTTAGTCAACTATTGCATGCTTTTGAGAATAATATTATTTTATTGGCGCAATTATATCAGATTGTAAGAAATAAAACAATATGTTTTAGAAATAATGTATTATTGTGTAATAAGTTAAATTAATTGTAACATTTATTTATAGATCCATTTAAAACACTCAATTGTTACAATATATACGTAAAATTAATAATAAAAAAGGTTTGTTACAATATATACGTAAAATTAATAATAAAAAAGTTTCCCATATGGATCCAACTTTTTGCCGGACACTGTATAAGGAATAAACATTTCGGACAGCGGTTTTCACCAGTAACTGTAATATTTTGATGCTCTTCTTCCTAGAGAAAAATAAAAATACCATTTCAAATTTTAGAGAAAATCATAAAAATCTGCGACCTTGTCATAAAGCGCCACCTATACTAACACGAAAAATAACTGAACTCAAAATGTTATTATTCTAGTAGAGCGCCCATAAAAGTGCTTTAAAATAAAAAAAAGTTATTTGAAATCGGTTATTCTAAAAAAAAGTTATTGACTTTTTTTCAAACCAACGTTTACCCCTTCCCCACCCTGTATTTAACAAGGTAGGGAAAAAACGTAAATACAAAAAAGTTGTGATATTTTCAGTAGGTTACAAAAGAAAAATTTCAATGTCGGTTTACTTGAAACAATTTTGATTAAAACAATATTTTCTGCTCCGAGGTTGGATTTACGCCCTCTAGCGGTGGACTTTGCTGATTTACCAATAATTTTTTTTCTCAGGGTCGTCCAATTAACGGATCCTGAGATACCTATAGCCGGCGTCCCTTATTAATGAGCCACCCTGTATATTCTATACGGAAAATTATATTTATTTAAAAAAAAAATGCATATTATTATAGTATATTTACTTAATAGTTTCCGAGATATTGACCCGTTTTCTATAATCTTCTAACGTTCCATTTACCGTGAAACACCCTGTATAATGCACTTACTTAAATTACTATGTGCATATTTATTTTATTTTTACCATTTTCTGATTAATTGGTTAAAAAATTAAATTTTTAATAATCGTCAGTTTAAAACAATTATTATCATATTTATTTTGGCAGCCATATTTTATATACAATTATTTAAGACATGATTTCTTCAACTACTTAGGTACTTATTGAAAATAATTTGGTTTAAATTCCATTGAATATTTATAAATGCATTAATAAATGTTATTTCTAGAAAAATTGGTACGGTTATACAGTGTGCGCATTGGAAAATTTAGTCAAATTGTTGGATTTTCGTAGCGCAATTCGCAACACATACATATAATAATGTATGCCATCTTCCCGGCGCGGCACTTCTAGAACCATATACCTACCTATATTATAGTAGATAACAACTAAAATATTAGATAATAAAATAGGTATAATAATTGATGACTTACCGACAAACACAGGTACTAGCATGGATAACCACCAGGTTTTTAATATTTCCTCCATTTCATCCATAACTATATTATTATAATTGGACCATTTGAAGACAAACAAAAGAAAATACCGACACCCGACACCAACCCGTGCGCTTCGAATTAAATGCTTCGCGTCGCGGTCGTCTTCACGTTGAGACTCGAGCCGTAATTCTGGGAATCACCAACGAACTTGCCTACAGTAAAATTTAGTTCGCGGAACTCTGGCAAAATAAATTTATTTTCGAATATCTGTTTTATTTGTAGTATTAAATTATAATCTCTAGATTCCTTATAGCATACTATGTTAACAAATATCTAAATTCTTTGAATAAAATATTTATTAAGAAAATTGAAAGTACATAATATTAGTAAACTGTAGTTGATTTCATTAAACTTTTGTTAATTTAACCATTTATATATTCCAATTCGATTTTTTGTTGCCCGAATTAATCAAAAATATTTTACAAAATTATGTCAAGCGTAATTTAGTGTAGTGAACTGTAATCTTATTTATCCAATTAGAAAACCAATACTAGAAATGTTAAAAATCGCTTAATTGCCACCAGAAAGAAATTTTTCTCAGTGTATTATCAGCATGTCTCTCTAAAATATACGTAGCCAACAGATTTTAGCTATTCTTGATGAACCCGTCCTCAAAAAGTTATTGAACCACAAAAAACATTTCTAGTTCGTCTTTTTTTCTTCGTGAATGTAGTAAGTGGTTAATAAAGAACGTAATAATTTCAAGCTCTTCTTAGGTCATAAACACAATAAAAATCAATTAAAAATCAATAGACGAATTAGACGAATGCTTTGTTAGAAAAAAATTCATTTCTTGATCAGATACGATATAATCGTATTCCTATCATTTACCTAATTGGTTTTAGCCACAGTGTCAGCCAGATTGTTGCTTAGTCATGTTTGACGTAAGATAAAGGCAGTCTGCCGTGGCCCATATTAAGTAATAAGTTCGTTTTAAAAGGGCTAAAAGGTACAAATACCGCCAGCATTATTTTGACATGCTTTATATCACTTTTTTAATAAAATGGCATCTTTCTACCTGGAGGAAACGTTTAATTTATTTTTAGAGGTAATTTTAATCATATCTTACCTTTTTTTAAGACAAAATTACATAATTAATCATTACTTCATTACCTTTAAAATAACTTAAGGAAGTACTGACAAAAAATCCCTTCTATTCCTTGTAAGAATTCACATATACAGGGTGTTTCACGATTGATGGTACCTTGGACGTTTACGGTAAACGCAACGTAGGAATATTCTGAAAATTTGGCAGCATGGGTACTTGGCATTGCTCTATCGATATAAAATATTTTCAACAACACAACGTTGCCACTTATACAAAAAAGTAGCATCAGCTATGATATTTTAAATGAGACACCCTATATAGTATTGCCTTTTCCGCTACGCTAGTACTTTCTGATTATTTTTGTATAATACTTTTCTATATCTATCTTTAGCAATTTTCGAAAAATTAATTAATTTCCTTATTTTTTGTTCATAACATAGCTCCAATAAAATGTTTATTACTGCGATATTTGGACTCGTAGAAGGCTGAAATTTAAGATGTAGTTTATCAATGTGTTGTGTATTAGTTTTGTATAAGGGATTTTGTTTTGTGTTATAGGGTGTTCTGTTAAAAAAAAAATCACTTTTCACCATTTTTATATCAAGCGGTAAAATGATGAATTTTGAAAGATCCTGTATAACACAGAACAAATTCCCTTACACAAAACTAATACACAACACATTGATAAACTACGTCCTAAATTTCAGCTTTCTAGGAGTCCAAATATCGCAGTAATAAACATTTTATTGGAGCTATGTTTTGAACAAAAAATATGGAAATTAATTAATTTTTCGAAAACCGCTAAAAATAGGTATAGAAAAGTATTATACAAAAATAATCAGAATGTACTAGTGTAGCGGAAAAGGCAATAATATATTGGGTGTCTCTTTTAAAATATCAAAGCTGATGCTACTTTTTTGTATAAGCGGCAACTTTGCGTTGTTGAAAATATTTTATGTCGATAGAGCAATGCCAATAACCAATGTTGCCAAATTTTCAGAAAATTCCTGTGTCCCGTTTTCCGTAAACGTCTAAGGTACCATCGACCGTGAGACACCCTGTATAATATACAACTGTTTAGTGTTATGTGACAGCAACGCGATTTCCTACTGTAAGACAACGAAAATTGCCAGACTGTAGTGTAGTGATAATATCACGGTAATTTAGCCAATCGGAAATAGGAGTTATTGCTGCCATAGAATGGTTTATAGCCATTATTGCTCTAAATACTCACAGTAAATTATTAAGTTCTATTGGGGGGTAATCTGGTTTTATATACTGTATTAGTTTCGACTGGCAGTTGTAATGAAACTTGACATTAATCATAATAATATTTGCTTCCTACGGTTAATAAAGCATATAGGGGAAGGTGGGGCACACAGTTACACAAAAAACATTTCGATTAATAATTTTTTTATTTGTCAAATTAAAATAACAATTTAATTTTGCATAGGTTTGGTGATGTTTAGCAACTGATTTTCGGAGCGTCTGTTGCCCTAAATAGAAAGGTTTTTTATAAAAAAATTATTATCACTACACGTGTCGAATGTAACACTGTACCCCACTAGCGGGGCACTATGTTACACAAGGGGGGGAACAATGTTAACGTTACAAATAAATTTAGATTACCTTTACTAATAGTGCTCTTTTTATTCAGAACATTTACAAATACAAAAAAATAACTAGTAAAAAAATAAACATCAGTCTAAACAATAAAAAACAAGTCAAAACTCAAAAATGTATTGATTTAAAAAATAAAAACTGAAATGTTTCAATTCAGAATATTTAAATGAGTATCAAATAACAAAGAAGTGTACACATTAAACACTATTTTAATTCATTATAGTATATGTGCAAATCAACAGGAAAAATTTTACCGTTTTATTACCGTTCCCCCAGTATAGTGTAACTCTGTGCCCCAATCACATTTTTACCAAAAATATGCTAGTTTTTAGGAAACAAAATTTTTCTACGTTATGTTTTACATGGCATGCTAATCTACAAACATGTTCCTTAAACATGATACCATAAAGTTTACGATATATTATTGTCAAGAGACACAAGACAATTGTAAAACTGTATAAAAAATTTACTTTTTGACTAAAAAAATATAAAAAACTTACTTGGGTGGTATAAACAATTCACATTTCACCACGCGCTCGGATAATTGGAGGCAATAGCCTTACCTGGAAGTGGCAATTATTCCAGCACCGTGTTGCTTCGCGTAAGTTAATAATTCCGAATATAACACTGTACCCCGTGTAACACTGTGCCCCTCCTTCCACTACTTACCACTTTAAATCAGTACTGCATGTAATTCTCAAAAATTAAAATAGCTTCTAGTGTGATATTGTTCTTGTCATTTTAATATAGCATTATGATTATCTATTATGCAACATGGTTTACTAAGATGATAAAATTCGTGTTCATAGGTAACAAAATAATAATGATGTTTTTTTTTAAATTATACTAATGTTGCTTTATCTGACATTGCATAATTTAAAAAAACTTAAATACAAAGTAAAAATAAATAAATTAAAACAGGTATTGGTACGACCAGTAAAATTCAAATTCAGACGGGACAGCTGAAAGACTCGGAACATCGATGTGACCTGCGCAACAAATACGTTAAAACTAATACTTCGGCGCGTGGCGATGGCCGATCGCTACGAACCCCCAACAACGCAGTTCTGCTTTCTTTATTATAGAATAAACACTTTACTGGGAACAAAATGCGTCCCATTGAGAAAATACAATTTATTTCTTAACAAAATTGCTGTGTTAAGAGTAGTTTATTATTCAACAATATTGTGCTGCTAATGGAATTGATTACTGCCAATAAAAACACTGTTCTAGCAAATCTGGAATTGAAAGAACACTAAAACGGGTTTGATACACTAGCAATTTATTTAAAATGGGTTAATACAAAATAAGCTATCAATACAAACTATGTCTTAGCAAACTTGTTGTATTAGATCATTTTCTTCAGTGAGGTGTTTCTTATTTATGTTATAGGTAATAGCTACTGATCACACGTAAAGTAACGTAACAAAAAATCATATACTAAGAAAACTAAAGACACAGAAACACCAATAATTATTGTCAATTATTGAGAATGGGCCAACCTTTATATGTATACTTATAATATTACTTAAGAAATCTCATTAAGGCGGTAAGTAATAGTTGTATCTAAAAATGCAATCCGTAATATTGCATACGGAGTTAATTCGGCAATGTATGGGAGCTGGGAAATGTGTCTTTGTAGGGCAGCTAACAGCGTTTTTTGGAATCGCCACTCACCTTGATCATAACTGGGTACACTTCCAATAGGATAAGTTATAGTGCTTAGTTGCCACAATTAGAAAACTAGATATTAAAAAGACAGCATAAATGCATAAGAGTATAAGCAATTATTATTGTACGTCATCACTTTTAATGCTTATTCTGTGTTAACAATAGCTTAATTATTTTTTAATTTATTTTTCCTAACGTCATAATATAGCTCTCAAATCGAAAAAGTCATTGCGCCATAATGCAAAACACAAAACTTAATTAATTTCGTTTTATACTTATCCTTAATAAAAGTAAAAGGGCATTTATAAACGATGTGTCGCTTGAATAGAATTCCCCTCAGCTCGGTCCCTACTAGTGCTTGCGTTACATATTATATAGACATTCGGAACATTTGTGCCCTTGGCAAGTTCATAATGACTTTTTGAACACAATTAGGTTTGTTTTATACTCTTTATTGAATTCGACATGGCAACATTTGTTGTGGGACGCAAAATGATTTTTATTAACTTATGTGAGACTTTAGGGTTTGTTATTTTGCGAGGCATATTAAATTTAAATGACAATAAAAAGGCATTTCTATTATACGAAGATTTTATGTTTTATTTGTGTTTTAAATTAGATTGCTTACAAATAGAAGGAGAAAGTAATTTAACACAACTTACTTATCATAAATGGACTAGGTGCAAACTAATTAGCATTACGCAATGATTTTAATTTTTTTAGTTTAATTTTAATAGTTGCATTAAAAAAAAAGTTGCCCCCTACTAAATTTTGCAACGTTGTGTTTTCAAATTTAAAATACTCCTTCCGAAGATATTTTGGAAAAACAGAAGTTTTGCGATTTGCTTTTTATTTTTTTCTGATTCTATTTGAAGAGATATTTGAAAATAGAGTTTCCAGTCTTGCTACCGTTTTTTCTCCTCTACAAGTTGGTGATACTAGATTTTCACGCCAAAGTTTCATTTTTTAACAACCATCCTCAACTTTTTTTTTTAAGTTATAGTCGGAGAATTTTTTATTTTATTAATTATTAATTTCCCTCCTTATTTCTAATTCAACGACGTATCACGCATTTCGGACTCAAAACTCATCATCAGTAAGACTAAAAGCAAATTCATCTTGTATAAACTTGGTTCTTGGATTCTGATGTTTGGGTGATTCTTACTTTTTCAAATATTTAAAAACTGTAAAAAGGGACTGTTGCTTCCTGTGGTTTGTCTCTAATAATCCTAAACTTTCTTGGTCATAATATTTTTTTTGCCTTTTTTTTATTTTGCATAAAATTAGAAATTTATTAGTTTTTGCTTGGTTTTTGGATTCTGAAGATACTTACTTTTTTAAATATTTTAAAACTATTAAAAGGGGCTGTTGCTTCTTGTGGTTTGTCTTTAATAATCCTAAACTTCCGTGGCCATAATTTTTTAGCATGTTTTTTTATTTGGAATGAAATTATAATTTTGCTTGGTTTTTGGATTCTGAAGTGTAATTGGATTCTTACTTTTTCAAATATTTAAAAACTATTAAAAAGGTTTGTTGCTTCTTTTGTTTTCTCATTAATAATCCTAAACATTCGTGGTAATAATATTTTTTTTGCTTTTTTTTTATTTTGCATGAAATTAGAATTTTATTGGGGTTTGCTTGGTTTTTTATTTCTGAAGTAAGGGCATCTTACTTTTTAAATATTTAAAAACTATTAAAAGGGTTTGTTACTTTACTTCTTTTGGTTTCTCATTAATAATCCTAAATTTTTGTGCTCATAATTTTTTTTTTCTTTTTTTTTTGGCATGAAATTAAAATTTTATTGGGTTTTGCAAGGTTTTTGAATTCTGAAGTTTAAGTAGATTCTTCCTTTTTCAAATATTCAAACACTATTAAAAGAAGCTCTTGCTTCTTTTAGTTTGTCTTTAATAATTCTAAACTTTCGTGGTCATCATATTTTTTTTGCTTTTTTTAATTTTGCATGAAATTAGAATTTGGGGTTTGCCTGGTTTTTGGATTCTAAAGATTAATGAGATTGTTACTTTTTAAAATATTTAAAAACTATTATATTAAAAAGGGCTGTTGCTTTTTGGTTTGTTTTTAATAATGCTAAACTTTCGTGGTCATAATATTTTTTTTTGCTTTTTTTTTATTTTGTATGAATTAGAATTTTATCGTCTTTGTTTTCGGTTTTTGGATTTTGAAGTTTAAAAGGATTCTTACTTTTTCAAATATTTAAAAACGATTAAAAGGGTCTGTTTCTTCTTTTGGTTTGTCTTTTTGTGCTTTTTTTTTATTTGGCATGAAAATACAATTTTATTGGGTTTTGCCTAGTTTATCGATTCTGAAGTGTAAGTGGATTCTTACTTTTTCAAATATTTAAAAACTATTAAAGGGGTCGGTTGCTCCTTGTAGTTTGTCTTTAATAATCCGTAACTCTCGTGGTAATAATATTTTTTTTGATTTTTAATATTTTGCATGAAATTAGCATTTTATTTGGTTTTGCTTGGATTTTGGTTCTGAAATTTAAGGGCATTTAACTTTTTAAATATTCAAACTATGACAAGGGTATGTTGCTTCTTTAGGTTTCTCTTTAATAATCCAAAACTTTTGTGTTCATATTTTTTTTTGCTTTTTTTTTATTTGGCATGAAATTAGAATTTTATTGGGTTTTGCTTGGTTTTTGGATTCTGAAGTTTAAGTGGATTATCCATATTCAAAAACTATTTAAATGGGGTGTTGCTTTATTTGAGTTAACTTTAATAATTCTAGACTTTCGTGCTCATAATATTTTTTTTGTTTTTTTTTTTATATGGCGTGAAATTAGAATTTGGGTTTTGCCTTGTTTTTGAATTCTGAAGTTTAAGTGGATTCTTACTTTTTTAAATGAAAAACTATTAAAAGGGGTTGTAGCTTCTTTTGGTTTATCTTTAATAATTCTAAACTTTCGTGATCATAATATTTTTCTTGCTGTTTTTTAATTTTATATGAATTAGAATTTTATCGTGTTTTGCTTGGTTTTCGGATGCTGAAGTTTAAGGGGATTCTTACTTTTTCAAATCGTTGCATTTCTAATTTAAACACATCCATTTTTAAAAATAACATCTAGTTTAAAAACAATTACAAAAATTAGATTTATACTGTGCGAGCAAAAATTATTTGCCTCAAAGTGGGTCTTGCATCTAAGGACGTAATGCTTAGCCGTAGAGCTTAATACCTATTGGTTGTCAGTAACTACCTGAATTAACAATCAATCAGTTATTCCGTCATCTTTGACAGTCGTGACAAGTAATTTGATTCATCGCTAATTTTTCCAATTTCTTGAATAATTCACACAATGGGCTTTACGGAACAGCACAAAACATTCATGGTTGAAGCGTAATTTCGAAACGGGGTTAGAGTAAATGGTGCTGTGGCAATACAATACGGGTTTGTGCATGGACGATTTTCACGAACATTTTCCTAACATTGCTTTTATTGCTGGGGATTTTTATCATTGCCTGAAAAGAACCGTGGCTGTGTTTAGGGAAACAGGTTCTATACAATACAAAAAAGAAGCAGAAATAACATCTGTAAGAACAGAAGAACTTGTTGCAAACTTTCGTGAAATAATGCAAAATACGCAAACAAATTGTATAAGACGCCTGTCCCAAGAAGTGGGAAGATCTTATGGAACATGCAGGACTATTCTTAAGAAGCAGCTAAATTTAGTTCCTTATAAAGTGCAAGTATTCCAAGAATCTCAATGGTTTACCCAAAATTTATTGGAAAGGAATGATTTATTAGACCTGACATTTTTTTCGGATGAAGCCTGGTTCCACCTCTCGGGTTATGTGAATTCTCAGAATACACGCATGTGGAGTAGTGAAAATCCTCATTTTGCAATTTATGAAATTATTTTTCTTTTTCTTTCTGTATATTCTTACTTTGTTAATTTTGTAAACAACAAAAATAAATTTGTATTTGTCTACTTATTTTATTACTCATTAGTTTGGCATATCATGTCATAAAATGAATTTGACAAAATTTTAACCTACATTTGCTTACATTTAATATCGTCCCCATATTATTGTGATCTAAACCAAGCCCTACGTTTTTTAATCCAAGCCCTCTTTGATGCAAATAATTTTTGCTCGCACGGTATATGCCAACTCCAAAAAGATTAAAAAAATATTGATACTGACAGTAGACTTAAAAAAACATTGAATGATTTGAAAACAAATCAGATAGATATAAAGAAAGCTTTTAATCGATTGGTGTACATTACTAAATTTGAGTAGTAGATACGTATTTATAGTTATAGTATTCAAAATTATACTTTTTAAATTAATTTTTTATTATTCTATTGCATGTTTTTAAGCACACAATGTTAATTTTTAACAAAACCCTTTTTTATTCTATGTTATTGTATTGTTTTACCGGAATTTATTAGTATAAGTATATACAATATTTTTTATTTTAAGAATAAACTTTTTAAATTGTTTTATTATTTTATTTTCTTATTTAGCGGTACGAAACCAGTTAGTTGATGTTAATGAATACTTTTGTTTAGGAGAAGAACTAGGCAAATTAAAGTGGTACCTTGAATTTTTTTAGGTTACCTTACCTACCTATCTGTATTCCGACCGTCCGAAATGGGACTTAAGGTTTAATTTAAATTTAAGGAAAAAGGGTGACCGGCCCAAATGCAACTTTTTTTGGGAACAGCCGAACTGGGAACGGCCGAAGTGGTAATAAATCGACCACGACGGCCGTTTCGTCCTTGTTAGGACTTTACGGGCAACCATAACCCAAGCAACTCCGACAACAGCGGTTCGATGCTTGGATGTGTGTGTATTCCAATGTAAAAAACAGTTACACACTTGTCCGATATACCACATATTCACTATATTATCTTCTAATTTTTCACCAAGTTTTATATCTGATAATAACTATATTATACAGGGTGTCTTGTAGGAATGCACTCTACAAGGATCTCGTAAACCATGAAGATACATAAATAGTTGCTTAAAAAAAAGTTGCTCCCTACTAAATTCTGCAACGTTGTGTTTTCAAATTTAAAATACTCCTTCCGAAGATATTTTGGAAAAACAGAAGTTTTGCGATTTGCTTTTTATTTTTTTCTGATTCTATTTGAAGAGATATTTGAAAATAGAGTTTCCAGTCTTGCTACCGTTTTTTCTCCTCTACAAGTTGGTGATACTAGATTTTCACGCCGAAGTTTCATTTTTTAACAACCATCCTCAACTTTGTTTTTTTTTAAGTTATAGTCGGAGAATTTTTTATTTTATTATTTATTAATTTCCCTCCTTATTTCTAATTCAACGACGTATCACGCATTTCGGACTCAAAACTCATCATCAGTAAGAATAAAAGCAAATTCATCTTGTATAAACTTGGTTCTTGGATTCTGATGTTTGGGTGATTCTTACTTTTTCAAATATTTAAAAACTGTAAATAGGGACTGTTGCTTCCTGTGGTTTGTCTCTAATAATCCTAAACTTTCTTGGTCATAATATTTTTTTTGGCTTTTTTTTATTTTGCATAAAATTAGAAGTTTATTAGTTTTTGCTTGGTTTTTGAATTCTGAAGATACTTACTTTTTTAAATATTTTAAAACTATTAAAAGGGGCTGTTGCTTCTTGTGGTTTGTCTTTAATAATCCTAAACTTCCGTGGCCATAATTTTTTAGCATGTTTTTTATTTGGAATGAAATTATAATTTTGCTTGGTTTTTGGATTCTGAAGTGTAACTGGATTCTTACTTTTTCAAATATTTAAAAACTATTAAAAAGGTTTGTTGCTTCTTTTGTTTTCTCATTAATAATCCGAAACATTCGTGGTAATAATATTTTTTTTGCTTTTTTTTTATTTTGCATGAAATTAGAATTTTATTGGGGTTTGCTTGGTTTTTTATTTCTGAAGTAAGGGCATCTTACTTTTTAAATATTTAAAAACTATTAAAAGGGTTTGTTACTTTACTTCTTTTGGTTTCTCATTAATAATCCTAAATTTTTGTGCTCATAATTTTTTTTTTCTTTTTTTTTTTTTGGCATGAAATTAAAATTTTAATGGGTTTTGCAAGGTTTTTGAATTCTGAAGTTTAAGTAGAATCTTCCTTTTTCAAATATTCAAACAATATTAAAAGAAGCTCTTGCTTCTTTTAGTTTGTCTTTAATAATTCTAAACTTTCGTGGTCATCATATTTTTTTTGCTTTTTTTAATTTTGCATGAAATTAGAATTTGGGGTTTGCCTGGTTTTTGGATTCTAAAGATTAATGAGATTCTTACTTTTTAAAATATTTAAAAACTATTATATTAAAAAGGGCTGTTGCTTTTTGGTTTGTTTTTAATAATGCTAAACTTTCGTGGTCATAATATTTTTTTTTGCTTTTTTTTATTTTGTATGAATTAGAATTTTATCGCCTTTGTTTTCGGTTTTTGGATTTTGAAGTTTAAAAGGATTCTTACTTTTTCAAATATTTAAAAACGATTAAAAGGGTCTGTTTCTTCTTTTGGTTTGTCTTTTTGTGCTTTTTTTTTATTTGGCATGAAAATACAATTTTATTGGGTTTTGCTTAGTTTATCGATTCTGAAGTGTAAGTGGATTCTTACTTTTTCAAATATTTAAAAACTATTAAAGGGGTCGGTTGCTCCTTGTAGTTTGTCTTTAATAATCCGTAACTCTCGTGGTTATAATATTTTTTTTGATTTTTAATATTTTGCATGAAATTAGCATTTTATTTGGTTTTGCTTGGATTTTGGTTCTGAAATTTAAGGGTATTTACCTTTTTAAATATTCAAACTATGACAAGGGTATGTTGCTTCTTTGGGTTTCTCTTTAATAATCCAAAACTTTTGTGTTCATATTTTTTTTTTGCTTTTTTTTTATTTGGCATGAAATTAGAATTTTATTGGGTTTTGCTTGGTTTTTGGATTCTGAAGTTTAAGTGGATTCTTACTTTGTCAAATATTCAAAAACTATTTAAATGTGGTGTTGCTTCATTTGAGTTAACTTTAATAATTCTAGACTTTCGTGCTCATAATATTTTTTTGTTTTTTTTTCTATGGCGTGAAATTAGAATTTGGGTTTTGCCTTGTTTTTGAATTCTGAAGTTTAAGTGGATTCTTACTTTTCTAAATGAAAAACTATTAAAAGGGGTTGTAGCTTCTTTTGGTTTATCTTTAATAATTCTAAACTTTCGTGATCATAATATTTTTCTTGCTGTTTTTTAATTTTATATGAATTAGAATTTTATCGTGTTTTGCTTAGTTTTCGGATGTTGAAGTTTAAGGGGATTCTTACTTTTCCAAATCGTTGCATTTCTAATTTAAACGCCACCGCGTTGTGGCCAGGGACGAAAGAACGTGAGAAGGAGAAGCATTTTTCATCAAAAACAATCAATTTTTAAAAAGGATTTCTGGCAGTTTTAACTTATCAAATTATTTCAAATTTTAAAATCACACTACGAACATGGAAAAAAGAATTATCTTCCTTTTTTTTGATAATTTGAAAAAGTATAGGTACGCTTAGTTCTTTTTTGAAATTGGTCGAGTTTTGACTTTTTTTTAATAGACTTCATTTTGAATTATTAAAATTCTGGATGAATAACGCTCTAAGTTTGAGTTATTTACACAACATACAGTTTTTTCAATAACATCGGATAACTAGATCATATACTATTTTTCCTTTTACAAATTGATTGTATAAAATTATTTTAAATTTATTGGTTCTTGCTTGAACTTTGGATTTATCGGTATTTGCGCAACCACTTTCAGATAACATTTAATGGTTTTTGTTTAAATACTGTGTTAGGTCAAAGTAGTAGGGGGGTGCCGGTCCTGACGCACCGGCAAGTTTGCCGAACAATCAAAACTAAAAATGCTAATAAAAAAGCGAAAAATGTGAAAAAACTAGACAAAAAACTAAAAAAACTAGCAGAAAAACAAAGAAAATATACTAAAAAAGTGAAAAATACTAGAGAAAATGTTGGAAAAATGATTAATTGAGAGCTGATTTACACATTTTAAAAAATACTAAAAATAAAAATGTATTAAAAATTGAACTATTTAATTCTCTTTAAAAACAATTTTAACAAAATCAGTTTCATTAAGACCTATAAATATCAAAGATGCATCTTTTTTATTCATTTCAGAAATCGTAAATATGTTAAAAACTCTTCGAAATCCACACGAATTGAATCACCATATTTAGTTTTTACTTTTTCAAATTTTAAAATTTTATATGGATTATTAATATCAAATTCTTTAATGTTTTTATATGGTTTTTGTACTTCAGGAGAAGTATATGAATTTAATTCGTTCAATAGATCCATTATTTATATATTAAAAATTTTTAATAAAAAATGTTAATTTTTAATTATTTTTTTCAAATTGGATTTTGAAGGGGTTTTTAATGAAAATTTAATGATTGGTACAAGTGCGCCAGGACCGGCATAATATCTACTACTTTTTCTCTATATAAATAATAATGAAGAATAAAAATGTTAAAAAAATTACACAAAAATTTTTAGAATTCAATATTCGAGAACAGGATATTAATAAAGGAAAAATATGTAATATTTGTCATGAAGAAAAATCATATGATCAATTTTATTCATATAATCCAAACTACAATTATTATTGTAAAAAATGTATTAGTAAAATTAGAAAAACATATTATAAAAATAACAAAATTATAATAGATTGCGAATGTGGTAAAAAAATTACACAAAAACAATATGAAAAACATTTGATGACTGATGTTCATAAAAGAAGAATTCTGAATGATAAAAAATGTAGCAGATGTAAAGAAGAGAAATCATATAACAATTTTAATAAAAATAAAAATGAATTGAATTATTATTGTAAACAATGCTTCCACGAATTATATAATTTAACAAAATAAATGAAATGAAAAAAAATTTAAAAATATACGTTTTTATAAAAAATTTTCTATTAAATAGGAATTAAAATGACGTCTCAAATGATGAAGCAAAAATTAAATGAATTTTGTTTAAAAAGATATAATAGAAATTTAAAAGAAGTAATAGATTATATTTTTCTTAAACACACAAAATCTTATTTCTATGAATATTGTAAAACAAATGAAATTAGAAGAATCTCAAAATTAAATAAACCAGAATTAGCAAAAATTGTTACTTATCATTATCTTCAACAAAAAATACAAATCGAAGATAATAAAAAAAATTATTTAATACTATTTAATTTTGCTAAAGATATATTTTCTAATGAAAAAATTAAACAATATCCATATATTAAAAAACATTCTAAACTATTTAATTTTAATGAGTATTTTCTAATAAAAAAATATATAAT